>CM022765.1:13071482-13378982 GCA_012411365.1 Ameiurus melas | reverse complement strand
AGCTGGCTGTCTGTCTGTCTGTCTATCTGTCTGTCTATATGTCTGTCAATCTGTCTGTCTATATATATCGATGTCTGTCTATATATCTATCAATCTGTCTGTGTATATGTCTGTCTGTCTATATATCTATCAATCTGTTTATATATCTATCAATCTATCTGTCTACAGTTGTGGTCGGAATTTTACATACATTCATCATGAATGTGAATGTCATGGGCTTTCAATCATTTCTTTGAACTTCTATTTTTCTGGGGCAGAATGAATGTACAACATGCATCTTTAAAAAAAATAGAATTTGGTTCACAAGTTTTTAGTTATTCAGGGTTTTCTTTGGTCAACACAAGGTCAAAATTATACATACAATGTCTAAAATATACATACAGCACACCTAATATTTAGTTGAATGTCCCTTAGCAAGTTTCACCTCCAGCAGATGCTTTTGGTAGCCATCAAGCAGCTTCTGGCAGAATACTGGTTGGATATTTGGCCACTCTTCTTGCAGAATTGATGAAGTTCAATGATATTTGTTGGTTTCCTGGCCAGGACTCAACAAATTATTTTGATAGGGTTGAGATCAGGACTTTGGGAAGGCCATTCCAAAAGCTTAATGTTAGCCTGCTTTATCCATTCCACAAACAGCTCGATGTGTGTTTGTGGTCAATGTCCTGCAGGAACACCCAACTGTATCCAAGTTTAGCTGATGGTTTGAGATAATGCTGAATAATTCTAAGGTAGTCCTCCTTCTTCATTATTCTATCCATTTCCAGTTCCACTGACAGAAAAACAACCCCACAGCATAATGCTACCACCACCATGCTTAACAGTTGGTACGGTGTTCTTTACTCCTCTAATCATACCTCTGGTCATTGTGGCCAAAAAACTCAATCTGTGTCTCATCTGATTATAAAACTTTCCTCCAGAAAGTGTTTTCTTTGGTGATGTAAAACCTGCTTGACTGTAGACAGCAACTTGATGTTCCAGCATCTTCCAGTTCATGGCAGGCCTGTGCCTCGGTGGTTCGTGGGTTTTTCCTGACCATCCGAACCAATTTCCTCTTGGCTGAGGGTGACAGTTTGGGTCGTCTTCCAGACCTTGGCAAAGTGGCTACACTTCCCAATAACTTGTACATGCGTAAAATTGTTTGAACTGATGATCTTGGAATCTGCAATTGTTTAGAAATTGCTCCAAGAGATGTTCCTGATTTGTGTAAATCCACCATCCTCTTTTTCAGTTCTGCACTGTGCTCCTTGGACTTTCCCATAGCGCTGTGTGTTAGTCAATCCAATAAGTGCTGCCAAACAAACCCTTTTTATGCTGGTACAGAGAAGCTGCCAGCTGTAGTCAATCATGATCACTAACAGGAAATTAAGAGGACTTGGTCTTGGCAAATTAAAGGACATTTTGGAACTTTTAGCACCATTGAACTATTAATTTAAGTATTTGTATGTATATTTTTGACCTTGTTTGTATAATTTTGGTCCTGTTCTGATTACAGAAAACCCCAAATAAAACTTGTGAACCAAATTCTTTTTTTTTCTTTCTAATTTTTATTTAAGATGTTGTATAATCATTCTACCTCAGAGAAATAAAAGTTCTGTTTGTCAGTGCTAGATAATTTCCAAATTAGTCTCAGGCACTTGAAAAGGTGACACTGCAGCTATACTGTCATGGACTCTACAGTGATCCTGAACAGGTGATCAGTTTCATTACCAGCCAATTTGAGGTCCCATGACGTTTCCATGGTTACCGCATGGTGTTTGAGAGATGCCGCCTAAATGCTTTGAGGCTCACAAGAGGAATGGAGATGAAAATCCTCGCAAATAGGATGTAATTGCTGCAGAATCGCTGTAATATAAATACAAGACTGCGTGCCACTGGGTACAACAATGCAGTGCTAAAATGCTCCTACTCCATGATCTCGGAAAATAACTTTTGTCATAGTGCGATCGCGAGAAAAATAAGTTGTCCTCTGTACTACTGTATACACCTACAGGGTGGACTAATAGCAGAGATGTGTCCTAATAAAATACCAGTGTGTGCAAAGTAATGAGTGGACCAGATACACGCGCGCACACACAAACACACAGTACTATGTCAATGTCCCTGCCACTTCTCGGACACTCCCCAACCGACCACACCCTGTATAAGCAGAATTTAAGGATATAAAGAGTTTGTGTTTTAATACAAGGCTGACCTGATCATGGAGTCCAGTAAAGGTTCATGTTAGAGATGCAAGCTCTGATCATGTCTAATGGGATCGTACTAATAGAGATGAAAACCACATCAGTGATCAACATTAATTACCAGCATTGACCGTATTAGACATGTGAGCTCACTAAGTGAATGTAGAATCCATGCAGTAGTGCATTACCCATGTTAATCTTTCAGACATCTATACTCAGCTAATAATATATTAGAAACACATCTTCTCATAACTCACTATACAGTAGAGACCTGATGATGTCGATGCACTTTGTAATCATGGTGATTTTATTTATTTATTTATTTTTCATGTTATAGCCTCCGCCTCCTTATGAGGCCGCGCCACCAACCTCACCACCAACCATCCCGCCTCAGGCTCTGCCTAGCAGGACTACGCCCACAGAGCCTCGGAATTATGGATCCTACAGCACTCAGGTGTGTATTTTCGCTGCCTTGGTACTAACACCGTATTCGACTAAGCTTGTAATTTCCAACCTCCGACTAAAGCTACATTCTCACACACACACACACACACACGCGCACACACACACACAGTGATTTTATCACTGCCTGTCGCTGTATTATGAAGTCGCCTGTAGAAGTCGTTCCTACTATTGGTTGCCATAATAACATTTATCAGTAGGTGACGCAACTAGCATTCCACCTTTTCGACAACAAGCCATTTTTCTTGCTGCTAAAATGAAACGTTCTGAAGGGAGAGTGTTTGTATATAAAATTCATCAGTGCATACAGTATTTGTGTCATAAATGCCAACTCAACTCGGAAGCCCTACTCGGGATGGTCTCCTCAACCCCCAGTTAAGAAAATGCCTTCAAATCAACATGGCCGCTCACAGAATGAACAGTAAACAGGCAGCACTTTTTACCTTTAAATGAGTTCTACTGTATACACAAGTATTCTCTTTAGACCAGGGGTGTCCAATCTTATCCGGAAAGGGCCGGTTTGGCTGTAGGTTTTCATTCCAACCAAGCAGGAGCCACACCTGCTTCTACCTGTTTAATCAGTTGATCTTGGCGTTCAACAGACTCCGCTGTGGCTTCTGCTTGGTTAGAATGAAAACCTGCACCCACACCGACTCTTTGCAGATAAGATTGGGCACCCCTGCTTTAGATCAATCAGACATATTCTCTTTTCAATCTTTAACACTGACTACAATTTGTTGTTATGAGGAGGTAAGTAAGCATCGCAGATCTGCTGTACAGTCACTCAGGAATAACACAAATCTGTGGGAATTATGTTGTGATAAAAAAAATCCAAAAATAATTAAATATTTAACACGTTATCAGGTTGAAATTCTCTTCCTGAGGCACCCATTAACCGGGCGCTAATAGCAATGCAAACATCAGGTATCACCGCTTTTGGCAGATCATAAAGGCGATAGAACCTTCTCTCTGACAGACTTGGATAACTCATCTTGTCCCGATCATGTAACAATCGTAGCAACGGATTGACCCATTTATTACTGACAGGCAAAGGTAACTCAGATCCCTCTCAGTTAACCCCATTCGACGAAGACCGGCCCCTGATGGCTCATACAAAAGGCCTCTGTTTGAAAAGATCAACGGGAGTTGTACTATCTCCTTCTCCATCTCTCTCCATCTTTTTATGGCCTCGATATTACTTAAAGAACCATATTTCTGAACCTTAAGGTTCCATGTCTGTCATACGGCGTCCAGCCACCACCGAAACATCCAAACCGAAACCACCGTCAACTTTAGCGGTTCTTCCATCACCAGGTCAGGCTTGATGTATGAGTGTGCAGTTGCAATCACAGGCTCTGTCCATATACTCCGCTCAACCTGTCCATATACTCCGCCAACCGCATCACTCTGTTATGGCGGGCACAGCGAGCTAGGTGCGTGACCTCACATACTTGGAGAACATGATTTAATGTCTTCCGCATAGCACAGGCCCCCCGGCATGTAATATCCTCTGCCTTGTCAGGTCTACCGCGAGACCCTCGTGCCTTCGTGGACAGAACTCCACCTCTCGGCTGGATTCCCCTAAGATGTAAACGGGGGAAGACTCTCATTGGTTTCTGTAGCCAGAGGTGGCTTGCCTTGTCGATCATACCAACTGTAAGCTCTCTACCATCAACAGCATCAAACTGTGAAGCCCACGCATGTTGGGCTTCATCCCTTGTTATAACCATTCCAGCCACCCTGCAAGGGATATTTATAATTCGCTCGATTTTCTGAAATGATTGTTAAAAGCTTCTGGAATCTTTATTTCTGGGCTAGAGGGACTGATGAGCTAATGCAGGGAATCCCTAGACCACCATCCTGCACCCTGGCATGTAAATACGCCACCGGGGTGTCATTTGGTAGCCTCAGCCATCTCCGGACACTAGATCTTATTAAAGTGTCCATTCTCTTCATTGTGTTTCTATGTGCATTCCCCAACTCCAGTTCATGAATTAGTTTGGGCAAGAGGAAAAACTTTAAGATTTCCAGCCTTTGATACGGCTTCAGGGGAGCTTCTGATAATTCTCTCAACATCGTCTCCAACCTCCAAGTGTGCTTGAGGGTAACCTTCCCCTTCCAGGTGAACTTCAAACCCAAGTAGCTCTGTACAGATTGTACTCCCATCGGTACAATTACTCCACTCATTGTCCTTAGCCTCCACGGGACCAGAACCACACACTTTCTCTTACCGTCTCTTGCGATGGTAAGGCCAGCTTACTTTTTGATGTTAATAGTCATACCTCTCGCTCTTAAAGCCTCCTCCAGCCCATCCAATTTTTCTTGGAGCCTTTTTAGCATTATCAATGTAGACACCCTTTTTGCCTAGAATTTCCAGAAATGTATTCTTGGCATTTTCTTAACCGATTACCGTAATTCTCAGACTATTGAGTGCACCTGGATATTAGGCGCACCCGCTAATTTTAAAAAGAATTTTTTTTGTACATATATAGGCCGCACTTCTGTATAAGCCGCAGGTGTCCACGTTGTAATGTCACGATTCGTGATGTAAACGAAGCAGGACGGATGCAAGTGAAGTTAGGACGAGAGCTTTTATTGAAACAGAGGAGAGCAGACTCAAGAGAAACAAAACATGACCAACTCAATGAACTAAATCAACTAACCTAAACATTAACTATGACATGAAACAAAGACTCTATCTATACTCTATAAACCACTTCTACATCTATATTCTAAACTAAGTCTATACAACTCTAAGCTATACTATCCGCTACTAGGCTATAAGCTATTCTACAAGCTACTAGGCTATAAGCTATGCTATAAGCTACGAGGCTACAGGCTAAGCTATAAGCCACTAGGCTACAGGCTAAATTATAAGCTATGCTATAAGCTAACTAGCCTTGACAATGAACTCAGACATGGACTATGGCTAGGAAACATGAACAAGAACTAAGACACATGGTATGAACAAAGACTCAAACTATATTCGCTATCTAATTACCTCTATTAATTAACTCTATATCTAATTACCCGCGTTGTGTGTGTCATGGCTCCAAGTATATATACACACCAGCCAAACTGCTAACAGCTGCTTGTAATACCAAAACACGCGTGACTCGACAACACAGGACAAGACGGGGCGGAGACATGACGTCAACCAATCTGCATTTCTTCGTGTGTTTTCCCTGATGAGGGGGTGTGCACGAAGCGCAAAACGACTGATCTGAAGAATGTAGTGTGAGCGGGTTCGATTTAATTTGAACAGTTTCATTGGTCCACTGTGACCTGTTGGGTAATTTGATTTTTTCAATGTGACGAGGCTAAATGTTTTGGCGGCATGAAACTCGTTAGCCCGTAAAAATCCATAAATTAGCCGCATCATTGTTTAAGCGTGTGTTCAAAGCGTGTAAAAAAAATAGCGGCTTATAGTCCAGAAATTACGGTACTTGAGGAATCTCCCTGAGATAAACTGTAAAAACCCCTTTTTAAACAGGACATAAACAGAACAATAGTGAAATTTGGTGGTGTATTAAACAGCATTGTTTACAACACACTGCAATCAGTTAAGTGGCCCCCTGTAATCTCGATCTCTCTGAAGCAACCTGTGGTGAACGCCGCAACAGCTGACTTGCTGAAGAAGCAGGAGGAGTTGGAGAGGAAAGCAAAGGAGCTGGAGAGGAGGGAGAGAGAGCTCGACTCCCAAAGTCGTAGCACCGGATCCTGTGAGTACCCGAGTCAGATGAACATGCAGCGGCAACTCCGCCAGATCCTATCATTCTTAGTTCGATTATTAGTTATAACCGTTTTCACTCCTAGATTTCTTTGTTTCTTTGTGTCCTTGTTTTCCAACCAATTTTTCAAGCATTTCAAAATGTTTGCATGTTCAATGATTGGTAAGGAATGTGGTTCTTCCCCAAATTGTTGGACGCACACCATTGTATAGAATGTCTTTGTATAGACCTACTGTAGTGCTGCAGTTTCTCTTCACTGGAACTAAGAGGTCCAAACCTGTACTAGCATAACACAAAGTGCACAAAGCGAGCTCCATGAAGACATGGTTTACCAAGAACTTGAGTGTCCTGCACATTAGAGGTCGACCGTTTAATGGGTTTTGGCGATTACTCGGCACCGATAACAATAGTTCCAGCAGTCGGTTAATCAGCAAAAACCCACATTGATAGTGTTTCCCGGTTGCGTTTGTTGTTTGAGCGGCTGAGAAGGTCCGCTGTCATTATACACTACGAGAGCGGCCTCTAGAGGCGGAATAAAATTATCACTGTCATTTTGTTGTGGTGTTTGAAGTGTTTTTTTTTGCTTTTTTTTTTTTTTTTAATTCAATTGGGATGTCTCTGTTTTTATTTGTTCTTTGGAATGTTACCTTTTGGTTCAGTTTGGATGTGTATCTTTTATTTACTTTAATATTTATTAACAGTTAATATATATTAATATTTATTTTATTTTTGAAAAAGTACAGTACATTTTCATGGTACAGTCAGTACCATTTATTTTACAATAAATGGTTCAGCAATATTTTACTTTGAGTAAACTCTCAGCATCAATTTCAAAAACCACCGGTCGATTAATCGGTTATCGGCAGGTCCTGCCCAACTTGGTTATCGGTAAAATCCACTATCGCTCGACCGCTACTGCACGGAGCTCTGACCTCCGCCCTAATAAACACCTTTGGTATGAGCTGGAACACTTTGACTGCATCAAAGCTGTCCACATGCTTTTAGGCCTTAAAATATTTTTTTTTTTTTTGAAAAAAAAAAAAAAAAAATATTAACAAAAAAAAAAAAAAAAAAAAAAAAAAAAAATTTAAAAAAAATATTTTTTTTTAAAGATTTTGTGGGTTTTTTTGGTTTTTTTTTTTTTGTTTGTGTGTTGTGTTTTTTTTTTTTTTTTTTCACCCCCGCCCCCAAAGGGTAACCAGAGCCAGCATGGGTGCTAAGGTACAGCTTACATGACTTTCTGCATGAGGAATATGCCAAGCTATACCACCCCATATGTTTGGAAAATATTTATTCATCCTAACGTTAGATTGCCTTGTTTCAGATAATTTGATGCAAATTTAGTCCTGTTCTTGTCCTGGTCCTTTAACAGTTCTATGCACAATGTGTATTCTGCATCACTTGGTGGTCACTTTGGATAAAAGCATTGCGGAGAGCAGGAAGATAAAGAGAGCTCACTTATCAGAAAGAAACTGAATGAGTGCGTTACATGGTTGAATGACATGACATAATTTTGTTTGTTTTAGCGTCTCAGAAGAATTGGCCACCGTTGCCATCTTTCTGTCCGGTGGGTCCGTGCTTCTATCATGACATTAACGTGGAGATCAGCCAGGCCTTTCAGCGCATTGTCACCATCATGTACTACTACTGGATGTGTAAGCTGTGTTTTGTTTGTTGAATGTTTTTCTCTGAATAAGAGGTGTTATGATAAATTAGTGGGATGGTTCATTTGGTTATGTTAGGTTGTGGTGGTATAAAGTCTTCATCTTGATTGAATATTACTTTTTATATCAGATTGTAAATTCATCTGTTTCTAATCTATATTATTTTTTTTTTAAACCAGTGTGGCCATGATTGGAATAATGATTCACCTGGATTTTATAGACTTAAAGGGGTAGTTTACCCACAAATGAAAATTTTGTTGTCGGTTACTCCCCCTCATGTCGTTTCAAACCCCTAAAGACTTTTGTTCATCTTCGGAACACGAATGCGGTTGTTTTTTAATGAAACCTGGGAGATTTCCGTCTCTCTGTTTACAGTCCAAGTAACCGAAACGTTCAAGCTCCAAAAAGTTCATAAAGGCATCGTAGAAGTAATCCACGGGACTCCAGTGGTTTAATCCCAACATAATGACGTGATATGAATGCTTTGTGCATGCACAAAAAAAACTCAAAATAAATCTTCACAAAATAGCTTCACTTCCTTATAGATCTCCAACACGCGCTCACGAGAGAACCACGACGTGTGCGTGTTGTCTGGACGCAAGAGCAAGTGCTTTATGTCGAAATCTGCAGACATCTTTGTTACACTGCTGGTTCTACTGCATGTGACTCAGTTTCTGTACAGTGTCCTTCCTCAGCTGTAAACAATGCAGCGCTTCCGGGATATTTTTTGAATAAAGACTTATTTTTATTTTTGTACACACAAAGCATTCGTAACGCGTAAATTTTTCTTGCCACCATTGCCTCTGGCTTGCTCATTAGGGACATAAATCTATATCCAGTTTTCTGTAAAGCTGCTTTGTGACAATACCGATTGTTAACAGCGCTATATAAATGAAATTGATTTGAATAATGTAGTTCAGCCCACAAACATTCTGAGGTGTGTATAATTTTTTTTTTAATCGAAACAAGTCTCAGGTTAGTTGTTGAACTTTTTTAAAATGTATTTTATGAAACGTATTTATTAATCCCATGTTATTGCACCGTGAGGGTTTGAAGTCCAAGCTTGCAGTAACCTGTTTGAACCACTGGAGGTCAAAAAGACAGTTTTAATATAAAAATTTTCTGTATATAATCAATCAATCTTCTACACACCTTTAACATTTGTATATGAATGTCTGATTTAAGTTCAGGGTTAATGCTTAAGGACTGACAGCTTTAAAGTTTTTGTATCCATAAGTTTACCTTGCTGTGGCTCTTGTTATGCTGTTCTCATTGTTTTACACTTTTTTTTTTTCCTCCACAAAGATTCAGCTTGTACCCTGGTCTTCAACTTCATCTCCTGCCTTTCTCTGTTTTGTGTGGACACCAACAGTGGTGTAGGCTTTGGCCTAGCCATCCTCTGGCTTCTGCTCTTTACCCCCTGCTCCTTCGTCTGTTGGTACAGGCCTGTGTATAAAGCATTTAGGTATGTACCACCGAGTTCATCTGCATCAGACCCCTGTTTTTAATTTTCTTTGAGTCAAGAGCAGTCTGCAACTCAAACAGGCACAGTAGCAGGTACAGTTCATATCTGGCGGGAAATATATAATGTATGTATTTGTGTGTGTGTATATATGTGTGTGTGTGTGTGTGTATATACACACACACACACACACACACACACACACACATGTATGTGTGTGTATATATTTTACCAAAAAAAATGGCACTTTTGTGCAAGTAAAGTGCCGTGTGATATCACTCAAATACATCTGTTCCTGGAAGGCTCTAGAGTTTTTGTTAGAGAAGAAACCTAAAAAGTCATGAAGGCCAAGGAGCTATCAAAACAAGTCCAGGACAAAGCTCTGGAAAGAACATCTATATTACATCCTACATGCTATATTACATCCCTCTTTGCCTTATATGTTTGGGAGAAACCCGACACTGTTCACCCTAAGAACACCAGTGAAGTAAAGTCCCTACAGTGAAGTGTGATGGTGGTAGCACAATGTTAAGTGTTACTTTTGCTTTTCTAAATAATGTGCTCCCTGCTTACCTGGTCCATAACTTTTGTTGGATGGAAAAGTTCTGGGGGAGTTCGTAGTGAGTACTTTCAGGACGCCAATGTGATGGATGATTTGAAGCATGCAGCTGCTAAGCTATTGGATATTGTTTTAAAATTTGCTGGATTTTATTTCGGATAATGGATGGATCTTTCTATATCTCAACAGGAGTGATAGTTCCTTCAACTTCTTTATGTTCTTCTTCATCTTCTTCGTCCAAGTGGTGTTGTACGTCCTTATGACTATTGGTATTCCTGGCTGGGGTTTCAGGTGACATGAGTAACTTATAACAATCCTGAACTTTTCTGCATTTGCCGCTCTCATTCGTTTAATTTCACCTGCTGTTTTCTTTGTCTTTGTGTCACTCTCTGCTTATGCAGTGGATGGATAGTGGGTCTTGCTGCATTAAAGACAAATACTGCAGTTGGAGTGATCATGCTCTTGAATGCATTGGTCTTCACTGCTCAGGCTGCCATGGGAGTGGTTCTGCTCAAGAAGGTAAACTCAGATCTTCTCCTCTCTCTATTAGCAGTACACATCTCTTTGCAAATCACCATACAGTACTGTACACATATGTATGTGTCCACTATTAAGAGACTCCTACAGTGCATCATCATGGCATAAAACCATGGCATGGTAAATGGCGCACTTTTATCCAAAACGCTTTACACTGTGTCTCATTCACCCATTCTCACTCTCACACACACACACACACACCAATGGTAGCAGAGCTGCCATGCAAGGCGCTAACTTGCCAGCAGGAGCAGCTAGGGATTCAGTGTCATTCCCAAGGACACTTCTATATGTGGAGTCATGTGGGGCGGGAATCGAACCGCCAACCCTACAACCCGCTCTGTGAACAACCCGCTCTACCACCTGATCCACAGCTGCCGCACATTCCTTGCATGGTCATACAAGGAATACGCCCCTACTCCAAGACTGGTATAAAAAAGTCAGACTGAAGTTTGAAGGTGATCACCAGCATTTTGGATCTATGTTGTCTGGTCAGATATTTATGGGAGAAAAAGTCTGAGGCTTCTAATCTGAAGAACATCATCCCAACTGTGAAGCATGGTTGTGGCGGCATCATGCTGTAGGGTGTTTTGCTGGAAAAAGGGAATGACCTACTTCAGAAAATAGATGGCATCATTTCTGGATTTATCCACAAATACTGAAGTAACACCAGAAAGCTAAACCTTGGTCATAGCTGCGACAGGACAATGATCCTAAGTATACCTCCAAAGTTGTAACAAAACGTTTTTTAAAGACAACAAAGTGAAATTATTGGAGTGGCCATCACAAAACCCTGACCTGAATCCCGTAGAAAATTTGTGGACTTAACTGAAAAAGCATGTCTGGGTAAGGTAGGCGGCCCAAAATCCTGGCCGAGTTATGTCACCTGTGTCAGGAGGAATGGAAAAATGCAAAAATTCCAGTAAAGTACCATGAGAAGCTTTTGGAAGACATTGGAAAGAAGTTAAGCAATTAAAATGTAATGCCAGAAAATACTAACAAACTGTGTGTAAAATGTTAACCCACTGAAAATCTGATATACAGTCCCCTCCAAAAGTAATGGAACAGCAAGGATGAGTATATTGTCTTTGCTATACACTGAAGACGTTTGGGGTTGAGTTCAAAAGATGCATACAAGACGAGAATTTATAATTTCAGCTTTCATTTCCTGATATTTACATCTAGATGCGTAATTACCCATGCTTCATTTTGTTACATTCCACAAGTCTGAATGGATCATGAGAACACTGTCGTTATTAAACGGAATTTCAGACTGGCAGTTTAGTCCGATACGGAGCATGGTCTGCAGTGGAAAATTGGTAATTGGAAAGCTGTAATGCGGACTAGGAAGCGCTCTATGGTACCGAACCCAAGACTACATGTAGGAGGTAGCCACGTGAACGCAACTCGCACACGGGTCTGCACTTGTTCAGGAAGCAAAGTAACCTGTGCCTGTAACTTGTTTTAGCAGTTGACATCGTTATTTTCCAAAACACGTGTACCATGAGTGGCAGGGGAACGTTGTGGGATGCGGAAGAGGTCCACTGCTGAGAATAATGTGTGTTGTGTAATTTTTATTAAAAAAAAATCTAATATAATAACCAAAACAAAAGAATTTGGTGAGTCATGTGTTCTCCATGACATAGGAAGAATGCGAATGCATCGGGGTTCGATAGAATCAAGTGAGTCTGAAACCATTGCATGCACAGTAAATGCCCCCTGTGTGAGAATGAGTTTTATCATTTTGACTCTTTTCATCAGTGGAAGCCTAAGGCACATTTTCAATGTTGTGTTAAAATGTATTGTAACGTTGAATCGAATTAGAATTTTGTGTGTTTAACACACACAGAAAAGATCCAGGGTGTTGTAATGACTATAATCTGAACGTGTGATGAACCTGGAACAATTGCACCTTTTGATGTCATCTTCAGTTAGGAAAAGCAGCTACCAAACGATTAAGCATGCAGTCTTGATTCATGCAAAGCAGTGTAACATTCAGCAAGCTTGTCTCATTTCCCTACCCACTTTAATCGTTGGGCATCAAGATTTAAGGCCTCTCATTTGCATTGCTTCTTTGCTTGCAGATAATGTGGTAATTCCATCACTAAGCTCTTTTATCTCCCTCGCCCAGGTCCACTCTCTGTACCGGCAGACCGGCGCCAGCTTCCAGAAGGCCCAGGCAGAGTTTGCCACAGGAGTGCTTTCAAACGAAGCCGTGCGCCAAGCAGCGGTGAACGCCACCGCCACAGCAGCACAAGGGGCCTTCACTGGAGCACGTTAGAGTTGAAGGCAAGATGAATGGGGATGAGGCTGGGGAGAAACAGGATGAGGATGAGCCCAAAAGAAGAAGAAGAAAAAAAAAAAGAGTGTACAGGTATAAAAGAGAATTCTGTACATTTTGAAACTTTCAGTCCGACACTGTTAGAAACCAAGCATTAGGCCCTTTTGCTTGTGTTGGAGGAATAGATACAATATCAATGCAAGATGAATAATTTGATGGGGTTTTTTATTGTTTTTTTTTGTTGTTGTTTTTTAAGCCTGTTTATCATGATATCTTGACCATCTCTTGACCTCTTGGCTGTCATTTCTGAACCATAGTTTAGGTGTTAGTGGCAGTTTATGGGATTTGTTTCTTAGTATTTTATTGACATTGTGACTGATAAAATGATTAGGAAAGCACTGCCAAGTAAATTAAACTGCACCACACAGGCACCTCTCTCTCTCTCTTTTGCTCTCTCGTTCTCTTGCACGCTCTCTCTTTCACTCTCTTGCACCCTCTCTCTCTCTTGCTCTTTCTTGTACTTGTGCTTTCTCTCTCTCACTCTCTCTCTCTCTCCGCTGCATAAATGTGAAAACACAAATCTAAGATCAAAGACCTAGCCACACCAAGTTTTCTAAAAAGGAAGTGTAGAGGAAAACCACATGATTTATTTGAAAGTCACAGGACAGTTACCTGTTTTCTACTTTGCTAGGACATGTAGTGGTTTGTTAACCTGCTTGAATAAAGTGTGAAGCACTTCAGCGGCATCAGAAATTGAATACGAGTCATCATTCAGATTATTGAGTGTCATCAAAGGGCTTGGTTGCACCACTCTCATCCCATATGATTATTGATTTTTTTTCTTCTTCTTCCGAAATGTTTAAATCCAATTAGAAATTAAAACGCTCTACAGTATATGCCGCTTCCGACAGGTAAGGAAACGTAAATGAAAAGAAACATAAAAGAGAAGTGTATGCTAAAGGATAATAATACTGATATTAGCCTATATTAAAGTTGCTTTGTAATCTAATACTGCATGCCAAAATTCCCTAGCCTCTATGTAAAAACAGTCAGGAGAAAGATGAATCAGATCGGTTTATACGTAACGCTGTCAGCCTTATTCTCGGCTCCTGCAACTGGCGTAGAGCCTTATGGTTCCCAGATTTCTTGTTTATTTTGATCTCCTTTTCCCGATCTACCTTTTGTTGTTTGAAATGGCTGAGTCTTAAAACCTCTTTGGCCAAGAGATCCATCAATCAATCACCTGTTCATTAACGACTAATAGCTGTAAAATGTACATATAGACAAATCTGAATTAACACACCATCCGAACACCCACCTTCGTTCTGTCATTTTGTGATTAAAACAGTTTCAGTTTGTTAAGAGTCAAGCAAACTAACCATCATCCAGGATATTATTGTTCAGTGATTTGTATGAAAATGTATAAATGCTACCTAACTGTCTAACGTTCTGTCCTTTTGTTTTCCTGTGATCGCAAATTTAAATTTTTGCACAGTGCCAAATGTATTTATCTAAAGCTATTATTTTGTTCTCTCGTTGTGTTATAGGGTTGTTGTTGTTTTTGGTTTTTTTGCGTGCTCTAACACACTTGATCCAAGCCTTCCTGTTTTGATAGCTATGTGAGATCAGGTGAACACTAAAATGTGCTGCGTGTCATGTTTGTCTGTGTTGGTCATTTGTTTTAATAAAAGTAATACATTTGCCTCAAAGAATTGGACTTTCCTTCATGTTAAGATGTATAGATTAAGTTTTGTTTTGTTTTTATGAACTAGTTGCATATTAACTAGTTTTTAGGATTTAAATGTAAATATTTTCATTTTCATGATCATGGATCCATGCATGCAATGGTGGATTTTTTTGTTTTGTTTTGTTTTTTGGTGTGATTCTCTACGTCACTTCTTTCCTACAAAAGACCTTCACTTTGTCAAACAGCTTTCCATGCACAATTACTAACATCCAATAATCACAGTAGTGAAGTCACTACTAATTTAATCATATTTGGTGTCCATCATTAAAGGACTACAATTTACACTGTTAGGAGTAAACATGATGTAGTTACATGAAATTCTGTTATGTCATAAGAATATAAAGGCATATATGTTGTGAGAGCTTTAGCATGGGCATCTGGGAAATTTTTTTTACAGTGGCAATCATCTTTTTACAGACTGCAATCTGCATTCTCTATAGGGAAAAATCCTATTCCTCTCTCCTTTTTTATTTTTTATTTTTTATTTTTAAACTTGGTTTGGTCAGTGAATCTGTCCTTTCATCATTTTCTAAAGAACAAGTCCAACTTAGTTGTAGTAGAATGAAGCAAACTACCATTGCATCATAACTCATAAGGGCTATTAATTACGTTTAGAGACAGTCTCGGATAACATCACAAATATTAATGATTTGATTGACACCAGTGGTTCTTGAGGCAAAGTATTAGGAGGTCTAATATATTGTATGAATAACTTGTGAATGTGTGAAACATTGCATAATATACAATCATTTTGTAAGCACGAAAAAATTGTTCGTGCCTTCCGGTGGCCAATTTAAATGGCGCACTTATATAGCGCTTTTATCCAAAGCTCTTTACACTGTGTCCCATTCACACAAACACTCACACACCAATGGTAGCAGAGCTGCCATGCAAGGCACTAACTTGCCATCGGGGGCAACTTGGGGTTCAGTGTCTTGCCCAAGGACACTTTGGTATGTGGAGTCACGTGGGCCGGGAATCGAACCGCTAACCCTACTATTAGCGGACAACCCGCTCTACCACCTGAGATACAGCTGCCCAATTTAAAATACAGCATCTTACTTCAAACAGTTCAAAATGGCCACCATAGTAAAATTTCATTTGACTCGGTATGCCTCACTGAATCTAACCATACCAAGTACACAAATTAAACAGAAGGTAAACAAAAAGGACAATTTTTCATAACTCATGACCAGTAGAGGGCACTGTTCTGAAAGTGCTCATGTCCTTTCAGGTAATGGTTGTTATAGAACGCACCAACTTTAGAGTCAATATGCCAAAGTGTTTTGAAGATATAACCTCATGTCCATTTTCGCATGATTGCCATCATATTCTTTGACGCGGTATACATGAACGGTTTGGTCGATCAGAAATCTTGATAAGCTGAATCATTTTTGGTTTTTGTTGTCTGGAGATGAGCTGAGAAGAATGTGGTGAAGTTTGCAAAAGTAGGTTTTTAAAAAAAAGTTCACAATGGTGGAAACCCAGGCACATCTGGTACCACTGGTACCAAGTATGCTTCTTTGCAACATAACATTGATACAGGAAATAGTTTACTGTAATGGTGTTCACTATACCTACTTGGTGGACAAAAATAAATAAATAGCGAGCTAGTTTACCTTAAGAAATAACATTGGTTGTATTGGACTGGCATGTATTCCCACCTCATGCCACCAGTGTTCCTGGGATAGGCTCTGGATCCACAACACTGACCAGGATAAAGCATTGTGCTGGCAAATTATAAATAATTTAATAATAATAGCAGGCTTTCAGACCCTAGCCTATTGTATGTGACCTATACTACAGTGGTGTGAAAAAGTGTCTGCCCCCTTCCTCATTTCCTGTTCCTTTGCATGTTTGTCACACTTAAGTGTTTCGGAACATCAAACCAATTTAAACAATAGTCAAGGACAACACAAGTAAACACAAAATGCAATTTGTAAATGAAGGTGTTTATTATTAAAGGTGAAAAAAAATCCAAACCATCATGGCCCTGTGTGAAAAAGTGATTGCCCCCTAAACCTAATAACTGGTTGGGCCACCCTTAGCAGCAACAACTGCAACCAAGCGTTTGCGATAACGTGCAAGGAGGCTTTTACAGCGTCCTGGAGGAATTTTGGCCCACTCATCTTTGCAGAATTGTCCTAATTCAGTTACATTAGAGGGTTTTTGAGCATGAACGGCCTTTTTAAGGTCATACCACAACATCTAAATAGGATTCAGGTCAGGACTTTGGCTAGGCCACTCCAAAGTCTTCATTTTGTTTTTCTTCAGCCATTCGGTGGTGGACTTGCTGGTGTGTTTAGGATCATTGTCCTGCTGCAGAACACAAGTTCGTTTCAGCTTGAGTACACGAACAGATGGTCGGACATTCTCCTTCAGGATCTCTTGGTAGACAGCAGAATTCATAGTTCCTTTTATCACGGCAAGTCTTCCAGGTCCTGAAGCAGTAAAACAGCCCCAGACCATCACACTACCACCACCATATTTTACTGTTGGTATAATGTTCTTTTTATGAAATGCAGTGTTCCTTCTACGCCAGATATACTTGGAGACACACCTTCCAAAGAGTTCCACTTTTGTCTCATCGGTCCACAGAATGTTGTCCCAAAAGTCTTGGGGATCATCAAGATGTGTTGTGGAGAAATTGAGACGAGCTTTGATGTTCTTTTTGCTCAGCAGTGGTTTTCTCCTTGGAACTCTGCCATGCAGGCCAGTTTTGCCCAGTCTTTTCCTGATGGTGAAGGCATGAACGCTGACCTTAACTGAGGCAAGTGAGGCCTGCAGTTCTTTGGACGTTGTTGTGGGGTCTTTTGTGACCTCTTGGTTGAGTCGTCGCTGCGCTCTTTTGGGGTAATTTTTGGGCGGCCGGCAACTCCTGGGAAGGTTCACCACTGTTCCATGTTCGCCATTTGTGGATAATGGCTCTCACTGTGGTTCGCTGGATTCCCAAAGCTTTGGAAATGGCTTTATAACCCTTTCCAGACTGATAGATCTCAATTACTTTCTTTCTCAATTGTTCCTGAATTTCTTTGGGTCTCGGCATGATGTGTAGCTTTTAAGGATCTTCTGGTGGACCTTACTGTGTCAAGCAGCTCCTATTTAAGTGATGCCTTGATTGTGAACAGGTGTGGCAATAATCAGGCCTGGGTGTGGCTAGAGAAATTGAACTCAGGTGTGGACAACCACAGTTATAGTATGTTTTAACAAGGGGGGCAATCACTTTTTCACACAGGGCCATGATGGTTTGGATTTTTTTTCACCTTTAATAATAAACACCTTCATTTACAAATTGCATTTTGTGTTTACTTGTGTTGTCCTTGACTATTGTTTAAATTGGTTTGATGTTCCGAAACACTTAAGTGTGACAAACATGCAAAGGAACAGGAAATGAGGAAGGGGGCAAACACTTTTTCACACCACTGTATAGTAGGTTAGTACGCATAGCAATTTGAGACACTGAACACTGCATTCACTCCAGGGGTTTGTCTACTGTCACTACATGGAGGGAACATCATGGTGGTGTAGTGAGAAGCATTGCCACTTCACTAGTTAGCTTCTGAGTTCTGGTTACGGCCCGTTTGGAGTATCTGTATACGTTTCCTCCCATCTCTCAACATGCCACTAGGTTGATTAGCTAAATACTAGCTGAATTGACCCTAGTTATGAATGTGCATGTGTGTATGTGTGAAGGTGTGTGTCCAAGGTGGACTGGCATCCCATCCAGTGTGTACTCCCACCACACCCAGTGTTCCCGGAATAGTGTAACACAGAATTATGGATAATGTCATCAAAAATGGTTCAAAAAACAGAATTTTTAGGGAAATACCAGAACCATCTGGATTAAAGAAGGCAATGTAGGAAGAGAATTTTGTTGCAGAACCATCAAAACCACATGCCACAGACCTACTCATGTTTCTTGTCACATTATCTAGCATGTAGCGGAACGTTGAATCTAAGTATCCAGTCTCCTGATCAAGTTCTTTGGGGTCAGACGTTGATTCAATCATAGTTGATAACTTTGGGAGATTATTGATAAAACTGGCTGCAGTAGCTGACGTGAGTGTACGTTTTAAGCATTATTCTGGTGAAGTGCATTTATAATGCTTAAGGCTGATATTAAATTAGATGAGGTAATGATCTGAGATAGCTGTGGAAGTGTGACTATATTTTTTATATTTAGTCCGAATGTTAGTATTAAATCTAAAGTGTGGCCACTGTTATGAATGGGTCTTGTTACATTCTGATTAATTATTGAGTCTAGAATGGACACAAACATTGATCTCAGATGGTCTTCTGGGTTATTAAAATGAATATTAAAGTCTCCAACAATTAATGCTTTGTCTAAAGAAACAAAAGGTTTGAGACAAAATCTTCAAATTGCCAAAGTAATTCTGGAATTCTGAATAATAAATCACGATTTGCGCTGCTGCCAGGAGCATAACCTGGCCTGTGCATTGGGGGCTATAGCCCCAAAGATTTTTTCTTTCCCCCGAATAATTATCCACTTACACCAATTTGTCACTACGGAACTGAAAGTCTGTAAAAGAAGACTGGCTGTAATTTTACAGTAGGGGAAACAAGCATTGAACGTGTCAAAACAATTCAGTAAACATATTTCCAATGAGGCTATTCACATTAAATTTTCACCAGACTTTGGTATTAGCTCAAGAAATCCACACATATAAAGAAATGCAAACATTAAAGTCCAAAAATAAAGTTACATTTAATAAAGTGGAATGACACAGGAAAAATGTATTGAACACTGTCACGCCATTTGCAGGCGCAGGACAGAAGCAATTGCAGGAATGGCAGTTTAATCAACCAATCAGAAGAACAAAGGGTCAGACAGAAAACAAAGTCCAAGGCAGGCTAGGGTTAAACGATCAGGCTAAACGAGGCAGAGCAGAGAATCAAGGTAAATAAAGTCTATAACCAGAAAAGCAAACACGAGATAAATACGCTTGGAAAAAATGCTTGGAAATACGACAAAGACTAAGTAACTGAACGTAGTACTTCACAAGGTCATAGTGTTCAAAAAGTCTCTTATATAGTGCTCTTATATAGTGTCGGTTTGAGGCATGAGGAGAACTTGGCTGGTCGTGTCAACAGACTCTGGCGTGAGCAGAACTTGGTTGGTTGTAACATTGGCTTCAGGCCTTGAGCAAAGCCTGATTGGACTGGAATGGAACTTGGCGTGGAAGGTCACATTGTCGATTTCAGACTGGAATTTGGCGTGGAAGGTCATATCGTAAACCTCAGACTGGAACTTGGCATGGAAGGCCACCTCTTCGACCTTGAACAGGAACTTGGCTTGAGAGGTTGTCTCTTCGACCTCGGACAGGAACCTGGTTTGAGAGGTTGTCTCTTCGACCTCAGACAAGAACTTGGCTTGAGAGGTCTTCTCGTCGACCTCGGACAGGAGCTTGGCTTGAGACGTTGTCTCTTCAACCTCGGACAGGAACTTGACTTTATGCTGGAGCTCTGGAGATGAGACAACCTCATGGGTCTTGTGCTGGGGCTCTGGGGAGAATGTCGCCATGTTGACCTCTGACTGGTGCTCTGAAGCTGAGACTACCTCGTGGTTTGCAGGTTGGAGCTGTGGAGAGGAGGTCACCATGTTGACCTCTGGCTGGAGCTCTGCAGGTGAGAACACATTGTGGCTTTCAGGTTGGAGCTCTGGAAATGAGGTTGCCACATTGACCTCCGGCTGGAGCTCTGGGGGTGAGACCACCTCGTGGGTCTCAGGTTGGAGCTCTGGGGAGGAGGTCGTCTTGTAGTAGGTGGTGAACGACCTCGCAGCTTCATTCATGAGACTCGTCCTCCCCAAAAACTCATCCAGATGGGGGGTGTACTCTGGATTCCCAAACTCCTTTATCAATAGTCCCACAAACTGAGTTACATCATGAAGACCCTTGGATTCTATATGGGCCAGACGCTCTGCCCACTGGTGGGCTTGGCCAACAAGGCGGGAGAGTATGAACCCCAGCCACTGCCTCTGGTCAGGCTTAGGGTGCACCAGGTTCAAATAATAATTGGCATTCGTAAAGAAACTACTCAGGGTAGCCAAAAAATCAATCTTATGGCTCTGGGGGATCCATGCCAACCCATTGAGGAAGCTTGATAGAGTTGAGCCATGGTAGGGTGTTCCTTATTGCCTTGGCATGATGTCTCCTTTGCTTTCCTGCTGCTTCCATGACAGGGTCTTGACTTGGTGGGTCGTCTCGTCTGCCTTTCTCTATTAAAATTGGAAGTATTTAGCCAAAATATACTCAAGGGTATACTCAACATATATACAATATATCTTACGCAAATAACATAGTTGCATGTTTTAAATGTACACACACATTAAAAAGTTAAATTTTAAGTTAATTTTAAGTTTTCAACTGATGAAGTTTAGTTTTTAGTCATGTTTTCATGTGAATATATATATATATATATATATATATATATATATATATATATATATATATATATATATATATTTATCTAAAACTATGCTAGAATGCTATTTTGCCTAAAACATCATTCAGTTTCTGCAAGTTTGCTAGTCATAAACATGACCAACACTACATAGTTCAATAATAAATTAATCAGAAATATAATAACCTGTAAATAATCATTTTACCATGTAATGAACATGTAATTATGTAACAGTACTTTTTTTAGCATTAATAAGCTATACTTAAGCATAGTAATGCAGTACAATTACTCAAGTATTTTCGATCCCTGGGCACAGACACTGGCGTGACAGTTTCATGTTACACTACACTCAACCAAAGGCCTGCGGTTTTTCCAGAGTAGTCCTCAGATCCACAGCAAGCTTATTGACAGCCCAATCAACAGTGACGTGGGCAACCAGACCAAGGAGGGGTGTGTAACAGCTAAATCTGTCTGTGAGAAGTGCTTCCAGTATGCACCATGAAGAGTTAGTAAGATTTAAATACTGTCAGTACAGCCAGATCATTTCAGATGTTTAGTAGCACTATGCCAATGACTTTTATACTGTACAGCTTCAGGGGACTGGGAGACATAGGCATTAATAACTACCACAGGAGCAGTTGAGACAGTTATGACACTTATAGAAAGGCCTAAGATTGGCTGATTTGAGATATTTTTACTTGCTAAGATATGCTGTAATTATTTGCAATGTAATGAATATGGATTAATTATTATCTATATTATGCTACAGGGTCATTCCATCTCATGTGGTCCAATGCAAGTTGCTCGAGCGTTTTTTCATTTTCATAATCTATGCCCGTATAACCAACTGTACGCCTGAACCAACATGATAGATCAGGGTTCTTCAAATCTGTCCCTCCAAGTCCACTGTCCTGCAGAGTTTAGCTACAACCCTAATCAAACACACCTGAACAAGCTAACCAAGGTCTTCAGGATTACTAGAAAATTACAGGCAGGTGAGTTTGGAGTCATAAATATAATTCCTGTGAAAACAGTGAATTTCTCCTTGTGTCATCGAAGAAATGAGCCACACAATTTAAAAAGACTCAGTGGCATGAGCCTACAATGGCCGAATATGTTATGGTATACTAATTACTGGAGGATTTTCCAGGTTTGAACATGTTTTAGACCCACAGATGTTAATAATAAATCAGGGCCTGAGGTTCAGAAAATACATGATGGCATTTCTATCATATCGCCTCCTGCCTTTTTGTGCTAGTATAGTACCATAGTGGTAACCCCCTCCAAAAAAGAAAAAACTAAACAAAAAAAAAACCCAACAACAAACAATAAACAAAAAAACAGGGTACTATAGGGTAAGGGGTGGTATTACAGGGTAAGACCTGGGTATGGTTTCGCTTTGCATATTAATAGATCCTTGCAGTCCTTATGATATGAGGAATGTTCCTATTTGTAGTAGATTCTTGGGCATTAAAAACGGAAACAAATTAGAATTACTATACAACATTAACATTTTTTCTTATTGTTATTGTTTAAATGACACCTTACTATGCTATTTTATAACAGCTTCTTCTTCGTCTTCTCCTCCTCCTTCTTCTTCTTTTTTGACTCTAGAGCTCTACAACTCTCTTTTCTTACATATTGGGCCAGTATAATGCTCTCTTGTTGCTAATTTGATGCTAATTAGGCTACACTTAACGCACTACAGTTTACTGGATTTAATTTGGGTGAAAAAATTTTAAGTACTAAATGTAAACAGGCTGCTTATTTATTTTAATCGCAAAATATAGGGGTCTCAATTATTAATGTAAATTGAATCGGGTTCATTTTTAGTAATCCCGATTAATAAAAAAGAGTAATTAGTAAGACTGATTATTGAAAATAGTAATCGGTTACAGCCTTAAACTATGTTTCATTGCATAGCTTGTATTTGAACAAATCATCATTGTTTTTCACACCTTGTGTGTCTTGTGAAAAATTTGCCAGCAGTTGTTGGCTTGGTCTGTTTGCCTGGTAATACAGGTTCTTAGCCATCATCAGTGTAGATGAAAAGTGTTTTTATAAAATGATTTGTGAGTCATTTGCATTGTTACACTACATATTCCCTTCATAATATTTGAATACTCTGTTGGTCTGACTGAAGGACCTAACGATGATCTTGTTTTTCATGTCTGAAATGTTGCACTGAAACCCTGGAGACAGGGAGGTTACAATGCGGTTATCAGACAGGTGGGTGGTGTTGACCACATTCGTATGATAATGATCTTGGTTTCCTACAACATTCAGCTCACTTTATTTAGACCATAACTATCCACTGGTACACCCCTTAAACCACCCCATCCTGCAATGCCAATCCTTGTTCCTGCAGTTGTTGGGTCAGTTGTTGGAGAGAACTGGCCCTCCGCCAGCTGAAAAAGAAATGACCTCATCCCTTCCTGCCAACCACGTCTCCTCAGAGCAAGCTGGTGAGTTCCCATCATCCCCTGAGTCATCACACAGACCACCATCTTTCATGTATTACTGTGTAAAAAACAAAAACCTCCGCCCACATATTTCTGGATGTATTGCAAGAAGGGATTTTCCAGCTTTTGCTTTTGCTGACTTCTCACAAGCATCCCTCTACTTGCAGTATTTATTATATTGGAATACTATATGACATTATAATATAGTAGTAGCTATTGAAGCAGATTATTCAGTGGGTACAGTGAAACTAATAATTAAAAGAGTGAAGCATGTTAAGTCTGGACTTGCTGAGAGTTTAAATAAAAATTAATAAAAATAAAATTAAACAAACAGGTATTACATAAACACATAAACTGAGAAAAAAGTAACATAATTTAAATTAAAAACATTCAAAATAAAGAAATTGATAAAAACCTAAACAACATTTCTTAAAAATAATACTGAAGCATTAGAAGGTGATTAAAAGCTTTATAGGCATGTGCTTTTTTGGATGCCATATTTACATTAAAAGCTCTCTTCAAATGAAACATCCTTGCAGTTTAACATATAGCTAATCTCCGCATCTCTCTCTCTCTCTCTCTCTTTCACTCTCAAGCCCCCCGTGTGTAGGGAGGAGTACCACTACCCACCAGAGGAATTGGGCCAACAGCTGCTCCATCTATGCTATTTTCACACTGACAGCATATTTTATTGGTTACAATTGGTTTGCGATGACGAAATGGACATTCAGTCAGCTGATGCCTCTTAAAAGTTCCCTGGTGTCTTATCTGGTACAACAATACACAGACAACAATACACTGCCCTTCCATCGTGAAACCTCCCTTGTCTTCCCTGGCTAATTACTGCTGTGGTGCGGCCTGCTGTAAGCATAACTGATATGATAAACTATCTTCATCTTCCAAGCTAGTTATTTTTCCCCTCTCAGAGCAATCACGGCGCTGTTGTAGGTCAGGTGTAGGTCGGGATTGTTGTTCCGTGATATTGGCAACACCCTTGGATTCCGTGAATCAATCCTCATATTCTGGTCATTACATAAAAACTGATGTGATATATAAATAATATTAAAGGAAAGAGCAATGCACACAGAAAAGCCTCGTCTTAAAGGTTCTCCATACCTAAGCAAAATTCCAAAGAGAAAATTGGATCATCTCATTTATGAAAAATCACCTTTGACCTGAAACTTGCACTGCTAAATATTAGATCCCTTACATTTAAAGCGCTTAATATTAATGAAACTACAACTGATCAAGGATTCGATGTACTTAGTTCCACAGAAACTTAGATTAGATCAAAGAAGTATGTAGCTTTAACTACTCATAATCTGAAAAAACCCTCTGAGAGCATATGTCTATTTTAGGCTTAAACAGAGCCCAATGACATGATAAACTCATTACACTGAAGACATACTTGATTTAATACAGAAATATGGAATGAACATTCAGTCACACTACCCTAGTCTGAAATAATCTCTAATCACTACCTCATTTCATTTAAAAATACATCTAATCATAATACACTGATCAGCAATAACATTAAAATCAGCTCCCTAATATTGTGCAGGTCCTTTTTGTGCCACCAAAACAGCTCTGACCCGTTGAGGCATGGACTCCACAAGACCTCTGAAGGTGTGCTGAGGCATCTGGCACCAAGACGTTAGCAGCAGATCCAATAAGTCCTGTAAGTTGTGACGTCGGACCTCCATGGATCAGACTTGTTTGTCCAGCATGTCCAACAGATACTTGATCTGTTTGAGATCTGGGGAATTTGGAGGACAAGTCAACACCTTTTCTGAACAATTTTTGCAACACCGTTGTCATGAAGGTGTGTACTTGGTCTGCAAGAATGTTTAGGTAGGTGGTACATGTCAAAGTAACATCCACATGAAGGCCAGGACCCAAGGTTTCCCAGCAGAACATTGCCGAGAGCATCACACTGCCTCCGCCGGCTTGCCTTCTTCCCATAATACATCCTGGTTCCATCTCTTCCCCAGGTAAGCGACACACTCGCATCCATGACCCTTGGGTGCCCATGACCTGTCACCAGTTCACCAGTTTTGGTAGGTACTAACCACTGCGTACCAGGAACACCACACAAGGAACACACACACATATCTCCAAACCTGACATTTTGGACATGCTCTGACCCAGTTGTCTAGCCATCACAATTTGGCCCTTGTCAAAGTCACTCAGATCCTTACGTTTACCCATTTGTCCTGCTTCCAACACAACTTTGAGAACTGACTGTTAACTTGCTGCCTAATATATCCCACTCTTTGACAGGTGCCATTGTTATGAGATAATTAGTGTTATTCACATCCCCTTTCAGTGGTTTTAATGTTACGACTGATCGGTGTAAATCTGGAATTAGATGGTCAACAAGCACATATGGGTGTGATGTTCAGGTGTCCACAAATATTTGGCCATAATGTGTATATGTATTATCAGAAGTCCAGTTTTAAGCCTTAAAAGCAACTAAATAGTTAGAGCTTAATACTGTTGTTCTACAAACTGATAAGTTATCATGCAAAACTGAGACATGCAAGGCAAACACTGCCCCACAAAATGAAGCCAGAAAAACTTGATATGGACGACAGAGGGAAATTAGGTCAATAGATGAAGAAAGCAAAGAGCGGAAAGCATTGGTTCCAAAGAGCGGAAAGCAAATGGTAGACAGGAAAGGGAGCCAGGGTGTGTTAGGGATGTTAGGATGCTAAGAGATAGAGTTGATTTAGCTGCAGGAATAGATCTAAAGTAGGATATTTGAAAGTAGATTAAACATTTGCTTGGGGTCCAGATTTTTATAACCTATTCTGTGACATCTCATGATTGTCTTGCTTGCCCAACCAAAACACTCAGATGTAAAGCTTAGAATCCAGAGCTCCTTTTGGTCTAAATATACTTTTTATCATCACATGCATGCATACTGAGTCAGACTGTGCTCAGAACGTTCACATCTCACATTCATTAATCACACTAATTTAGAGTCTCTGGGAGGGAGTCATTACTTTAGGGAGCCAAATATAGGGCCATTAATAAATGTATTATGTCCGTGATAATACATTTCATTGAAAAACAAAACAACATTGCAGTCCAGGTAACTAATGAGTAGAAATACAGCCAAATTAAATTTGTATCTGAACAATCTGTTCCAGCAGATGTAGTACATTTGACATGTGAATGACTTCGTCTCTTTGCATAAAACATGAAGGGAACTGCTTCAAATACTTATATGACTTGTATTCATTTGTAATAAATTTGTATAAATCACAGCTGAAGCTCTGAGTTGCTTCTAGTAATTTCATTTTTCATGTAGGATTTTGATATACTGTAAGTTATCACTGTAACTCAAATTTAAACATCAAGGAAGTGTAACCCATGACACAATACCATGCAATCTTTTTCCTCTTAGGGTCTTGTTACAAAAAAAAAACCTCTTCTAAGCTAGTTGAAGTTCCCATTTAATAAATATAATATTACTACAGAAAGTTTGAAATGGTACAAGGTAATATAAAGTGAAGATTTGTTTGTACTCTTATCATCTGACTAATCTTCAATAAAGTTCAGAGATGATTGGATACTATCCCCTGAAAATAATAAATAAACATACAATATAAAACTGAGTTGGCCTATATTACTGTCAGTGGACAACCTACACTATATGGCCAAAATTATGTGGACACCTGACTATCACAAAGAGATGTGCTTGTTGAACATCCCATTCTAGATTTTGGGGCGTGGCTGTGGGGATTTGTGATCATTCAGTTACAATCGCATTAGTGAGGTTGAGGTCAGGTGCTGATGTTGGGATGTCGAGGAGGCTCCAATTCCAGTTCATCCCAAAGGTTTTCAATGAGGTTGAGGTCAGAGATCTGTGCAGGAAACTCGAGTTCTTCCACCTTCTTCCAACTTTAACACATCATGTCTTCATGGAGCTCGCTTTGTGCACTTTGTGTCATGCTGGAACAGGCTTGCAGCCTCTTAGTTCCAGTGAAGGGAAATTGTAATGCTACTGCATACAAACACATTCTATACAATTATGTACTTCCAAATTTGTGGCAACAATTTGGAGAAGAACCACATGTGGGTGTGATAGTCAGGTGCCCACATACTTTTGGCCGTATAGTGTATGATAACAATGCAGCAAGGTATTCGCCCGATGTAGCGTCCAGATAAGAAGGTAAACACATCAGTACTTATTATAAAACTTTATATAGCATAATAATGCATTGATGAATTATCTACGACAGATTTATAGTTCACAAAAATGATGTATTATACAGTTGCAATCAAAGTTATTCAACCCCCATAGCAAATCAGGCTTATTGTCAAAATTTACAGATTTTCAGCTGTTTGCAATAAACAAATCAAACAAAAGCAATTGAAATAGTTCAACACAATGAATGCTTCAAGTGGTTTCCCCAAATTTAACTAAAAATGCAACTTAGAATGATTTCTCCAGTATCAAAATTATTCAACCCCTTCATGGCAAGCATTTTTAGTACTTAGTAGAGCACCCTTTTGCTGTTATGACCTGCTGAAACGTAGCCTGACACCAGCTTCTGGCAGCATTCCTGAGGAATCGTAGCCCATTCCTCATGAGCAATGGCCTCTAGTTCAATAATATTGTCAGGTTTGCCTGCTGCAACCGGCTTCTCAAATCCCACCAGAGATTTTCTACGGGGTTCAAGTCAGGTGACTATGATGGCCCTGTAGGATCTTCCAGGACTTCTTCTGCAACCAAGCCTTGGTAGAATTTGAGGCATGCTCATTGTCCTGTTGGAAGATCCAATGATGCCCAAGCTTCATCTACCTCGCAGACGGCATGATATTTTCTCCTAGGATTTCCTGATACTTCAATGAATCCATCTTGCCTTCCACACGCTGAAGGTTTCCAGTGCCAGAGGATGTAAAGCAGCCCCAGAGCATCACCAAGCCACCACCATGCTTAAATGTGGACAGAGTGTTCTTTCTTCATTCTTCTGCCTCCATACCGCTGATCCATTGTGCCGAAAATTTCCAGTTTTGTTTCATCACTCCACAGAACAGAATCCCAAAATGTCTGTGGCTTCTTTATATGATTGATTATTGAGCTGACTTTTCTTGTGCTTTTGGATCAGTAGTGGTGTACGTCGGGAGTTCTGGCAAGGAAACCTTCTGCATTTAGTATGCACCTTATTGAGCTCACTGAAACCTCAGTGCTGGTTGCCACCAACTCTTGCTGCAGGTTTTTTTGCAGTCACTCGAGGGTTTTTCACAACCTGCCTTCTCAGAAATCTGGTTTCAGCCATTCATAGCTTCCGTTTTCTGCCCCAGCCAGGTATTTCATACATTTTCTACCCCTTGCCAGTTCAGGTATTTCATGTGTTCCAGCTCAAGCACACCTGGTGCAGCTAATGAAGTCCTAATCTGAGGTGTGCTTGAGACAGCACCTATTTTGCATAATTGTGCTGTTGTGAAGGATTCTATTCAGTGGGGTTGAATAATTTCGAAACTGGAGAAATCAATATGAGTTGCATTTTCAGTTGAATTTTCCGGAAACCGCGAAGCATTCGTTGTGTCAAGCTATTTCTATTGCGTTTGTTTGATTCGTTCATTACAAACAGCTGAAAGTCTGTAAATATTGACAATAAACCTGATTTGCAATGGGGGGCTAAATAATTTTGATTGCAACTGTAATATAATGCTCCGCTATAAGATCACCATTATAATGTTTACGTATCTGACGATCATAACACGTTAGTCTTCATGATTTAGTTAAAAACAAAGAGGGTGAGGCATTCCAGTCACTCTAGAAATCATGACATCCTTAACACGTCCATAATATCCTGTAATCTGGCGAATCTACGTAAACAATTCAGGAACAACCAGGCAGACAGTCTATCTGTGTAGGACGTGTAAATAAACGTGCGGATTGAGCAACGCTAGGCCACGCCTCCTCTCTCCCTTACAACCAATGAGATGACTTGAATCGGTGCGAGCGTGGAAAAACATCGAATGAGAACGATCACACACACACACACACACATACACACCCTCTCAATCGCGCGCGCGTGCGTGTGTGTATTTCCGCCTGCGCGCCTGAGACCGATTCCCATGGGAGTCGCGATATTTTCAGTGTGGGTAAACACCGCCACGGGCGCCCTAGACATTACCCTTTATAAACTTCTTATAACCTTCATACAAGCGCTTATTGCGTCTCTCAAGTGCGCACCCGAAAAAACACCATATTACGCAATACATATATACAGTATACAATACATATATATATATATATATATATATATATATATATATATATATATAATATTTAGTTGCTAGGAAACGGGCGCCATTTTGGGAGATGCAGAAACGAAACATTTAGGTGAAAATTGGGAGAAAGTGGAAACTCCACATTCTGCTCTCTCTCTCTCTCTTCTCTCTCTCTATCACACACACACACACACACTCCAGTGTGTGTGTGCGCGCGTGTGTGTGTCCCTATGCCTCTCTCGCTCCCTCCCTCCCTCCCCTCACTGGGAGAATGCCCGTGTTGTACTGACAGAAACGCTACGGGCTCATCAGACATGGAGGCCCGATTAACGGGCAGAGGCCCATTCTCACGCCTTTAAAAACACAACCCTTCGCCGGTTCCCGGACAAAGGAAAGCCTGGCGACATTTCGGAACATTACGGGTAAAAAAACAAACAAAAAAACAAAACAACCTCATCTCCGAAGACGAGAAAGAGGCCGAGAAATGTGAGCGAGAGATCCATTTCGGGTTTCTGTTGATTCAACTCGGCCGCCATTTTGTTGACAGTTCGTGTTTTTTTTTTTTTTGAATAACCCGTACGCACACGGCGGCTTTATCCTACTCGCGCTCGCTTTTACTTCTACTTTCACTGGTTTTGGGAGGAACGACGCGGGCGTTTTGGTTTGTTGTTGTTGTTGTTTGGATCGCTGTCATTTAAGCAAGCAGGACACTTTGCTAAGCTGACTTGTGGTTCCTCGTTACAGCTAGGCTACGTTGCTGCTTGCAGTTAGCCAGCTAGCCGTATCAGCAATGTGCCACTGACAGGATCGATTGCCCCCTCTCACCACCACCATTCCAGTGGCATGTTTTTCAGGGGTATCAATCGGATCGGCTGGTTAGTTTAAATCATCAGAACAAGATGATTAGTCACGGGGTTGTTCGTGGGTTACTGCCACGTTGGTAGTAGGAAGGCCACCTTAGCGCTGGAGAAAAAAAAGGATAGCTAGCTGAGTAAAGTAGCCTGATGGGCATTCACGACTGCGTTACTACTCCAGAATAAACACACCGGATCGTTCAGTGCTCACAGACTAACATTTCCCTTAAAACGGTGAAATATATTACTACTGTTTAATAACTCGGTGTGCGCGTGCGTGTGTGTACATGTCGCTCCTAAGGAGCACAGGTTCGGTGTCAGTGTTGTGATTTGTCTATGAGGTGGATTGAGCTCGTTTGGGAGTCAAGACAACACTAAGAGGAAGCTCGACACGCATTTTTTCCACTCCGGAATAGTTTATACACTGCTCGCTGAGCTAGTGATCTTTATTATTTCTGTTGTTGTTTTTTGGGGGGACATCAGCAGTTTACCGAAGGAACCGTGTTGGGACTCATGAAGGGAGGATTTTGATCCGAATGATGAGAGCTCGTTTTTGGACCTTGAATAAACGTGAGTACGTTGTTTTCACGCTTGAGGGCAGTTTTATTAACGCACTTTCATTCCGTGTGTATGTTTGGATGGGAGGAGAAACTCCTGCATCTGCGTGTTTTGGTGTCTTTTATTACTGTTGTGGAGGTGTGGAGGTCATGGCTCCAAAGCAAACACACAAACACACACACACACACACACACTCTCTGTCTCACTGTTGTGTTTATGTGTATACATGTGTAAATAGTTGGAGTGGTTATTTTCAGCTCTTTTGGATTGAAGACGGATTAAATAAAGGGCTGGTGGAGGTTATTATTTTTTCCTGGTGAGCTGAAACATTTCCTCCAGTCTGTTTTGGATCTCTCTCTGTGTGTGTGTGTGTGTGTGTGTTTTCCAGGGAATCCTAACTAGGCTGTTTTTGTCCTGGTTTAGTGACCTACTGTTTTGATAGAATCTGTAAATGTTAACTAAAAGCGATCTGGTAGATGATGTTGGAGAATCTGTCTGGAACCTTTCATTCACCTTTGACCCTTGACCCCTGCAGCCCCAGCGACCTCAAAACGGCTGTCAGGGCAACTAGCGCCAGGCTGGCCTTTCCTTTCCTCACCTTTCCCTTTCTTTTCTTTAATTTTCCTTGCCTTTCCTTTCATTTTCTTTCCTTTTATTTCCTTTTCTTTCCTTTCCTTGTTTTACCTTTCATTTTCTTTCCTTTTATTTCCTTTCATTTTCTTTCATTGCCTTTACTTGCCTTTCCTTTCATTTTCTTTCCTTGCCTGTCCTTTTTTTCTTCTCAGCATACATTTGTTTATAATTAGAAATATTATAAGAAATCTCTTAGTTTAAATAGCTAACTTGTTCATAAAATAACAAATTGATCAAAACCAGATTTCTGTGTTCACACAAAAAATGAGGTGTTCTTGAAAAATCATATCCATTCAAACAAACAAATCAGAAATAACGTTCGCAGCCTACTCGTGCTCCTGAGCGTGCATAAACTTACGCATACGAAGACTAACTAACGCTAACCTCATCTTGAGCAACTTCTAATGATATCATTTGAACGGATTACTGCACTTTTTATATCTGGAGTATACCGTCGAGGTTAAATGGCTTGTGTTTTACGTTTACAGCGTTTAGCATATGCCCTTATCCACTTATAGAAGAGCTTCGGAGTCTCCATCAAAAAAGAGTTCAGTAATTGAACTGTATAAAGAAAGTGAGCCGACACGAACCCGTAAATTAACATGAATTAAAGTAATCGTTCAATCATGACAAAAGGAATGGCTTAGTATAAATGAAGGAGGGGCTGGTCTGCCTGTCTGTCTCTCTTCTGTCTGTCTGTGCAGAGACGGAACCGTAAACAACCATCACAGCTGACACAAGATTCAGCGCTCGCTTCTTGTTATTAATTTGATAAATGATAAAATTTTCATTTTCATTGGCATAGACAAGAGTTAAAATAACTTGCATGTCTGATTTACTTTGATTGTTCATTTCATGCGCCCAGCTGTCTGTGCTCTCGACCTTTTATGGAGTTTTTTAGGCGTCACTACATGCAACCGAGCCGTTTCGTTAGCACGGTATGGGCGATCAGCCTCGGTACGCGAGCACAAAGAAAATTAGCATTCGCAAAACGTTACGAAATCCAGCAGAACATTTTAGTCCATCACACGTTTACGCAAAACTTGACTAAATGTTATGTTCTTTTCAGTGTCTGAAAATCCTCCAGAGGGAATCTTACTCCGCCATTAAAACTTACTCTGAAAGTGATCGATAGTTTTGTCATTTTGTTATTAAAATAAATGTTTTGCATTTGTAGCTGCCTGTAGCAGCTCTGTCCGGTTAGTAGATTTTTAACGAGCTCGTCTTACTTAACCGATCCTCCTTTAATGCGATATATTTAATGCCTACATTAACGAGCACAACTCCTCAGTCATTTCCACACAATTCATATGCGTGACGCGCAGCATAGGACGAAAGATTCTGTTCATTCCCAGCTTGTCGTATTCATGCTCTTGATAAAACGTAACAGCAGCCAGTCTTCAGCTGTTAAACTGTATAAAACTCGTCCTGCGTTCTCTCTCTCTCCCCCTCGCTTTCTCTCTCTCTCTTTCTCTCACGTGTGCGCAAGTGCTCCTTAGTTTTCTTTTGAAATGTGAGACAACTGTACATGGTATTAGTGGGAATTAAAAGGTCACTGAAACTTTAGAGTTGACACCGCTTTAATAAGCTCGCCTTTAAAGACGAATAAATACGCTGTCACAAGTACACGTAGCATTTTTAAAGTCTGTTTTACAATTAAAAAGTGAAATGGGAGAAAAACTTTCTTCAATTTATAATGAATAAGATTGCAAATGATCAAATATATGACCCTGAAAACTGTCTGTCTTCAAATCTGTATTCGTTCACCTCTGGCCTAGCCAGTCATTCCACGTTGAATAATAATAAGATTAATAGAGGATAAACGTGCCGATTTATTAAAAGTCGTTACATTTGCACCATAAACGAGACCTTAATAACTTCCATAATATTATTGAGTGCTTATTGGTGATAGAAAATAAAAATTCTCATACAGTAGGAAACGTGATCACTTGATCAGTGTCGAGTCTCTTCAGTCCACCGAGCACTGTTCATGTTGACATCAGTGGGGAAATAATCTCTGATTAATTCAGTGGCTTCCGTTGACTAAGTTTCTTGTCTTGTTATTAGGTCGTTTCGAAAACGTGGTCCATTTTCCTCTGTAGAGAACGCATGTAAGCGCTGTCGGTTCACGAAAGCGCAGGAGCACGGACTGAATGAATTAGGTGCATGTCCATTTCGCCATGGTATCAAATATGGGATCAAACATCTTGATCAAAGTGTGACACTGACCGGGTTCTTAAATTTGAGATGTCAAAGCATGTCATAGGCAGATAAAGCCTATCGTGTTTGACAGTTTGGTTAGGTTTGGTTTAGTTTGACAGAATTCAGCCACAGCAATATCTGATGGGTTTTCCCAGGCGGACACGCATGTAGTCTACAAATAATCCTGCGACCTTGCCTTGCATCTAAACCTCAGCTCAAATCAATTTTATATATATAGCGCTTTTAACAATGGAATTTGTCACAAAGCAGCTTTACAGAAATGTGGATATACTGTGCATAATAAATTAGTCCCTAATGAGCAAGGCAGAGGCGACGGTGGTGAAGAGAAACTCCCTGAGAGGACACGAGGAAGAAAGCTAACACTAAACCCAACCCTTACCCTAGGGTGCGTGACCCTGGATAGAGCGATTATAATTCATTTTTCTTTTATAACTATAAACTGTGGCTCAGGTGGTAGAGCGGGTTGTCCACTAATTGTAGGTTTAGCGGTTTGATTCCCGTCCCACATGACTCCACATACCGCAGTGTCCTTGGGGAAGACACTAAACCCCAAGTTGCCCCCGCTGCAAGTTAGCGCCTTGCATGGTAGCTCTGCTAACATTGGTGTGTGTGTGTGTTTGAATGAGTCAGAAAGTGCAGTTGTGTTAACAAGAACGTATAAAGCTTATGAGCAACGTATGAGCATCAGAGTAAATTCTGAATTCATTATAGTTTTACTTGAAGTTATGAACTGTTCAGTGATGGAGACTTGAGTGCAAACTGTTCCACAGCCATCCTCATGGTTTCTATCTGGTACCATCCACAGTAATCTCATGGTGACTGTCCATTTGGGTCCATCCTCCAAACTCAAAACTTTACATATCATACAACCGGCTGGTTTACTCTTTTGTGAAGTACCGTTGTTCTGTTTAATCTCTTGTTTAATGTCAGAAATGATCCATACGAGAGAGAATTGTTGAGACTGACATCGCTGGCGTCAGTCTGTGAAAAGAGAGAGACAGAAGAGAAGTGTTTTTATAGTTTCATTCATGATGTCAAGGTTAGGGCTGGTGGACTGTTCGTGGCTAGTTGAGGGATTGGGGCAGCGGGTGCGAAAACTTCTGCTGAAAGTGAGGAAGAGAGAGAGAGAAGTGGCATTGTGTCTTTCTTTTCTTATGCTTGCGGTTACAGGAACAAAGAACACGTTTCAGGCTCTGTGTCTGGAATGCTGCGTCAAAATGGATGAAAAATTCAAAATCGTGATACGCAAACTTTTATCTGCCACCAAAGATGTGGTTTTAAGCCTTTGTTAAAATTATTATTATTTTAAAAGGCTATCGAAAGGGAAGCCAAAAAAGCTCAGCGGTTCACTATTCCTGTATTTTTGTCCGCAGCAATTTTCCGGTGTAGGATTTCACTCACGGTTTTACTCCTTCGAAACGAAGAGCATGCGTGAATGCGACTTAATAACTACGTAGCGAGTACGTCTGTAGGGCCAAGAACACTTAGGAAATAAGAAAACGATTGTCACTGAGGGAGGGATAGACAGAGGAAAGCGAAGAAGGGAGGGGGCACGGGAAAAAAATGTGTTTTCGATTAGCAAGAACACAGCAGCTTTGACCGCTGTACTGTGCGAATTCTACGTGAGTAAGAAGCGAGACGTGTAGAAGTGAGTAAGAGGAAAAGGCTAGGGGACATAAGATGAGTTGTTGTAGGATGGCAGAAAGTAGGTTATGAGTTTTAGTGATATCTAGTGACTAAACATGGGGAAAGTTCAAGACAAAGTCAATTTCTGAACCATGGCTTATATTGGCAATAATCCCTGCACAGAATGTAGGCACTTTTTATAGTGTCTTCTCTATACAGGAACGATTCCTTGCAAATGTCAACCTTACCTTTAAAAAAAAAAAAAAACCTTCTTAACAAAAGAACAAACCCCTTTTTAAGTTGTCCATTTATGTCTGTATTTCCCTGCATTAATGTGCTGTAATAGACATTTGAAGCACACTCAGGTTGTAAACAATTGCTATATTTAGGACATCACGACGCTTCAGTACTGCGTCACATCCATAACGTTTTCAAGATAAAGTTTATATCCTATCATAATTACTAATACAAGCAACTTCAAACTTTTCTGTACAAAGCAAAATTATGTCCATGCTAATTATGTTCAACTTATCTCGTTTCTTTGCTCTGAACAACCATTATAATGCGTTACAGACCTGACCGTGTTAAGTGTTATGCGTATCACCGGCACACATTTGTTTACCACGATGCTGCAGTTAGATGACTGACTTATATTCCTGTGATCTGATCTGACTTACTGTATATCGGTACATTTTAGAAATTGAATTCATTCATTTATTCTAGTAACATATAAGAAATTCAATTCTAACACCAACGAGAGCACTGTGGGGATTTACAGATCACTACAATGTTCTCGTTCTTACAGTATTTGAAAAAATGAGAGCGAGATGAATCATCTCTCTCTCTCTCTGTCTCTCTCTCTCTTGCCGTACATCCTGGATATATGGCTGGTCCGTCACAGTTATAACACTCAGACATACACTCATTCACTTTCGCACTCAAACATACAGGCAATGTATTGTCTCGAATTCACCGGACCTGCATGTCTTTGGATTGTGGGGGGAAAACGGCGATTTGAACTATTAGAGGTGATAAATATTTAATATATCTGCTGATCTAGCTTGCAATCCTGTACCGTTTGTGATGTTATGCACACACCAAATTCATGGTCTCTAAACTGTAGTCTTGAACAACGCCATGCTGGTTACACCTTAATGGCATCACTGAACGCAGGTTTAAATAACCCATGACCACTTGCGGTACTGTGATTTTCAGTTTAACGTTGACTAATTGTGCAACCGTACCATGCTGATGTCTCAGAGGTCAAAGTTTGGTGGTTTAAATACCCACTAGAGGTCTCTGTTAAAGTTTGAAAGCATTTTATATGCTTTTCCTAAGTCAGGTAAGTGCCGCTTTCTGAACCGTCACGTCTAACCGTCACGTCTGTAATGGAGATATGTCACGTCCGTAATAATGGGGGTTTCCCATTTATGCGAAAATGAAAGTGAAAAAATATATATATATTTTATGTTCTATGGAGAGCCAACCCTTCTCCATTCAATTTGTATTAATACTGGTTTGTGCATTTTATTTCACAGAATTATGAAAGTATGTTGCCTCCCAAAAACTTATCTTTTTTTGCCACGCAGGTATACAGGTGCATCTAAAAAAAAATTAGATCGTGGAAAAGTTTTTTTTTTTTCCCCGTAATTTAATTCAAAAAGTGGAAATTTCATATATTGTAGATTCATTATACATAAAGTGAAATATTTCACGCCTTTTTTTTGTTTTAATCTTTATGGTTACGGCTTACAGCTCATGGAAATAGAAAATCCAGTATCTCAAAATATTAGAATAAAGAATTTATAATACAGAAATGTGGACCTTCTGAAAAGTATGTTAATTTATGCACTCAATACTTGGTTGCGGCTCCTTTTGCATGAATTACTGCATCAATGCCGCATGGCATGGAGACAATCAGCCTGTGGCACTGCTGAGGTGTTCTGGAAGCCCAGGTTGCTCTGATAGTGGCCTTCAGCACGTCTGTATTGTTGGGTCTGGTGTCTCTCATAGATTCTCTATGGGATTCAGGTCAGGCGAGTTGGCTGGCCAATCAAGCACAGTAACACTATGGTCAGCAAACTAGTAGTTTTGGCACTGTGGGCAGGTGCCAAGTCCTCCTGGAAAAGGAAATCAGCATCTCCATAAAGCTCTTCAGCAGATGGAAGCATGAAGTTCTCTAAAATCTCCTGGTAGATGCTGCATTGACTCTTGACCAACACCAGCAGATGACATGGCACCAAAATCATCACTGACTGTGGAAACTTCACACTGGACTTCAAGCAACTTGGATTCTGTGCCTCTCCACTCTTCCTCCAGACTCTGGAACCTTGATTTCCAAATGAAATGCAACATTTACTTTCAATCTTGTGGTTGTGGTACTGAACCGGACTGAGACCGTTGCAGGTGTTTTGAGTTAATTAGCTGATTAGCGCTCTTCTCAGGTTGAAATTTTTGTATTATAAATTCTTTATTCTAATATTTAGAGATACTAGATTTTTGATTTCCACGAGCTGTAAGTTGTAATCATTGAGATTAAAGCAAACCAAAAAAGGTTTCAAATATTTCACTTTGTCTGCAATGAATCATATATTCTAGAAAGTTCCACTTTTTCAATTAAATTATGGAAAAATAAACAAACTTTTCCACAATTTTTGAATTTTTTGAGATAGCCATGTATTTCCCTCGTCTAAAATAGAAAACATGAGTATAGACTGATATTATTCTGATGTCAGGAATAGGGTGTTAGGAAAAAATAAAAAGATGGTTCAATATACTGATGATTAATACATTCTCTGAGAATTTATATTTCATGTTTTGACTGTAAATGTCACGTCCGTAACGCTGGAATTGCTCTTAGTGTTTCTCTGGTCTCTTGTTATTCTTTTGCCCGTAGCGGAGCACAGTGAAGCTGTCGGCATGCCTCTACTTTCGTATTCTGCCTCTTTCTCTTCCTCCATCACTGTTGTTTTGATTGGCGATCACATAGGACTGGAGAAGCCAGCCAGGTTCTCTGACTCCCAGGGGGCCCTCGGTGCTGAGGTCACAGCTCTGACTTGCCTCTCAATGATTCTAGACACAGAAACCACCTGCTCTGGGCAAGCCTTCATCCTAAACACTCTAGAGCTGGTTTGAAAGGTTAAAGGGATCAGGATACTAACGCTTCTTTGATATAATATAAATGTCTGTGATATGAACATCATGAATTGATGCTGGTCTGATGCTGCGATTTTGCATTAAAGCCTACGTTTGTACTAGCGGTTTTGGCAGTAGGAGTTGGGAACGAGTAGCCTGTGTGAGGTAGGGTGCTTTCACATGCTCAGCGTTTTGAGCTTGTCTCATCACTAAGGTAGGCGATTCGTACATTTTAAGCAGCGAGGTTGAAGCGGCGCTACGTCATCAAGACAGGTTTGAAAAGGTAGCTCATTTGTAGAGCTAGCCCATTGTGCACCTTTCTAAATCAAGCATTTCTCTAACTCTCAAAAGAAAAGCTGTAGACACAGCTCTCTCCATACAGAAACAATGGCTTCACCATTGCATCTGTAAGTGTCCTTACAGCGTCGACGTGCATTTGATTACATCTCAACTTACGTTTCAATTGAAAAGACAGGCAGCAGGAAGGTACTCAGTCTCAATAAAACTCAAGTATAAATACGCCAAAATAATACTTAAGTATAGGAACAAAGTACAACTACTCAAGTATTTTCCATACCTGGGCACAGACACTAAACTTCAGATCTTTCATGTAAAATAATTTTTATATATTCTTTTCCATTATTATTTTAAACAGTTTATTAACTAGGGACGTTGGTTTTAATTGCTCTGTAAGCATAATTTAAAACTAAACTGTCCGGTTGCTTTTAGGGCTTAAAATAGGAGTATATGGGCAAAAGTTTGTAGACACCTGACCAATCAGACCCATATGTGCTTGTTGAACATCCCATTCCAGATTTATTCCTTCTGTCATAATAAGCTCCACTCTTCTGGGAAGGCTTTCCACTAGATTTTGGGGTGTGGCTGTTGGGATTTGTGTTCATTCAGCTACAATCGCATTAGTGAGGTTGAGGTCAGGTGCTGATTTTGGGATGTCGAGGAGGCTCCAGTTCCAGTTCATCCCAAAGGGGTTCAGTGGGGTTGAGGTCAGAGATCTGTGCAGGACACTCGAGTTCTTCCAACCTTAACATACCATGTCTTCATGGAGTACACTTTGTGTCATGCTGGAACAGGTTTGGGAATCTTAGTTCCAGTGAAGGGAAATTGTAATGCTACAGCATACAAAGACATTCTATACAATTGTGTGCTTACAAATTTGTGGAAGAACCTTCATACAGGTGTAATGGATAGGTGTCCAGAAATATGGTCATATATACTGTGTTACTGAGTATAACCTATCTGCTGCTATGCACAGATTGTCCACCCCTTCCTCTATCTTGTCCAAAGCACAGTGCCACTAAGTGAACAACTACCAATAGAATTGAAAGAATTGAAGGACAGTGGTATGGTCCTTCATCCCAACCCCCAATTTTGGCTCCAGATATTCTTGCATAGTTACAGGTTCTGAACCAGACCGCATGACTTGTTTGTTGTACACATATACAATAGCATTGTTGTTTTGCTCACAAATAGATGGTGGCGATTACGAAAAACCAACAGTGAAATTCAGCTCATTGTAACACTACTATACAGTAATGAAATACATGATGTAATTCAAAAACAAATAATCTTTTATCCAGAATAAAAAAAATTTTTTTGCTGGTAGGTGTCCGATTTTTAGTCAAATGAGTTCTTTTGCATAACGTAGTTTGTGCAGTCACATTAGAGTAGCCTGATGCTGCCAGTGAACCATGGCAGTTGTAAGTTAACTACAGCTAGGATACACTCACGAGTGAGCAGTGTAGAGCCATTTGAGGCTGATCCCACCTGCATGAAAAACCTATATTTACAGCATTTCTAGTCCGTTGTCTGCTGTGCTGGTAACTAAATAGCATCTGGTCAGCTGAGGACCTGTGGTGGTCCCTTTCCAGTGATACACGGCTTAGCAACAGTCAGCACTCGTATAACTAATCAATAGCTATGAGAAATGTGGCATTTTACTCCAGCGACAGGGAGTTAGGTTAATGATTTGCCAACGTTCTGGCTTTGTTCATAAGCATTGGTAGACGAAGCAGAGCAAAATATTGAGCTTCAGGATGAATGCTGTGACTTGTATTGAATCTGAATGAGTGTCAGGAGCTAAAGGGAATCCAAACATTCATTTGAATGTTATTTTCACAAGTTGTCTTTAAAATATTTTAAATTATGTCACCTTGAGGTCAGTGGTAAAGGCTAGTTGGATCCTCCACCACATGGTCAGTATGAATTACCTAGTTGGCCACAGCTGTCAGATGTTTTGCCAGTTACAGTCTGATTGGCTTTCTGCACCGCTGTATGACTTCGAATTACATTCAGTGCACTTTTATTAGTTGTTCTAATGTTAATACCATGTGTACTTTTAGAATTACAGATCATGTACGAATGTCTTCTTAACCAATTACTGTATCTCTCTTTCTCACCAGTTTGAAGGTGACGAGGGCTGGGCAGCCAGGAAAGGACAACATTGCTTCAACCCAACAAATATTATTATATCCCTTCCCATCTACCACCTCCAGCTGGATTCTGCATTTCCCAGTACTGTACTGCTTGTGAGCACACCCTGCTCAGCCCTTCCCTGCTTCTCATATCATCAATGGATCAGCGGACACAAGGAGGGCCCACCACACCACCTCCTCTCCCCGCAAATACCCTACCAGTTGAGTGTGAGAAGGAAGGAGGAGGTGGGAAGAAAGACGATGAAGATGAAAAAAGGAAACGGGAGAAAGAAAGAGATGCGGTGCCGGCTGTTCCCTGTAACTCTGAGAGTGGTGCCAGTGACCAACAGCAACAGCAGTCTCCACAGTTCTCGGTCAAAGAGACCAGCTACTCAGAGGGCAACGTCAAGCTTAAGATAGGCCTCCAGGCCAAACGTATGAAGAAGCCCCCTAAAATCCTTGAGAACTATGTATGCCGGCCGGCCTTCAGAGCAACGGTTAGACATGGAAGTCGAGGCGGTGGACGAGGCAGCCGTCGAGTGGGACCATCCGATGGTAGTGGCAACACTCCTAGTATGCCACACATTAAAGAAGCAGAAAAGGACCCCCCTGTTAACCCAGGAGCGCCTCAGTCATCAGGTGTTCCATCCAATACTGCACCTACACTTTCTCTTCCTCCTTCCACTTCCACCAGCCCTGAAACTCCTGTGAATGGGAATGCTCCAGCTAAAAGAGTAAGTTGGTTCACTAGGTCACTATGGGGTTTTGAAATGGGAAGGGGAGGAAAGCAAAAGATTAACTGCCTAGAAGGAATTACTTAAACTTTCTGATAAAATGTCAATTAAAGGAGCCAAGCCAACATTTTGGTGGGGATTTTGTTGAGCAAATCGTTTAGATTCTTTAAACTGTATATTTTATATGTTACAGTTTTGCTGTCTTTTCAGCAACCAAGGATACATTTACACGACTGTGATGTACTAAAAACGGAAAAGTGTGCGTAGGGACAACGATTCCCATTCACACGGCTCCGCGGAAACGACTAAAAGCGTGGTGTTATGCATGTCAGGCCAGAGGTTGGCGATGTCACTTTGTAAAGAAACACTACGCGCCTACGCAAATAAGCATTCACGCCAGCGTGTCCACCGTATTGATCCGGGCAAAACTGCCCTATAAACAAATACAAATAAACGGGGGAGCTGTGGTTTTTCTGGATAAAAACCACAATAACATTTACATTTCTGAAACAATTTAAATGGTTTATGATCTAAAAAAAGTCGCAAGTTACTTATAATCTTAATAGTTAAACTTGGAAAAGTATTTATTGTCATAAGGAATTGTGAAAACTCACGCTTGTCAAGCATAGACCAGACTTATTTTTCTTTGTTAATACATTCTGAGATGTCCCTAATCTAATTTAATGTACATGAAATGTGTTTTTTTTTTGTGGAAATGGATTTACTTCAACCACTTTTTAGCTTTTCTTCTGCTCTAGGACAGGATTCTGTTAACAAAGTTAATTAATTTTTAAATACTGAAAAAATCTAAATATAGACTATCATTGTACAAAAATGGAACAAAATCGGCAAATACAGATCAAATAGTGAGACACTGGCAGTCAGTCTGTTTTCTATATTTTATTATCAATAAAAGGATAGAGATATACTCCAAAACAGACAATTACAAAGATAATTATAACATTTTGAAGACCCTTTGTTGGCATAGATGTGGGTTAATAATTTGGCGTTTGTAACAAATGCATCTCCGCTGGTTGTAGTAGTGATGCAGTAAATGTACAGTTTGCTGAAGAAGCGTTAATAAACTCAAAACACTGTCCTGTAATTTTGAACTACTCATGCCTATAGACTGAACTTGTAAAATGCGTGCGCATGATGTCATCGTTTTCACAAATTCGTTTGTGAAACTTGGACTGTGAAACATGTCCAGAAAAACTTTCCGTTTTTAGTTGAAAACTTTGTTGTGTAAATGGTTCCCAAGAAAAATGTTTTTTTCATTGTTTTTATTTTGTCTCTCATCCGGCTTTGCTTCCTATATTACGACACCTTTTCCCTGGGATACACCCTCTTCCCTATGTATACCAATAGTTAAAACACATAAGGATCTACACAATATGGCCAAACATTTGTGGATACTTACACTCATATACAGTGAGGGAAAGAAGTATTTGATCCCCTGCTGATTTTGTACATTTGCCCACTGACAAAGAAATGATCAGTCTATAATTTTAATGGCAGGTTTATTTGAACAGTGAGAGACAGAATAACAAGAAGAAAATCCAGAAAAACGCATGTCAAAAATGTTATGAATTGATTTGCCTTTTAATGAGGGAAATAAATATTTGACCCCTTCTCAATCAGAGATTTCTCACTCCCAGGTGTCTTTTATACACGAGCTGAGATTAGGAGCACACTCTTAAAGGGAGTGATCCTAATCTCAGCTTGTTACCTGTATAAAAGACACCTGTCCACAGAAGCAATCAATCAATCAGATTCCAAACTCTCCACCATGGCCAAGACCAAAGAACTCTCCAAGGATGTCAGGGACAAGATTATAGACCTACACAAGTCTGGAATGGGCTATAAGACCTTTGCCAAGCAGCTTGGTGAGAAGGTGACAACAGTTGGTGCGATTATTCACAAATGGAAGTAACACAAAAGAACTGTCAATCTCCCTCGGCCTGGGGCTCCATGCAAGATCTCACCTCGTGGAGTTGCAATGATCATGCGAACAGTGAGGAATCAGCCCAGAACTGTCAATGATCTCAAGGCAGCTGGGACCATAGTCACCAAGAAAACAATTGGTAACACACTACGCCACGAAGGACTGAAATCCTGCAGCGCCCGCAAGGTCCCCTTGCTCAAGAAAGCACATATACATGCCCATCTGAAGTTTGCCAATGAACATCTGAATGATTCAGAGGACAACTGGGTGAAAGTGTAGTCATCAGATGAGACCAAAATGGAGCTTTTCAACTCAACTTGCCGTGTTTGGAGGAGGAGGAATGCTGCCTATGACCCCAAGAACACCATCCCCACCGTCAAACATGGAGGTGGAAACATTATGCTTTGGGGGTGTTTTTCTGCTAAGGGGACCGGACAACTTCACCGCATCAAAGGGACGATGGATGGGGCCATGTACCATCAAATCTTGGGTGAGAACCTCCTTCCCTTAGCCAGGGCATTGAAAATGGGTCGTGGATGGGTATTGACAATGACCCAAAACACACGGCCAAGGCAACAAAGGAGTGGCTCAAGAAGAAGCATATTAAGGTCCTGGAGTGGCCTAGCCAGTCTCCAGACCTTAATCCCATAGAAAATCTGTGGAGGGAGCTGAAGGCTTGAGTTGCCAAACGTCGGCCTCGAAACCTTAATGACTTTGAGAAGATCTACAAAGAGGAGTGGGACAAAATCCCTCCTGAGATGTGAGCAAACCTGGTGGCCAACTACAAGAAACGTCTGACCTCTGTGATTGCCAACAAGGGTTTTGCCACCAAGTACTAAGTCATGTCTTTCAGACGGGTCAAATACTTATTTCCCTCATTAAAATGCAAATCAATTTATAAAATTTTTGACATGCGTTTTTCTGAATTTCTTGTTGTTATTCTGTCTCTCACTGTTCAAATAAGTCTACCATTAAATTACCATTAATTATAGACTGATCATTTCTTTGTCAGTGGGCAAACGTACAGAATCAGCTGGGGATCAAATACTTTTTTCCCCTCACTGTATGCTTATTGAACTTCCCATTACAGATTTATTCCCCCTTTGCTGTTATAATAAGCACCACTCTCTCTTCTGGGAAGACTTTCCACTAGATTTTAGGGCGTGGCTGTGGGGATTTGTGTTCATTCAGCTACAAGAGCATTAGTGAGGTTGAGGTCAGGCGCTGATGTTGGGATGTCGAGGAGGCTCCAGTTCCAGTTCATCCCAAAGGTGTTCAGTGGGGTTGAGGTCAGAGATCTGTGCAGGATACTCGGGTTCTTCCACCTTCTTCCAACTTTAACACACCATGTCTTCATGGAGCTCGTTTTGTACACAGGGACATTATCATGTCGGAACAGATTTTGGGCCTCTTAGTTCCACTGAAGGGAAATTGTAATATTTTAATTGTATATTAATTGTAAAAAGACATTCTGTACAATTGTGTGAATCAAACTTTGCGGGAACAGTTGAGGAAGGCTCACATATAGGTGTGATGGTCGGGTGTCCACATACTTTGGCCGTATACTGTACATTGTTCTGTCTGCATTTATAAGACAAACTAAAAAAAAAGTTTTTTCCTCCTCACCAATGAGATAACTTATGCTGTATGCAAAATGGTCGAGAGAGAGAGAGAGAGAGAGAGGGAGAACGAAGGTTTGGCTGTATAACAGCATCCTAGAAATACACTGAATATATTTTTTTTCATTTATTAATTGTTTTTTATCTAGGTATCTCTATTCCTTTGTAAATGTGTACAGGAATTTCCTGTATTACAAATGCTGGGCTTGGCTTGTACAATAGGGATGATTAAAATCATACTAAATTCCTTCAATCCCAAAATGAAAATCAGGCCCCAATATCTACATCCTTTCTTTCTCTCACTTTTTCTTTCTCTTTTTTTTCTAATTGTCTGTGTCTTCTCCCTTGAGGAATTCTTTTCTTCTTTCCATATCTCTGTAATACTGTCTTCTCAAATAAATGGTTAACATTTTTTTCCAAGCAAACGTTTTTTTGATTAAAAACATACTGTTTATTATATGTTGGTGTTTACATGTATTATGTTAAATTAATTCCATTTGGTTAGTTTCAGTCTTTGGAATTTCTGCATTTTTTTTTTCTCACTAGGGTCCTCCGAAGCTGGCTTGCAAGTCAGAAGGAAAGGCAGATGTGAAATCCCTTACATCATCAGAAAAATCCCTTAACAGTCACTGCCCTGTATCAGACAGCAAATCACACTCCTCTGGAAAAAAGAGCCTTGTATCCCAAACCAACCCACCAGCTCCTACACTACTAACTTCTCCCCCCATTGCATGTCCACATGACCCCAAAATTGATGGAGTCACAAAACCGCCCCAATACACTTACACAGAGAGCCAGAGGGAACACGAAAGAGGAGCTCCAAACTGGGCTACTCCTACAGTCACTGAGAAACTCGCACAGCTTATAGCCACCTGCCCACCTACTAAATGTCCTAAGCCCAAAGCCCGGAAAGTAACCCCAGCTCCAGCACACAGCAGCTCACCTCCCCTGATCTCCAATTTGCAGCGGCCTGAGCGGGCCATGGCCAACAGGAACACGTATTCCAGAGTAGCTCATCTTGCTCCTCCTCCACCTGTGTCACGGCCCCCAGGTCGTCCATATGGCTCACGAAACAAAGACAGTATCCTGGAGAAGTTATCTGGCATACCTAGAAAAGAGGAAGCTGGTGGACTTTCAAAGGAGATTACAAGTAGCAACAGTAACAGCAGCAACAACATTCCAGCAGTATCTTATAGCAACATTCGCTTATCAACCAATAACGATAGCGATGATGATGATAATAGCAATGGAATAAAATCGCATCTTGGGCCACATTCATCCACACCTTCTCTTTTCTCCTCTTCCTTGGAGAGAATAGGGAGTGGGATCAGCCACCAGGTGATGCCTGCCTCACTTGGATCAAGGATAACTGCAAGCCCCTTACAAACAGAGGAAACCATTGATAGACAGAAAGAGAGAGACAAAGACATTTTTAATCTCAGAGAAATAAGTAAAGGCTCTTCCCCTGCAATGTCAGGGAAGCAGGACACTAAAGAAAAGGGGCCCTTCTCTGTACCTCGAGGAGAGAGGGGAAAAAGCTTAAGTCCACTTAAACGAAGTCCAGCACAAGAAAGTCACGCTAGTGGAGAACATAGCCCTGCCGAGTCCACCAAATACACTGCTTCTCCTTCTGGCCCTACCGGTACTAGTCGCAGCCTCTCACCACTTTGTGATGACCATGACCCTGCATCCCCTGGATCACCAGCAGAACAGGAGTCTAAGCCTCTGAAAAAGCGGCGGGGTCGAAGACCTCGCTGGACTAAGGCAGTCAGTCGCACACAAAGAGCATTAGAAGATGCTACTCCTAGTCAAAACAAATCCATCACACTGTCTACTGACCTTTCACCTTCCCCACCCATTCGTCGGCCTGTTGGAAGGCCACCAAATGCTAATCGTGTGCTCCCTGTTGTCTCTGAGCTCTATTCTACACCACCCAAGAAAAGGGGCCGGCCTAAGTCCAAAATGCCAACACTGGATGCCCCTACACGTGGTCGGTTGCCTCTCAAAGTGACTACCCCAAAAGTATACTCCATGTCCAAAGAGGAGCAGGATCCCCCTGTCTTGCACCCAGAGGTGGACCTGAATCCTCCTAAACCCATGCCACGAAAGAGAGGAAGACCAAAACGCTTACCTCCAACCCTACCCCAGGAGACCCAGCCTCCAACTCTTGCTCCAGAGTCAGGGGATCCTGTGGCAGGCGACAAGTGCTTTCACAACAAAGGCAATGGGCAGCTCATAATGAAGACGATTATCGGCAAGATCAATAAGATGAAGACTGTAAAACGTAAGAGGTTTCTCAGCCAGATCCTGTTGGGGTCAGGATCGGGAACTGAGCCAGAGGTCACTAAAAGTACAGGCATGTCAGGGACAGTGGCTTCTGCTTCACAATCTCTCTCAACCCTTGCTGCGACATTTGGTGGTAAACTTGGACCTCAAATTAATGTAAGCAAAAAAGGGACAATATATATGGGAAAAAGAAGGGGCCGCAAGCCAAAAGCACCAGCCAACAATTCACCGGGTGCCCCTACACCACCACCCGAACCTTTTTTGACCCCAAACACTTCTTCCCCACACCACTCACATCAGTCTTTGGCTTCACAGAACCAGCAAAACCAGATTCCCCCCTCAGACATTTTCCCCTCACCTTCACTTTCCCAGTCTAGTGGAGGACAAAGCCCCATCAGTGATGCTAGTTTTGTGGAGCCTGGGTCAGTCCACTTGATGCCCCACTCACACTGTAGCCACCACTCATTTCCCTTTACCCCACCGGCTCTTTCAGCACCTTCCCCACGTTCTTTGGGAGTTTCCACACCTTTGCTCTCCTCTCAGAAGAAGCCTTCTTGCAGAGGTCACCACCATCACCATCACCACTACCGACAACATTACCATTGTCGCAAGCTCTCACCTCCCAGGCCCCTATTGCCTACATCCCCTGCTCCTCTTAGTGAACTGAAGGAGGCCACACCTTCCCCAGTCAGTGAGTCACACAGTGAGGAGACTGTGCCCAGTGACAGTGGCATCGGAACTGACAACAACAGTACATCAGATCGTGGGGAGAAGGCTGGGAGTGCTAGTGGGTTAGTTGGGTTAGGTGTGTCGCAGAGTTTGACCAATGGGCTACTAATGCCTGGAATGATGGGGTCATCATTGGGCATCGGGGTAGGGCATAACCCCAGAGGTAGTAGGAGACATTCATCAACTGAACTTCTTGATTGTCCTTCACCCACACCATCCCCACTTGGAGAGAGGTCATCAGCTGATCCACGGCGACCACACCCATTGGCTCCTGCTTCAGCACTAGTGGGGCACAAAGAGAAGCATAAGCATAAGTGCAAACGGCGTGGGCATGGATGCCCAGGCTATGATAAGTTGAAAAGGCAGAAACGCAAACGCAAGAAGAAGTACCTGCAGCTGCGTTCACGGAGGCAGGATCCTGACTTCCTGGCTGAGCTTGATGAGATATGCGTACGGCTTTGTGGAATAAGAATTTCACACCGCACACCGGCTCTTCGCCTGGGCAGCAGCCTGGGTCTCAGTACAGGAACAGCTGGCACAAGTCATGGAGTTGGTATGGCTAGTACCAGAGCAGGCAGTAGCATTGGCGGTGGCACCAACCCCACACCTCATCATTACTTGCATAGAGACCTTTTACCCACAATCTTCAGGATCAACTTTAGTGGGTACTACTCACCCCACCCAGCATACCCATGCGATTCCCTGCACTATGTTCGTAAACCTGATCTCAAGAAAAAGCGTGGAAGGCCCCCCAAGCTTCGAGAGTCAATGTCAGAGGTGCCTTTTGTTCCTGGCCTAGCGTTCCCCCTTACCAGTGGAGGGTTCTATCACCCATCTTATGGTGTTCCATACTCCTCAGCCCCTCTTGGACTTGGTTATTATCGGGGCTATCCCCCAGCCAGTGCACTGTACCCTCACCCTCACCACCAGGCTCCACATTCTGCCCCATCCCACCATGGCCACCATAGTCCTTCCTTCCCTCCACCTCCTCCTCCTTCATATGTTCATCATCATCATCACCCTCCCCACCTGCTTCTCAACCCTTCTAAGTTCCACAAGAAAAAACATAAGCTTCTAAGACAAGAGTATCTTAGTGGGGGACGTTCAGCAGTGCTGTATCCTCCTATGTCTTCTGAACTGTCATTTAGCTGGCACCATAAACACAAGCACAGACATAAACATCGTGACCGCTGTGGAGAGGAAGAGGGTGATGATGGTGGAGGAGTTGGTAGTGGTGGTGGTGGAGGAGGGAGAAATGGCGGCGAAGGCATGGGAGCAGGAAGAGGGGATCGAGGGAGAAGAGGGGGAAGCATGGAATCACTCAAGCATTGCGGGTATGGTCCGGATGGCTCAGCTGACTCCAGTGCTAACAAGCAGGCAGCTGCTACCTCTGGCAACTCCCCCTCTTCCTCCTCGTCATCCTCAGCAGAAAGGTACAAGCAGAAAGAAGCCTCTATGTCCTGTCTGGTGCCTTCAAGACTATCCTTGGGCCAAGGGAGTCGGGGGCACCATACTGCGGACTCTTGGTTCAGGATTGGCAGCTATGACGTTGATTACTCAAAACTCTCCCACAATCAGACTCTTGGGCAGGGGGCGTTCTCTGATGGGCATGTGCATAACTCAATGGGTTGCTCAGACAGTGAGGATGAAGATCACACTTCACCAAATGAGGAACAGGATTCGGGCTCCCACACAAACCTTTTTGCTTCAGCCCTTACTCGGACTTCTCTTAGATGTAATCAGGGCAGGAAAGTTGGGAGCTCAGAGGGCTCAAGTCTGACTCGTTTGGACAGATCAATGAGGAAAGATCTCTCCACATCTGCTGAGAGAAGAGAGTCAGGTAAATGAATTTATGAAAAAGTTTTGAACAGAAATTAAATGTAATATTATGTAGTTTTTAGATTTATATTAGCCTGCCTTGCATTTCTGAACAATCTTGACAGGTGACTGAATAAAAATCAGAACGTGACCCTCTGAGGTGATGCAGATTTAGTTTTTGTGCATTGTGAAGGTTACAGAATTAATTCAATGAAGTGGACTCTTATAGCTGTGAGTAATGTGTCTGGCAAAATTTGAATGCATTGTGGAATTCTTGGCTTCCCTATACACCTTGATGGCTAATCCTTTATTGAAGAGTATATTATTATTGGCTACACGGATGTCGGTTGCACATATTTATTATATAGCTGTTAGCATTCAAATGTCTAAAGCCAAATGTATACTTAATTTTTTTAGTCCTACACATAGCCTTTCAAAGTATACTCCATTTGACATGTAAGCGTACAAGGGCAGTTGATGCATGCGAATTATGATAACTTGCACTACCCCTCCTGGCCTACAAGGCTAGAATTATACATATGCGGATACTTTCTAAATTTCTCGCACAATCTCTCATTCACATAGCCATCCAATGTTGTTCTAACTTCCGTTTAATTCCATTTTCCGTCGACTACCTTGAGAATCAACTGCCCTGGTTCACTGTAGCCACCTTGTGGAACAACTAAATAGTGCAAAAGAATGAAATGTGCATGTGTGAGCTGTCTGGTGGCACGCGTACTCTGCAGATGACAAAATTTGCATCACGTGTACTGTATGCTGTACCTAGCATACGTGTGAAAAGTGAAGTATACTTTGGGCTTAACCCTGAATTCACACCATACTGCATCACAGGAGCATAGTGTAGCGATTGTCTGTTCCACATGCAACGTGTACAGGAGCACTCTTAATTTTTTATTAAGAATGAATTATATCAATAATAAATTAATGCTCGAATGTACAGCCTTGTCCGTGAAACATTGGGTACAGCGACAGACGAAGCTGGGAAGCTGTAATTGTAGCACAACATAATAAAACCATGGTTATAACAACATGGAAGACCAGCATAAGGTGTAATTGTTGCATGTGGTGCACATCCAAGAAGTGCTTCAGAAGCATTGTTCTTAACCTAAAGTTCAACTATATTAAATGTCTTCCGTGTTATGTTTCCACCAATGTGTTACAACATGATTTAAAAGTGTGTATTGGTTTGTATGTACAAGCATCCTTTGTGACAAAAAAGTTTTAGATGTCTGGGTACTAGGTCATGAGTACCCGTGTTCATTGATTGCACATATGAGCTACATTGATTAAAAGTAGGAGAATGGAACAGGAAAGAGTGTTTTATAATATTTAGGGTGTATGGTTGAAATTTGGCTAGTGATTTTAGGAAGAGAAGAAGGTGGAAGGATCTGCTGAACATTGTAGTGAGAGAGACTGATAAAGAAAGAAAGATAAAGGGTTGGTAAAGATTTGATAACCTTTACATGTTTAGTCAGAAACTTATTGCATTTTACTAACCAGGTGATTAAATACACTTTTTTCCCCCTCAAAGATTTTCCGTACTATGTAATTCAGGCCATATTTGATAAAATCAGAATTAGTCATTTGCCTAGATCACCTCTCCATTTACCCCTTCTTTCCTGCTCACTCAGCTTCTTTGTGCCTGAGCGGCCATGAGCAAAACTGCATCTGCACTGTTTTAGTGTGGCAGACACATTGAAAAATTCAGGTATGAGTTATATGAGTTAAGTTAATTATATACGACAACGTTGATCTGATCTTGCTGAGCTTCACTTGGTGAAGCTCAGGACGCTAACGACCCATTTAAATGAGAAGACAATAAAGCTCCTTTTTTGCCATTTTAAATCAAATGCAGTTAGTGCGGTTTCAGTGTAGCGCTATAAATTGAAATAGCTGAAAGAGGGGTTGTAACAGACATGTGCACACAAAGTCACAATCTTCCTTTATTTTCACGTGCAAAATACACTGTGTACCGTATTATAAGGCGCACCTTCATTGAATGACCTATTTTAAAACTTTGTCCATATATAAGGATTATAAGGCGCACCGGATTATAAGGCGCATACAATAGACGCTACAGTAGAGGCTGGGGGTTACGTTATGCATCAATTAGATGGAGCTGCGCTAAAGGGAATGTCAATAAAACAGTCAGATAGGTCAGTTCAACTTTATTAATAGATTACAACCCAGTGTAGTTTAAGGTAAAACATGTAGTGCAATGTTAATATACCCCACATAGTGGGGGGGACTTTTCCTCGATTCAATAATAATAATAATCACAATATAGTAACACTCGAAATAGTGCAAAGCGATAACAATATATCAATAACTCAACGTTGCTCAAACGTTAAAATCACACAACACACAAAATAAACACGTAAAGCTCACTTTACTAAGTTATTCCTCATCCACGAATCCCTGGATATTCTTCGTCTTGTGTCCGAATTAAACAGTTGGGCAAATACGGGATCCAACATGCCCGGCTCTGTCTCTTCAAGTGGATGGAGAGATTACGTCTTTTCATAAACCCGAAAGCACCAAGAAGGACCGCCTTTAAAGTCATTAATGCCAAGTTAAGCTTGCTAGCGGTTGCATTAATTCGAATAGTGATTGTACTGACACTTATACCTGCTGCTCTCTGTTCAACAACCCACTGTTCGAGTTTGTCCTCCAAATGTAGCCATCTCGCTTTATTCCCCGCGAAACTCTGTTTAGTCTTCTTTACTTGGCGTAGGTCATCTTGTTGCTTCCTCCATTTTCGCACCATTGATTCGTTAATGTTAAATTCTCTTGCTGCTGCTGTATTCCTGTGTTCTTCTGCGTGACTGATCGCCTTGAGTTTAAACTCCGCGTCATATGCGTGTCTCTTAATAAGAGCCATTTTGGGGTCTTTACATAAAAAACAAATGGAAATGAAATATATATACGGTATATATCCAGCATGCACCGCGGTGGTGGTGAAATGGGTTTCCCGTGAGTCATCTTGAGGGGGCGTGTCCTGGAGTAGTATTTCAGTCAGTGAAAGGACTTCCTGGTTAGTGACGTGGGATACCGGTAGCTTTGGTGTGCGTGTAGGTTGAAACCGCTGGCTCAACAGGTAAGCACTGCTTGTTTTCCTATTTTCTTAAATGACTCTTTTGAGGTAGAATCTTAGCTGTTTGTTCGGTTGTGGGTTTATAATAATTAATGTGTTTTGTTGGAATAAATATCGTTGATGTAACGCATGTCTCCGGCTCCTTGAGTTACTGAACCTGTGTGCTCGAATTACCCTTAGGGGTTAATCTAGTTTAGTTCATTGTCCTGGGGGCCGGCCTCCCGTCCCCTTAGGTGGCGTAGTTGATGCAACAAATCCTCAGATGCACCTTGTCCCTGCCACACGTGGAAGAAAATGAAGTGGGGCTGCTTACCGTAGTTGCGAGACCTGTTGTGGCTCAATATTGGTCCATATATAAGGATTATAAGGCACCGGATTATAAGGCGCACTGTCGGCTTTTGAGATAATTTGAGTTTTTTAGGTGCGCCTTATAGTGCGGAAAATAACGTACTTGAAATACCGTGTACACATGACTTGCGACTTGTGTGAAAACATAGGAGCCGTAAATACCCCTACATTCCTCCACACTTTTCTAGCACTGTTGACTAGTTAATTATGTCGTTGCTGTCAATCAGTATGCAGTATGACACGCCGACATCGTTCTGATCCTGGCGTAAAATAGGTTCTTTTGTAGCTTTTAGTTGTGAGTATATATTTCTTGAATTACAGTACAAAGATGTGTATGAAATGCTAAAATGCTAAATGCTACATAACATATAAAAAAAAAAATTCAAGATTCCAAATATCTAAAATCTTGTCATGGGCTTTCACTGATCTATCTCTTCTTCTCAAAGGAAACTGTGGTATACAGACACGATACAGTCAGTTCAGCGCACCTGATTTTTCGGAGGCTCCTCCCCACCGACACCATCACAATACTCCTCTGTCTGTCTCCCACTCGTCTTCCTGCGTCTCTGCCTGTGGCCTGGAGCAGCCAGGGGCGAGTCCATCCGCACGATCTTCACAGCCTGCATGCTGCTTGGACTCCTCCCCCTCCTGTTCTTCCCAACGTTCAGCCCTACCTCCTCCCAAAAACAACTTGCATCATGTCAACAAGATCCTTCGGGTGAAGAAGCTGCAGAGGCAGGCACGCACGGGAAATAACATGGTTAAGAAAAGGGGACCGGGGCGGCCCCGCAAGAATCCGCTACCCTCGCCATCAGCATTGCCCCCAATGTCGCCACCGCCGCCAGAGCCCGAACCGGAGAAGCACAGTAAAGAATGGGAGGAAGACACGGTTATAGATGCCATTGAGACTGTTATACAGAGGCAAAAACGAAAAGGCCGAAAGAGGAACCGCTGGGATAGGGACAGGGATGAAAATGGAGAAGACGAAGATGAGACTATGCATGAGCGGGAGCAAGAAGAGGAGGAGGAAGCAAGGCCAGAGGCAAGAGAAGAGGAGACGGTGACACGGGGACAGCCGACAGGAGGGAAAGGATGGCTGCCACATGAGGAGATGCAAGGCTTTCAAAGGTCTGCCTTTTTTATTTAATCTAAATCTAAGCTCATGCATTTTATTAACTTCGGCTACCGCTGTTGTCGGAGTTATGATAAAACTGTGGCCTAATGATTTGACCAAATGCTTCAACTAAAGCAAAAACTCCTGGGTAAACTTAACGTAATTGTGTTTACCTTTTAGTGCTGTGGAAGGAAAATCTGATGGCCACTCCTCCCCTGAACGCACAGGTCCAACCCCCATGGTACATGCCCCGCCCACACCAGTGACTACCCAACGGGAGAAAAAAGCTGCTAGGCCACCCAAGAAGAAATTTCAGAAGGCTGGCCTTTATTCTGACGTGTACAAGACGGATGAGTATGTCTAGCACAGAAATCTTTCTGAATGGGTTAGTTTAGGTGCAGAACATTGTCTCACCAACCTTTACTTACGATTTTGTTAACACCCCACCATTGTCGTCCTATCTTCCTGTCTCACCATCAGTCCGCGTGGTCAGCTGCTACAGCTAAAGAAGGAGAAGTTGGAGTATATTCCAGGTGAACATGAATATGGCCTGCTTCCTGCTCCCATTCATGTTGGTAGGTCCACTTATTAACAGCCAAGTGATATTTATTTATTTATTACATTATTACTTCACACAGATAGCAAAACACAAACCGAAAACAACTATAAAATAAAATATCTTGTGCAGGATTACGGTGTGTGTGAACAGTGCCTTGTTATATCTATAGCTGTTTGTTTCTATTTAAATCTCTGTTGCTCACTGAGCAGATCACTGAGCGTTCGTGCTGATTGTTAGTTAAACATTTGCTGGCTGTCGGGTTATAAATTGATCGGCTAGGTATTCAGTGACATTGCGTAAAACCGCAGTGTCTATTATTAACCACCTTCTTACCTCCTCTTCTCTCCAGGGAAGTATTTGAGACAGAAGCGCATAGATTTCCAGTTGCCTTATGACATCCTGTGGCTTTGGAAACACGACCAGGTAGTTTGCCTGTACAACTTTGCTTAATTTTACACAGCTTGCTTTATCACCTTATATCCATTATCAACAACCTATTATATATTATTATTATTTCAGCTGTATAAGAGACCGGATGTCCCTCTCTACAAGAAAATAAGATCCAGTAAGATCCTACAATTTTCCATATTCAAATAAACTTTCACACTCGTATTTTCTAGTACGTAGGGTATATTGTACGAGTTTGTTTATCGTTAATAACCTAACCATAATCTCTCCCCTAGACGTATACGTTGACGTAAAGCCGCTCTCAGGCTATGAAGCCACTACCTGTAACTGCAGGTCCCCTGAGGACCACAGTGCTAAGGGCTGCATGGATGACTGCCTTAACAGGTAATAATAGGATTTGATGTTTTTAAACAATCCTCGATTTTGAACCATTTTAACCATTATTTATATGTACGGTCAGGGCCATAAATATTTAAATGCTTAGTCAATGTTATTGTTATTCTAGCCGTCTGTGACAGTACATTGGAGTTGAAAGGAAATAATGATTATGATCTGAAAGTGCAGTGCGGTCACAGAACTTTTTTTTATATTTGCCATGCCATCCACCCACACCCCTCCCTTTTAAGGGACCAAAAAATTTGAAGAAACGAACTTAATCAAATTAAATTGTCATTTGTAATACTTGGTTGCAAATCCTTTGGAGTCGATGACTGCCTGAAGTCTGGAACCCATAGACATGGCCAGATGCTGGGTTTCTTCCCTGGTGATGCTCTACCATGTCTTTACTTCATCTCTCTTCACTTCCTGCTTGTGCTTGGTTCGTTTTGTGTTCAGTTTTGCCTTCAGCATGTGAAATGTATGATCAGCATAACTTTGCAGAACTTTCCACTTCTTTGCCTTAAAAAAAAAAGTTGGGTTCCTTTCGAAGTATGCTTCGGGTCATCGTCCATCTGCACTCTGAAGCACCGTCTAATGGGTTTTGAAGCTTTTAGCTGAATCTGAGCAGATAATACAGCCCTGCACACTACAGAATTCATCCGGCTGCTTTTGTCAGCAGTCACATTATCAATAAATACAAGTGAACCAGTTCCACTGGCCAGTACATGCCCACGCCGTAAGACCATGAGTAACTCCTTTCTTTCTCCAAACTCTTCTCCTCAATCATTCTGGTACAAGTTATCTATAGGCTGTTGCTCTGTACAGACTTTTTATTTATTTATTTATTTATTTTTAGATGTTTTCTGCCAAACCCTTAACCTGGATGTAAATATGTCAATTAAAGCTGAAAGTCTGCACTTTTTGTCAATGTACAAAGGTTTATGGATCAGGCTGTATATAGTGGTAATCCTTTGTGTGTTTTATAATTTTAGTGTCACCGCTACACTTACTACATTTACTTTTCAAAATGTGCACTTAAATAAAGGCATGTTGTTGACCTATCAGAGTTTCTGCTAAGAAATGTTTGTGCCGGCCAACAGTTCTGGGAATGATGCAGTTTACCGGACAAACTAGAAAAAATCTGGTCATCTCATTCCGGTGTTTATTTTGCACTGTGACATTTTGGAATATGCATAGCATATGTGATTGTATCGCTGTACAAACCTTTTTTGTAGCCCCCAAAGAAAAGTTGCACTTGAAAATTTCTAGTCCTAAATATAAGATGGTCAAAACAAAGTTGATTATGATATGATCCAGTGCATCACGTTATTTCATGATTCTTCCATTACGCTCTCTTTTTTTTTCATCTCCAACATTGTATTCTTATATCCTTCTTCTGTGTTTTCTCTCTCTCTCTCTCTCTCTCTCTCTCTCTCTCACTCTCAGGATGATTTTTGCTGAGTGTTCCCCTAGCACTTGTCCATGTGGAGAGCATTGTGATAATCAGCGAATCCAGAGGCACGAGTGGGTTCAGTGTCTGGAGCGTTTTAGGACAGAAGGAAAGGGCTGGGGAATCCGCACTAAAGAGCCACTACGTTCTGGCCAGTTCATCATCGAGTACCTGGGAGAGGTGGTCAGCGAGCAGGAGTTCAGGTTAGCTCCACACTGGATTCAAAGCTCAAGAGTACCATTTATTATTATATTTTAAATCACTAATAGGGCGTTTTGTGATGCCTTCTAGGCCCTGTTCAGCACAAAATTGTCGATCTGCCAACGTACAATGTAACGACTAATTGGGGAAGAATGAGGATGAAATGAGTTAGAATCTAATGATTACAGCAACTTGTAAGCTTTTGAAAGATGTATTGATTATTTTACATTTTAAATGTATTGATTATAGCATTAGTAACATCATAAATTAACTTTAGCATTTTGATTTTTTTTTAAATACCATTTATTTGTTTCGTCTTTCACGTCCACATAGACAACCATTTAACTAAGCAGGGTTTTTTGGGGGGGATGTTTAGTATTATGCATGACATTGTCCATGATGAACAACAGTTTATCCACTTTAGCATCCTCCCTTAAACAGTCAATTCCAAAGAGTCCAACTTGGTCCCAATGACCTCTCAAATCTTCCTAATTAGTTTCCTGCCTTCCTGCCACTGTCTATCTTGCTAGACGTATTAAAGGACCAGAGCTTCCTCAAAATGTAGTGTCTGCCTTGGACTTTACTGTATACTGTCTCTCTGTAATATGCATCCAGTCCGGCCTGTTTTCTAGATGCACCCCCAGGAACTCCTATGTTTCCATCACCTCCCAGTGTCTCCCACTGGGTCTCTTAGTATTCCAAAATCCATCACCATCTCATTTGTCTTGGCCACATTGAGCTGTAGGTTGTTTATCCCATACCACTCGATGAAGCTCTTGATCACAGCCCTATATACTGACTTCTGCTACGGCAGTGTGATCAGATGTAAATGGCACAAATGTAAATTATGCTTGTAATCTGGGCTGTGAACAAGAAAGGAGACAGAACTTTCCCCTGTGGAGCGCCTTGCCGTGCTCACTGCCTGGTCCCAGACACAGTTCTGCAAACGCATCTGGATGTCATATAGTGAGTGATTAAGGCAAATGTGGTAGTGTCCTCCAGCATCCCTCTTAGCTTCTTGCCAAGTAAAGGGGACAGTTTGGTGTTAAAAGCACTGGAGCACTCCAGAGTAGCGCAACAGAAAAGCATACGCCTCATCATTAGGAGATCACAAGTTTGAATCCCAACGATGCCACGGTACCACCATTTGCAAAATTGGCCCTGCTCTCAGGGTGGGAGGCTTGGGCTCTCTCCCTTGACAATCACAGCGCCACTAGCCAATCATGGGCATCAGGCATGCAGAATATAGCAGAGTATGTTGTGCTGCCTTGTGACAGTTCAAAAAAATGCGGACTTGGAGGAAACCTTTACATTTTATGGCATTTGTCAGACACCCTTATCCAGCGTGACTTACATTTATCTCATTTATACATCTGAGCAGTTCAGGGTTAAGGGCCTCGCTCAATGGCCCAACAATGACAGCACTGGGATTTGAACTCACGATCTTCCAATCAGTAGTCCAACGTCTTAACCATTAAGCTACCTCTTCCCACGTGTGGGCCCCACCCTCCTTGTTGGAAGGTGTCATGTGATAAGAGTTAGCTGGTGGATGAGAATTGACAAGCCCAAATTTGGAAACATTGGAGAATCAAAATACATGACACTCACAGTAGCAAAATCAGCATAAAGTAGTTTTGTATGGTGTTGGACCACCATAAGTTGCAAGAATAGCTTAAGTGTGCCATGACATAGATTCTACAAATCTCTGGAACTCTACTGAACCATGCCAGTAAAATGTCCTGATGCTATAACAGAGCCACCAGACTCACTCACTGTAGGGCGCACATTGCAATCAGAAGGTAATCAGCTCAGTGAGACCAGACCCAGAAGATGGTCTGACTCTCATTGCTGTCAGATCTGAGATCGGATCATTATGGAGAAAATTCCTGCTGGATTTTACAGGGTATCAGGAACCAACAGGAATCTGTTGAGCAGATATGTCCATCCAAAAATGTTGAGCAAGATAAACACTGCAAAAAAATAAAATAAAAATCCATTATACAGCTGCTGGGAAAATAGTTTTACTATAACTTAATAGTTTTACTATTGGTTCCAGACTTTCAGGACACCTTGTATAGTAACCTCCCTCCCTGCAAACACAGTGTATATTGTTTAGTTGTCTTCTAACAGACAGCTGTCCAGAGATGATCCTTTCATCTGCACATATGGTGGTTGTCATGATAATTGTTTGATTTTGATATGAAGAGGAATGACACGATTCTCAATAATAGTATATCTTAGACCTCTGTCATAAGATCTCCCCAAGAATATGCTGGAAGCTTTTGGTTTTTTTTTTTAAACCAAACTTGCCTAACAGAAGGTGCCAGGCGCTATCTGTGCTCTTGCCAAGGTCAAAGGCAATTTCCTACTCCACAAACAAAGAGTGAGGTTTGGGCGTATTTAACTTGCCTTGCTAATAAAGCCAACAGACACGAGAACAACAGGTGCTTTATGTAACAGTTGTTGTAAATCCCTACACTGTGAAGCAGGCACATTTGTCCAGGCATACTAACCTCTACAAGAAAAATCAGCAGCATAGTTAATAAGCCATTACGTCAAGGCATTCATCAACTTGCACACCACAATAAAAAATAATTTTCCTGGTTTACATTTTGAACTATCTGTCTGTAGGAGTCGAATGATGGAGCAGTACTTCTCTCACAGCGGTCAGTACTGTCTAAATCTAGACAGCGGTATGGTGATCGACAGCTACCGCATGGGCAATGAGGCACGCTTCATCAACCACAGCTGTGAGCCCAACTGTGAGATGCAGAAATGGTAAGAAACGTGAAGAATCAACTCATTAATAGGGCTGATGAATTCCGCGTATGAAATCGCTCAGCGTTTGTCAGAACTAATAGTGGACAAGGATTCAGCGATGACCTCATGGAGGATCAGTGAGCCCTTAAACAACAGTGTCGAGGACTGATGTGTTCCATAAAACTCAAGTGGACAGTTAGTGTATACTTTAAACCAGTCGTTCTTGGTTACTTCAGCTGTAGTTCTACTGAGTGATTGTGAAGAGTAAGCCATGACGATAAAACGTTTTCTACACATTAAGCTCACAGATGTTGATGATAATAAATGGCATGATTAGCCAAACGTAAACATTCTTTGGAACAGGGCATACTCACGATCTAAGTTACAGAGCCAACATCTGCTTTGTACCCAAGGATATACCCATACACACACACACACACACACACACACACACATTGGTGAAAGAGTGCTTCCAGACTAGGGGCTGGTGTGTCATCCATCTTGTAATGGAAGAACGACTGTTTAGCGAGAGGGTGGAGGACACAGCTGTGCTGTCCACTAGACACTCATACCCACAAATGTGCATTCCTTTACTCATACCCGAAGCTGTTTGTGACCGTGACTACAAACCGGTGGGTCTTACAGGGCTTTGTTGTAGTAGAACTTGAGTTTCTACCAGGTTTACTTCAACTTCAGCTTAGCAGTAGCCTAGAACGTACAGGTAAAAACCGTTCTACTAGGCCAGTGGGAAGCAGCTGATTATAAAAATTGCTACTCCCCTGAATTTTTGTCATAGAAGAGTGCTTTCAGAGCTGAAAATATGCTACACTCGCAGTTTATTTCCATGTCCGAAATGGGGAAAACAACTTTAGCTGCACTTTTACAGTTATATGGTGAGAAAGTGTCTATTGGTTGTGTTCTGCTGTAGTGAACTTCAAACATTCCTGCAACAGTTTGGACTGAAATATCAGCACGGCATCAACATCGGGCAAAATCGAGTAGCTCAGCAGCAAGCTAGCCAGCTGATATTATTTATATTAGTGATAACTCTAATGTTGATGATGATCTTCTCAAAGTGTTATAGATTTAACCAAGTGGACTTTACGTTGTTCACAGTGCGAGCGGCCATGTTGATTTGACGTCACTCTGTGAGCGGGGAAGGAACTGGTAGTTTAAAAGACCATGCCAAACTGACGAGTTGAAATTTCAAGTTGAGAGGTGTTTGCAGAGGTTTTTACAAGTTATAGGTGCGGAATTTCACATCACATGCAGCAATTGTTCAACTGACTGACGTCAAGTGACCAATCAGGTCGCAAGTTGAGGACGAAGGGTAAACTTGATAAAAGAAACATGGTGAAAAGATTGTCAGTAAAAAAAATACTAAGAAGTCTAGTTAGTGAGCCAATATGAGAAGATTTGCAACATGTTGAAGCAAGACTATTTGTTTACCATAATCAAAGTTTACTCAAATTAAATTTGATCATCTTTAAATGAAGCATTTGTTCACTCTGTGTATTCTACTTGCAGTCAAATGATATATATATATATATATATATATATAAATAATATACATTTGCTTCTGTTATTTCCAGGTCAGTGAACGGGGTGTACAGGATTGGATTGTTTGCCTTGAGAGACATGGACAGTGGGACAGAGCTCACTTACGACTACAATTTTCACTCCTTTAACACTGAAGAGCAGGTGTGTATGCAAGTGGCCACTTATCTTCTACATCTACATGTCAGACACAGAAACAAAACAGCCAATCAATCATAATCCACGCAACAGTGCTGGATGCGGCCAGGTCCCCCTTCTCATTTAACATGATGAAAGAGTTTTTCAGTAGACTAAAGTAAAAGTTATGGCTTACATGAGGTTAGAAGGTTCCAACTCCTTGTTTTCTTAATCTAGTGTGTCCATTGTTGTTACAGAGTTTTACTTAACCAATACGTTAGCACAGCTGAATATTAACTAATATTTTAGTAATGTTAGCATTATATATCACCTTAACCCTTTAAGGCATGGTGTTTGCTGTATGGCAAGAGTGAATTTTTTCCAATGTTCTGATAATTCAAAATTACTATTTTCCTATGTAACTGGGAAAAAAATTTCTTTTAGCCTTGACATATCATAAAAATGCCATGTCACATGACCTGGAAGTGCTGTTTGCGCTTCCTTTTCTGCAGGCGCATGGCATCGGACGCTCTGAATTTGATAAGTTTTTCAATAATTAGGCAAAAATACTTAAATGGAAAAAATTAAACACTATCTGAGTTGCACTATCAAAACTAAATTCAACACAAAATTCAACACTATCACTATCAACACTAAGTTCATATTTATGGCTTGTCATTTAAACAGTTTATGTATTTTGCGTATTCTGTTAAAAGGTAAAATGTAATTGTTGCTAAATGGCAACAACATGTGACTGTTGTATGTGCATTCATGAACTGAAACAGGCCTATACAGCAAAACAGACACTCGGCTTTGCTAATAGTAAGGCCTGTAATCTTTCTGTAAAAGTAGCTTGCAGGACTAGGTTTATAGCTGCTTGCACTGCCTGCACCAGTGTACTGTGTGTACTGCAAAAAAGAAAATATTGTTTAATTCTAGTATTACTAACAATCCAACACGACGAAACGTGAGATAAATTTTGACATCTGTGGACATTGTGTATACGATACATTAGTGGGATTGGTAGAAATATTAAAACCACGCATATGATTTAAAAAATAAGAAATAAAAATTTATGGTAATGTAAGATAATGTAATGGTAAGTCAAAAATGTGACATAAGTATGCAAACGGAAGCTTTTTTTTTCCTAGAGGAATCGGAACAGGATAATGTTTTGTTAAAAAGACGCCATGTTGTCTTTATTCCCGCACAGCAAGCGTGTAAGTGTGGCTCAGAAGGCTGCCGTGGCATCATCGGCGGAAAGAGTCAACGACTCAACGGCCTTCCTGGCAAAGCGGGAGGATCAGGAGGCGGGGCACGAAGACTTGGGAGGCTGAAAGAGAAACGCAAATCAAAGCACCATCTTAAAAAACGAGTGTGTGAAGTAATAAACATTCATGAATCAAAGGTTTTTTTTTTCTCTCTCTCTCCCCTCCCCCCTCTAATAATCACATACACGTATGTGTTTTTGTCCCCAGGAGGAGGAATCCAGCGACAGCAGCAAGTTTTTCCAGCACCTTCTGATGAAGCCGATGTCTAACAGAGAGAGGTAGAATCCGGTGACGATTACTTTTCCATAACGAATCGAAACACGCCCCAGCGTACTCAAAATAAGTCTTACTGATTGCAGGAACTTTGTCCTGAAGCACCGAGTGTTCCTGGTGCGTAACTGGGAGAAGATGAGGGACAAGCGGGAGCTGTTGAAGAGGGAGGGAGAGAGAGAGCGAGAGAAGGAGAGCAGCCTGTCACAGTACGCCCGGTGGGGAGGTGTCATCCGTGATGATGGGAACATCAAATCAGGTGTGTGTACACATGTGGGACACATCTACAGTCAGGTTTATTACAGACGGTAGTGCTGAACGTGTTGACACACCTCTGTTGTGTGTGTGTGTGTGTTTTCAGATGTGTTCCTTACACAGTTCTCAGCGTTACAGACCTCGCGTTCGGTGCGCACACGCAGGCTCGCTGCCGCTGAGGAAAACACCGAAGTCACTCGCACAGCTCGTCTTGCGCACATCTTCAAAGAGATCTGTGACATGATTACCAGCTACAAGGGTCAGTACATTCACACGCACACACACACACACACACACACACACACATACACAAACATGTGGAATCATATTTAAAAACCATAAACCCAGTGTGTAACAATCCTTAAAGGATTTTGTCACGGTTACTTTGTGTTCCGAAGATGAATGACAGTCCTGTGGGTTTGAAACGACGTGAGGGGGAGAAACTGATGACAGAATTTTTTTATTTTAGGTTGAAGTATCCCTTTAATCACTGTTAATCGCTGAGAAATACACTAGCGTTCCACACAGCTCTATTGTACTTTAATTAATCTCGTTAAGCATGTAAACTATAACAGTTTAACAGACGTATCGTCTGTGCGTCCCAGAGAGATGATGTGCTGTATTTGTGCTGATAAATGGGCGAAAAATCTCCACGTAGCCGTCACGTCAGCCGCAAAAACATAAAAGGAGACCATATTGATTTTTAACAGCAGGCTAGAATTTGTTTTAGAAAAACACTGCTATCGAATCGAAACCCTTTCCGAGCGAACAGAAGACAGCTCAGAAGGAGCTCCGTCTTTGCAGTATCGTATCTAAAATCAGTCTCAAAAGCTAGATAGTTAGGCCACATTCTGACTGAGGAGTTGCCTGTAATGGATACGTTTAGCAAACTAAGTTTAAGGCATCTGGCTGAACAGCTCCTCGGCTCTCGGTGTCACAACAACGACGACGTGTAATCGTAAAACGTTACGTCTTGAACCTTGTAAGCATCAAGAGACTTTCTCTCTAGTATAAACGTTCAGAGTTTCTACAAGTTATGTGTCTGTGTTTCTGGCCATTACAGACTAGAACAGGAACATACAGCACTCCGTTGTTTTTTTATGTAATCCATAGTAATATGTGGATAACATTTTAACTTTTGATTTATTTTTTTAACCAGTGGCCGTGTTAAGCACTGAATTTATTAATTTGACACTCCACAGTAGTTCTTAGTGGCTCATATCAAAGTGTTTTATCACTACTCAGTGCTTTAAGAATTTGCAGTTTTCCCATAAGTATTTCTTCTTTCTTTTTTTTTTTTTTAATAACCGAGTCATGATACACAGAAACCCAACCGTGTCCTGATGAATCTTCTAACAGACTTGTGGCAATAAAATAATTCATTTGTTTATACTGACTGGAAATGTCTGGTAAGTCGCCAGTGTACTATGAGAAAGGGTTAATCGATGTCAGTCCGATTCTTGACAGTTCCTTCAGTCAGATTATAATGAAGTAAGGCCAGGTTGCTAGACTAAATCTGGTCTTTTTGCACCCATTTATTTTATTTTCACAATATAAATATTAAATGTATTACTGAATCTCTCTCTCTCTCTCTCTCTCTCAGTTCAATTCAGCCAGCTTTATTGGCATGACCGTATACATGTACAGTATTGACTAACCATTTCAGGAATGAGAACTGTTTATTAATAGCATATTAGTCATACCATCGAGATTAGAAATTAAGCATTAGTACAAATAGCGGCAATCTTAAAGAAGTAAAAATATTTTTTAATTCTCTCTCTCTTTCTCAATGTAGATTCCTCAGGACAAACTCTTGCAGCTCCCCTGCTTAATTTACCTTCTAAAAAGAGGTAAGCACACTTATTTGATAAGTTATCATATGTTCCAGATATTTTCCCAAAGCCAGAGTGACGAAATGTACTTATTAATGTTCACCTTCAAAAAAAAGTCATGTCTAAACACTAAGACAACAGCAGTAGTTTTTTCTAGTTAGTAATTGTGTTGGCCTACAAAGTGCATCGATATGGTGTGTGTGTATGGCATAAAAACTTGGTTTGGGGCACCTAATACACGGACAGCTCAGTATATTTTCTGTAAGTACAGCAAGTTGTTTAGAGTCCAGTTACAAATTAAATTCAGTATTGAAATCAGTCTCGTATCCAATCCTTCATTAGTCCTTTCAGAGTAACGTTTTGGAAAGCTCATTGCTTGTGTGTGTGTGTGTGTGTGTGTGTACACAGGAACATGCAGTACTATGAGAAGGTATCAGATCCTCTGGACCTCAGTACCATAGAAAAGCAGATCCTCACCGGACATTACAAAACAGTGGAGGCCTTTGACACAGACATGCTCAAGGTGTTCCGCAATGCTGAGGTCAGTCTAACTGCACAAGCCGAATTCTCATAATGCTTGGACTTGTTCTTTGGCGCTTTTTAGAAACATCACCAGCAAGCCTGCTAACAGCCACGACTGGCATGTAATAGTGTAAACGGTACAAGATTGACATTAGAGTTAAGTTGGCTTTAATCTAATTCCAGCTGTAAGTAAAAACAAAGCAGATTGCTGTGGAATTTGGTTCAACCTCTGTAAAAACGATCAATGATCATTGTCAGACTTCCTGCCTCACCTTCTGCTCTGTCTTGTAAAGAAATACTATGGACGGAAGTCTTCGGTGGGCCGTGACGTGTGCCGGCTGCGTAAGGCGTACTACGGCGCGCGACACGAGGCCGCTGTGCAGATCGACGAGATCGTTGGGGAGACGGTCAGCGAGGCGGACAGCTCTGATTCAATGGACCGCGACCACGCTCACCACGTCAACAAAGACGACGACATCATCCGCTGCATCTGTGGCATGTACAAGGACGAGGGCCTGATGATCCAGTGCGAGAAATGCATGGTACATAAACACAGCCAGGTTTTGCGAGATGATGAGAATAATAAGTACCTGAGACGTTTGGTGCCCTACACAATTAACAAGGGCCGAAAGCTTCCGGGGCTTTTCGATCTATCTATATATATATAATCTATATATCTATATATATATATATATTATTTTGATATTATATACAATAACATGGTCAGACATGATCACCAGCTGCAGTGTGATGTTCACGTGCTTTGAGAATCGTTGTTGATTATTAGTTTTCCATCAGTGTCCCTTATAATTGAGGGCAATAAAGAGTGTAAAGAGATATAAAACCTGTTCTTCTCGCTCTCCTCTGTTTCTCTCAGGTCTGGCAGCACTGTGACTGCATGCGTTTGGAGGCCGAGGTAGAGCATTATCTTTGTGAGCAGTGTGACCCTCGCCCGGTGGACCGAGTACGTCGCTTTTTTTAAACGCCCTGCTGCTTTAAAATTGGCAAAAACTTTCACAATGTTTAACTTTCCTGCTTTTTTTTTTAACCAATAGGAAGTCCCTATGGTGCCTCAGCCCAGTTACGCGCAGTCAGGTTCCATCTACTACATCTGCCTACTCCGGGATGAGCTGCTGCTACACCAGGGTACGTGTGTGTGTGCGTGTGTGTGTGTGAAGAACGTGGTGAGTGATCAGAGGTAGATATTCTGTCGGACATGCCGATGATTCCTAACGTGTATCTAACTAGATGAAGCTGTAACTTGATATACTCAATCTAGTCTACATTTCACACATGGTATTTGCATACGTGTGTGTTCAGGTGACTGTGTGTACCTGATGAGGGACAGCAGGCGCACTCCGGAGGGCCAACCACTGCGCCAGTCCTATCGCCTCTTGTCCCATGTTAACAGAGACAAACTGGACATCTTCCGCATTGAGAAACTTTGGAAAAATGAAAAGTGAGCTCTTTTATGATCATTTTTAATATGATGTACAGTGACAACGCTGTTATTATGGTGGATCCACCCACTCACCCACTCTGTTCCATTCCATGCAGGCTGTAAACTAAAGCCCGGTTTATACTTGGTAAATTTTAAATATGCACTTATATAGCACTTTTATCCAAAGCGCTTTACACTGTGTCTCATTCACCCATTCACACACCAATGGTAGCAGAGCTGCCATGCAAGGCGCTAACTTGGGGTTCAGTGTCTTGCCCAAGGACACTTCGACATGTGGAGTCACCCGGGCCGGGAATCGAACCGCCAACCCTATGATTAGTGGACAACCCGCTATAATGGGTAAACATGGCACTCAGAGACGTGCTAAGGGTCAGTCCTTCTACAAGCTAGCTCCGCATAGAGCGTCAGGCGATTGCTGTTTGGTTGGCGAAGAGGTGTTTCCTGTTTGCTTCTCACACAGGGATACGGCCGCGTTACTGGATCATATCGCCGTGTTTATTTTTTTAAGGAAAACTACAACCGTGATATTGTGTTACTTTACATCTCTACTGCATGAACTATTCAATTTACATTCAAATGTTTTTATGGAAAGGAATGACATCAGTAAAAAGGTATGGATTTACTCACTCAAAGTGCATACAGAAATTTGATCCAAACATGTTTTGAGAACATTTAGAAAATAAGAAAATGTCTGAAATTCCACCAATTGTTGTTATTTTGAATGTGGAAGGTGTAAATATACTGTTAGAGAAGCCTGGTGTCTGTTTTTCTGTGTAGGCCTGTTTCAGTTCATGAATGCACATACCACAGTTCCATTATCGCATTACATTTCACCTTTTAACAGAATACTCAACATGTATAAACTTGTTTAAATGACAAAAAAAATAATGTTAACTTCTCTCTTATAGGGTTTCAATTTTTTTCCCTTTAAGTAGTTTTGCCTAATTATTGAAAAACTATTTGTAAACTTTTGTATTACTGCCTATGAATAAAATGCGAGATAAATTAATTGTTGCCATATGGCAACACCATTCAATAATGGGTTGAATATATTATATAAAAATGCAAGGCTTTTTTAACAGCGGTATTTACATTCATTCATGGCATTGGGCAGACACCCTTAATCAGAGCGACTTACATTTATCTTATTCATACAAATGAGCAATTGATGGTTAAGGGTCTTGCTCAAGGGCCCAGCAGTGGCAGATCGGCAGTGCTGGGATTTGAACTCACAACGTTCCGATCAGGAGTACAGTGTCTTAACCACTGAGCTACCACTTCCTACATTACAGTGTCCAGTTTAGTCCTGCAGGATTGTACACTTTATCTTTTCATATTAAATAAAAAAATTTAAAAAGTTATTTACTGCTCCTACTGCTGAATACAGACGAGTTAAAACTCCGCGTCCGCGCAAAAAACTCCACCCTAATTCAAAAAAACCTTTCTTCGCCAATGCAGCGTTTTAACCACCTTCTGTTTTTCCTGTAGGGGTGAGCGGTTTGCTTTTGGTCATCACTATTTCCGACCTCATGAGACCCACCACTCGCCCTCGCGCCGCTTCTACCATAACGAGCTGTTCCGAGTGCCGCTTTATGAGATCATCCCTCTGGAGGCAGTGGTGGGAACGTGCTGCGTCCTGGACCTTTACACCTACTGCAAGGGTGAGACATACCTCTGGTGCTAAAACACACCTCAGAACATATAAATATCTCTCTCTCTCTCTCTCACCCTCTCTCACCGACACACACAGTTAAACTCAGTCTCTCTCTCCTCCATGGTGGCAGGTCGGCCGAAAGGCGTGAAGGAGCAGGACGTGTACATCTGCGACTACCGGTTGGACAAATCTGCTCATCTTTTTTACAAAATCCACCGCAACCGCTATCCAGTGTGCACCAAATCCTACGCCTTCAACCACTTCCCCAAGAGACTCACGCCCAAAAGGGACTTCTCAGTAAGTTTCTCTCTGTCAGTCTTTAGTTTTGCTATGTGACCTGATGTCCTGTGTAGTGTTTACAGCTAAAGTATTATTATATTCGCTGAAGTACTTGTCACAGGTACGAGACGATCCTAATAAAAATTGTCTTAACGCGTGTCCTTCATGTCGGATTAAACGATAAAGATCCTACGAGTCAATAAAACGACCACATTCTCTGTCGAACTCAGTGTGTAATTAGCGTACAAATTTTATTAGCTTCATACGCACCAGGAAGCTGTAATTCATCCTCTAGTTCTTTCATCTATTTCTTTTAGCCCTATCCTGTGCTGAGACACGTTATGTTCACGTCCGCCATCACCGCTACCGTATTTGTAAGTGTGCCGTGAGTTTTGTGTAATCCTGTGCCTTCCTCCTATTGGTGGATTTTAGATGAGCGTTGTAGAAGAGCTCTCGTGCTGATTTTAATCCAAATTTTCTGACACTGCCCGAACACCTCGCATTACATCACTGATCTCAACTCCTGCTCAAAGATGATCCTTTACGATGCGCGATTGTGTATGCGACGATAAAATCGGGCTGAAAATCGTACAGCGTAAAGCCAGCTTAAAAATGTTTTTTCAGTGGTGTTAGGAACACAGACCCTTTTGTGATAGTGTTCCTTTCCCAACTATTCCAATAAATTGTCCATGTTCTAAATTAAACTACAGTATTTGTCCTAAATCAAAGTACAGTTTTTTGTGATTGTTTCAGCGAAAAATGCCAGATTTTTCTCTAGAACTTGCTGAGATTTTGTGGGGGTTTTTTTGTTTTGTATTTTTTGGGTTTTTTGCATAAAGCTACTTGAATCTCAAAATCGCAATCGCACAAAACTGTTTTATGCTGCCTTTCTCAGTGATTTTTGTTGGTAAATGAGACCTTTTATCTGTACTCATGTTCGATGCACATGAACCAATGAGGGCTTTGGCTGAATGCAAATCGGATGTAATTTTGGAAAATTCTAAGCTCCTCTGAATATCGTGGCATTTCCTTGATGTTGTGCGTATTTCTGCGATTGCAAAATTGCGAAAACTTGGAGGGACTGACAATCGCTGGCGTGGCCCGTCATTGAGACCTGAAAGAGCTCCGTTATTCCACTAGGGGGCAAAATAGAGCAATGAACTCGTATCCATAAACTCCACTACTTTTTGTTAATTTTGTATTCTTTATTATCATGCTAAAATGTTGCATTAATCACGTCTCTTTCAAAAAGAACCAGTTTACAGGTTTGACAACAACGGAGACTATATGCATTATTTTATTTCTTTACCCAATTCAGTATTATGGGCTGTTTTGAAATGTATTCCAATTTAAATCAGTTCTAGCTTGTAACACTGTAAAATATGGACAAGTTCAGGGGGGGTGAAAACGTATGCAAACCACTGTATATCTACAGTATATCCATTTTTCACTGAGTTTACGGTCACAGCATGTGTGTTATTGGTCATTAGACTTGACATCATTGACTAAGTGTAATAATGTGTCCTGTTACTTAATGACCCATGTTCGGACTGTTTAACCTCAGTTAAAACGCTGTATTGTAAATAACTAGAGCAGAGAGTCTGTTCTGTATTCGTTCTGGTATTCCCAGAGTTAGGTGGGTTTTTTTTTTTTGTTTGTTTTTTTTTTTGGTTGTTTTTTTTTGTTGTTTTTTTGGTTGTTGTTTTTTTTAAAGATGTCGCAACCCGAAATGAACGTGTAAATGCATTGAAATATTCCGTGACAGCTCTTATACTTCACGGAAAAGTTGACAGCTGTCAGCGGTGGGCGACTTGCGTTCAACACCCAGATTACACGTAGGAGACGAGGGAAAATGTGTCATGTAGGATAATTATCCTAATTAGGAACAACACACACTGATCTTGGCTTGAACACCTAAAGCAAATGACGTGGCGATCATGGAACATTTTCCCATGTCAACATAATCCTTGGCAGAAATCGAGAACATGTTTTCGATAGCTTTTTTGTTTGTCCTCAATCAAATGACATGTAGCCATGTTTAGGGCTTATTAGGTAAAAAATTATATTCTGTGTATAAATTAGCAAGTCGTTTCTCTTCCATCGCTCTCTCTCTCTCTCTCTCTCTCTGTGTATTCTCTTTCTTTCATCGCTACCTCTCTTAGCCTCACCACGTTCCCGACAACTACAAGAGGAATGGCGGGCGTTCGGCCTGGAAGAGCGAGCGCTCCAAAGGGATCGGGGCTTGCGACGAAGACCCGTCCCCCGGTGGGTCCTGTGACCAGCTGTCCTTCTCAAGAGACGCGGGAGGACACCCGAGTTGTAACCATGAGGAGTCCTCCACCGTACTGTCCGTACTAGCACCACCGCAGGAGCAGAGGAGAGCTGGCGAGGACGATGACGAGGAGGAGGATGAAGAGTTGGGTGAGGAGGAGGAGAGGAGGGAGGTGGAGGAAAGCTCCACAGAGAAAGGAGAAGCTGAGGCGTCTCCAGTCTCCTCTTCACCGCTGCACCTGTCTGTTTTGGGACGGAGGGAAGCACAGAGAGAACGACTCAACAAGATCCTGCTGGACCTACTGCATCGGACCCCCAGCAAAAACGGTGAGAGATTTTGTTAAGAAAATCCTTCCAAATTTCGAGAGTGATGTTAAAAGTGTAAAAGTTCAAACACCCAAGCAGACAACCTCATCATATAGCGGAGACACTTCATATAGTGGAGTTTTTTGTTTTTTTTCTTTTCAGTAGACTGATGCCACCTTTTGTGTGTCCTGCAGTTATAGACGTCACTTATCTTCTGGAGGAGGGCTCCGGCCGCCGCCTGCGCAGACGCACGCTTGGACTGAGCGACTTTGTGAGCAGGAAGTGATGGCATCTGGCGCTGCAGGTCATAAGCAGACAGCAAAAGGAAAAAATGAAAAGAACCATATGCAGAAACAGCAAAAGAGGGATCACGGTCTGAGAAAGGAGAGACAAGAGCTCGGGGCTTAAAGGCTCTCCCTTTCAAATTACCTGTCCTCCATTTTGCTCTATTTTTCCTAAAAGACAGACTAATGTATGTGCACAGGATATGAGGTTTGTTTGTTTTTGTTTGTTTGGGTTTTTTTTGCCAGCAATGAGAGAATTATTGCCTTGATGCGTTTAAAAAAAAAAAAAAAGTATGTTGCAATGACACATGAACATAGGAATATGTACTATTTAAGCCTGTCACTATCGTATTAACTGTCTTTCCGTTTCTAAGGCAACAGAGGTCAATGTTTTTTCAAGGTGGTACTACATAGAGAAAGAATGAAGCCTCTGAGAATGGACTGTAAAAGAGGGGTGGGTTAAGGGGGGGTGTGGCCATGCAGTTGGACATTAGAGGAGACAAAGACAGAGACCAGCACCTCTTAGTGGATAGAAATCCATATTTACTGAGAAGTGAGAAGAGGAGCAGCATAGGATGTGCAGTGTAGCGCACATATACACTGCCCCTGTCAACTGAGAGGAGAGAAGAGAAAAGGAGGGAAGAAAGCAAGCGGAGAAAGAGCTAACTGCACTTTTTTCTAACACGGACGTCAATTGCTCCTGGAGGTGTACACTAACACTCGTCACCGTATCGGAAAGATGCTGTGCGTCAAAAAAAACAAAACAAAAAAAAAAGTACATTATTGGTTTTTGTTTGTTGTTCGGTCATACTGTAATTATATTAGGGTTGGCAAAGGGCAGGATGGATGGGTTTCTTTATTTCGTAAACGTGGAACAATGGCGTGTTGTTTGGGGGGGGGGAGATAGCTATATCGTGTCTTTTTTTTTCTCTCAAAAGAAGAAAAGCTCTGAGCTTTTTGGTGTGTGTGAAGTAACTCACCCTGGTCTCCCCCCCCCCCCTTATTTTTTTTTTTTTTCCTTCTTTATTTTTTTTTTTTTCGATTTACCAGCTCAACGAGATGTTTAACCAGTGAAGGTGCACTGACTTTAACTGTAACGCCTTAGAATGATCTGTGTGTGTGTGTGTGTGTGTGTGTGTGTGTGTGTGTTGAGCGCTGCCCTGAATGTATGTAGCCTGTCAGAAGAAAATGTCACATAACTTTTAGGAAAAACTTTTTAAAAAATTTGAATAAGGGTTGGATTTGCAGGTTATGATTGGCCAGGAGAAAGGAGGGAGGGGCTTTTTTGGGTGTGTATTTTTTTTTTTTTTCTTTCTTTCTTTTTGTTTCTTGTATTGTGTTGTAGATGGCAAAAAGACAATATTAATACTTTATTTCATTAGAAATGTGTTGTTGTTTTTTTGCCCCATGCAAACGAGTTGTTTTTGGATGAACTGACAAAACCGACAGAGAAAGGTCGGGGGGTGTTTTAAGAGAGGAAGAGATGTATATGATGTGCCAAGCTATGTATATATGCAGACGGGAATATGTGAGAGATGTCTCCAAAAAAGCAATATCTTGATAATGGATTTTTTTTTGTTTGTTTGTTTTTGTGTATTGTATTGTACAGGACTCAACCCTATATGTATTATTATTATTATTAATTATTATTATTATTATTACGCCGTTTGTATTGGCACCATTGTTCATTTAAGCTTGGGGCTTGAGGAGGACGTGGCTGAACGTTAAAAAAAAAAAACCCAACGATGGAAGAAAGAAAGTAAGCAACTTGTCCAAACTTTTTGTTGACATAGGAGGAAGGCGAAACGGACTCGGCGACCCCAGACCTGACAACTGTCATTTGTAATTATTAATTTTAATGCTATTATAATTATTATAACTTTTGAAGGGGGAGGGGAAAAAGTACTCCTCGTTACTTTGCTGCAAAGTGTTGAACACTAAAAAAACAAAACCAACGTAAAAATGTAAAGATGCTATTTTGGAAAATGGCAGAAACAAACTAAACAAGAGGGGGAAAAAGAAATCTATCAACTGACTATCATGTTCTTAATCTTTTCTTTTTTTCTCCCCCATATAGATTTGGGGGAGGAAAAAAACAGCTCTTTTTTTTTCTTTTGTGATAACGGTCATAATTATAATGCTCGTATTTCTTGTATTTGTGTGTTTTTGTGTGATTTGTTTAGTTATTTTAGACAATCACAAAAATAACATGCAAGCATTGTATATGGACAGACTGACAGACATTTTGTGTTGTGTACAGTTTGTCGAAACTTTTTCCACTCTGGTTTAAAGTTTGTAATTATGATTCTAAAGTCATGAAAATGCTGTTGGTTTTTACTTTTTTTGTTTTGTTTTATATTCTATTTGTTTTGTTTTTTTTGTTTGTTTGTTTTTTAATAAAAAGCACTACATTGTTGTGAATATACCTGCCTGTTGCTCTTACATTTAGCCAAGAATCATGTGATAATTCTTTACTAGGTCATAACTATTGATACTCAAGGTATACAGTCAAAGCATATTTTAATTGTATGGATAGTCAATTAATACATCTGCCAATAAAGTGAATTTTAACTATTGCATAGAGCATTTACATTGTGTACTGTTATTTGAATTATTGGGTGTGTCCAGAGGCACAGAGTCGTACCGAGTCGGATGTTTGTGTACTAGCTGCGTCTTTCTAGACATCATCACACACACACACACACACACACACGCGCGCGCGCGCGCTGTCCTACATGCCCCGTAATGCATTGGGTCAGCCAGTCTAAAAAAACTGGAGAAAGGGGTTTATTAATGAATATACCTCGTGTGATGTGATGATGCATATTTGTTAGTCGACTAGTGAGATAGCCTTCCTAGCTAGTCGAGTTTATATACACACTGAGTGCTCTGAGTTTTAGGTTACGAAATCGGGAAGCTATTATAAACTCACAGCAGCACCCATATAAAGTACCATAAGAAGAACTAGCCAAGCAAAGTTTCACTGGAAATGTAGGAAAACGATATTCTGTGCACTATACTTTATACATTTTCCATCTTTAATGGGTATTACCCAACTTTAATCAGTACTTGGACCCCTATTGTTGCTTGAAGTATTCTTTTCATATTTTTATAATAATTTTTGATTATTTCATTATTTGGCTGGTGGTAACACAAACCATTCATCCTGTTGAATCTCAATCCGATCAAACATCTGTGGGTTGTGATAGACAAACAAGTCCGATCCATCATCTCGCAACTTATTGGACTTAAAGGATCTGCTGTTAACGTCTTGGTGCCAGATACCACAGCATCAGTCCAGCACAGTCCATGCTTCAACGGGGCAGAGCTGTTTTGGGGGTATATTAGGCAGGTGGTTTTAATGTTATGGCAGATCGGTGTATATGTGAGTCGGTTCTCAACGTTCGAATAAAAGAACCGACTCGTTCGCAAACGACACATCACTCTAAACTGAGATGTTTACATAGGGTTTGTGACGTAAGATGTAGTTGGGGATCACGAGCAAATTTATAATTGTTTACTCTTGAGGTGTACTTTTAACAATATTACTCTGAAGTTGAAAAAAACCAACCAATATTATTCAGAATTTGCCCGCGGAAGAAACGAAATCTTATCAAAACGATTCCGGATTCGCAACCGGACACACCTTTCCGCCAACCAATCATCGTTCACCTCAAGACCGCTCGACGCACAGCACCGTCGTAGATACGCATAGCACCGTCGCAGATACGCAAAGCGCGCTTACCCATAATCCCCTTCTCTGCGTGGGGACACAAATATACAAATGATGGTTGTTATGGCAACCGAGACATCTCGCCTGAAACCTTCCTCTGTATAAGGAAATGTAGTCTTTTTTTAATAAACAAAACGAAGTGTATGAATACTTTTATAAACATATATAACAAGAATAAGAACAATAAGAGTTGGCGTGCGTGATTTGTAGCAGGCGACATTGTTAACTAAGCTTGTGTGGGAAATAATAATTTTATTTTACTTCAAAAAAGCAATGAAAAAACGGATGGAAAAAGTCAGCAAGGAGAAAGGAAGGGAAGTCGAGGAAGAGCCTTCACATACTGCAGGTTGGTTCTTTTTTATGTTTAATGTAAACCTAAATACATAACTGCCCTTTTAGCTTTATATGTTCAAGACAATACAGGTGAATAGGGCCAAAAGTATGTGGACGCCACAACCTTATGTGTATAGATTTATTCCCTATTTCCTGTTATAATAAGCTCCACTCTTTCTTCTGGGAAGACTTTCCACTAGATTTGGGGGCGTGGCTGTGGGGATTTGTGTTCCTTCAGATACAAGAGCATTAGTGAGCTTGAGGTCAGGCGCTGATGTTGGGATGTCGAGGAGGCTTTCAGTGAGGTTGAGGTCAGAACTGTGCAGGACACTCGAGTTCTTCCAGCTTCTTCCAACTGTAAAGCAGCTTTGTGCACTTTGTGTCATGCTGGAACAGGTTTGGGGTCTCTTAGTTCCTGTGAAGACACTCATCAGAGAAAAACATGGTTGAACAGTTGGTTGGAAAATCATTTCTTTATTGTTTAACCAAGAAAAAAAAAATCCAGTCCAATGTAAATCCAACATTTTGGGGGGAAATCCCCTTCTAAATAGCCTTCGAATCAGGAGCAGGAATAGACGTGTAAATTGTCATGAATGCAGGTCATACTTATATTTTCAGACCGGGCAGAGCTTACTTAATCCTTCTAAAACAGCAACAAAATAAATGCTTTTCTGTTGACTTTGAATGTATTTATTACTTCAGATTAAGACATTGTATAGATGCAATTTGAAAACTTCTTTGAGCAGAATTGTTGTTTCTACTTGTAGTGTCTTGCTGCATGTATAAGTGGAATTGATGCCTTGCTCATTATTCTCTACTCTCTAACTTTTAGTATTGAATATACCAGACAAGTGCCCTGTCCAAAGCATAGGTAAGTGGAAGACTACTGGTTTTATCCAAATCGTTTGAATTCAGATTGCTCTGGCATCTTCTGTTAAACTTTATTTTCCACTCACAGATGACTACCAGTGCTCAGGCAATCCGGAAGTGGATTTCCCAGAGCTGTGTTCTTTAGTTGGCCTGAGGGAAATCCCTAAAGTGAGACCACTAACAGCAGCACCATCTTCCTCAGAAAGAGCAATGGGTATAAATGATTCGTTTTCAGCTCTCTGTGATGAATGATGAGTGCTGTCATGATCATGATATGCTCTTTATAAAAACATTACAACTCAAAGGGCCAAGTATAAAGAGCTGGCTGATGCTCTGGTTTTTAAGGAGCAGCTTAGGTATCAGAGAAAAGGCCACTGTAGACAATGAATTCACACCCTATAACCTTGCATTCAGGACCTTGGAAGACATCGATCTTGCAATTCTAAGGTTCTGTCTGTCTGCCAAACATAAGTTAATGGTATTTATATGCCACTGAGTACATGTAAGAAGGTATACACCCAATAAACTATCGTCGTTTACGAACACCTGTAAACGTGCACATTGATGCAGTTATCTAATCAGCCAATCATGTGGCAGGAATGCAGTGCATGAAATCATGCAGATACGGATCAAGAACTTCAGTTAATGTTCACATCAAATTTGAGAAAATGTTATGTGTGAAAATCCCAGGAGATCATTTTCAGTTTCTGAAATACTCAAACCAGCCCGCCTGGTAGCAACAACCATGCCACGGTTAAATGCACACTTTAGAGATCACACTTTATTACCATTCTGATGTTTGATGTGAACATTAACTGAAGCTCTTGACTTGTATCTGCATGATTTCCTGGTGTATAGTGGTATCTGGCACCAAGACGTTAGCAGCAGACCCTTTAAGTCCTGTAAGTTGCGAGGTGGGTCCCCACATGGATCGGATTTGTTTGTTCAGCACATACCACAGATGCTCAATCGGATTGAGAGCTGGTTAATTTGGAGGCCAAGTCAAAACCTTGAACTCTTTGTCATGTTCCTGAAACCATTTCTGAACCATTTTTGCAGTATGTTAGGGTGCATTATGCTGCTGAAAGAAGCGACTGCCATTAGGGAACACTGTTGACATGAAAGGGTGTACTTGGTCTGCAACAATGTTTAGGTAGGTGGTACATATCAAAGTAACATCCTCATGAAAGCCAAGGTTTCCCAGCAGAATATTGCCCGGAGCATCACACTTCCTCCACCAGCTTGCCTTCTTCCCATAGTGCATCCTGGTTCCATCTCTTCCCCAGGTAAGCGACACACACGTACCCGGCCATCCACATGAGACAGGCTAGACCTTGCTCCCCACACACATCAATGAGCCTTGGGTTCCCGTGACCCTGTCACCAGTTCACCAGTTGTCCTTCCTTCGGCCAATTTTGGTGGATACTAACCACTGCATAATGGGAACACCACACAAGACCTACCGTTTTGGAGATGCTCTGACGTGGTCATCTAGCCATCACAATTTGGAACTTGTCAAAGTCACTCAGATTCTTACGCTTGTCCATTTTTCCTGCTTCCAACACATCAACTTTGAGAACTGACTGTTCACTTACTGCCTAATATATCCCATCCCTTGACAGGTGCCACTGTAACAAGATAAACAATGTTATTCACTTCACCTTTCAATGGTTTTAAGATCATGGCTGATCAGCATATATTAAATACTTATTTCTCCTCATTGTATTCATCTACTACACTCTCTTATACTTCTGGTGCTGGTTAGATCTATTAGATTAAGTGTGGAATTAAACTCACCACGTGGAAGATCTCTAGCAGGACAGTAATCCCTTTAGTTTATAACTTATCATTGTTTTAAAAAAAGAAATGCCTAGCATATTTTCAGCATTATAGCATGTACAAATTGTATGCTGACAATATATGACAACCCATGTGTCTCTGTTTAGAGAATAGCCAAGACGAGATTTTCTTTGAAAGCTGTATGACAATCTGGTCTCCTAAACCCCGCCTTCACATAGAACTGGAGAACGAGGACTCTCTGAGTGTAAAAAGAGTCAGAATATCTGGTAAGGCAGATAATAATATGCATTTATACCAAACTCTATAAATACAGCATTATGCTCAACATAATACTCTGTCCATTCATTATTACTATACACTGGATTAAGCCAAATCAATCATTCTATATCAGAACATCTTTTAATGCTATTGTATAAGCCACCGTTAAACAGTTCAGGTGGATACCTAGTCTTGATATAAAAAAACAGACTAGCTAACTGTGACATTCGACCAGTGATTTGGCATCTGTTTTCTAAATCTTTAAAGGAAGACTCCTGCAGATTATATTGTGACTCAGCACCCATTTTTTTAGGGGAATCATACAAACGCAACTGCTGTGATCTGTTTTATTCTCTAGGATGGAGGGTGGATGAGGCAATGGCTCGAGTTCTGAGTAAGACATTACCATCCCTCAGAAATCTACAGAGCCTAGAGTAAGTAGTTGTACAAGTGTGTGAAAAGTTATGAACCAGTGAGGATATGTCGATCCGCAAAATCCTCAAAAACATGATACAGTGGCTGAGAAAGTGTTCCGAGGGTAAGGGTGATCATGTAGAGCATAGGTTTTAAATAATAAATGCAAAATGAAGTATATGTAGTTTTACTCTCATTGGTTCCTTACTTTTTGAGAGAAATGTGGCTACCTATATGTAGTAAAAAAAAAAAACAGACAACAGGTCCAAGATTCCAATATCAGGCTACTATAGAGATCTAAAGATGTATATAAGGAAGCGGGCAAAAACAAGCGTCACATGTTTCCCTTATTTTATAAATTGGCCTTAAAGTGCACTGAGACAGCAGCACTGCCACTTGGAGAAGGAAGACATGATTGGACAAGTCCCACTTCCACATTCCAACATGTAGAACGCCTTCCCAGAAGAGTGGAGCTTATTACAACAGCAAAGGGGGAATAAATCTGGGATGAGATGTTTAACAAGCACATGTGGGTGTGATGATCAGGTGTCCACAAACTTTTAGCCATATAGTGCATTCTACACCTATACAATGAATATCACAGGCATACTATGCATATCAATGCATCACAGCTTTCACATGAATGCTCTGTGCACGTTCCACATCAATGTAATTTAACCACGCCCACATTCACCCCTAAGAAATTTTAATACGATTGATGTTTATATATATTATATAAACGTTTGTGCATTTCACAACATGTTATTAGACTTAGCATGGCTCATAAGATAAACAGAACTTCTCCTCTGCAAAGGAAATCAGCTTACAAATCTTGTGATACTTGATACGCATGAAGTGGGCTATTCTCAACATGTTTTAAAAAGAGCAAAATATTTTATTACATATTGATCTTATATAAATAGCTTACTGGTAGAGGTCTGCGTGGCTAAATTTAATTGGTGCAGAATGTGGCATACAGAGCATTCAGATAGATATACTGATAACAGAACGTTGATATTCATTATATAGAAGTTGCATACGAAGGGTTTTTTTTTTAAACTGGGCTGACAAGATTTTTTTTTTACTTTTGTTAGAAAGTTTATAGAATTCAATAATTATATGATGTTATATGCATAATGCATGTAGTAAGTTGTATATTATTACATGTTGAGTGAAGTAACCTGTTTATTCTGAATTGATTTTACATAAATAGCGCACTATGAATTTCATACGTCACATTCCCTGCTGCACTGAACACACAAGCACTTTCATTTCTGAAAACGAAAAACAACAACAACTGAGCACAAACAAAACAATTGCAGTGCATTATGTATTATGCTAAATTGTGTTTTATGTATGCTACATGTTATATTTTACAGGATGTGGCAGATTGGATTGACTGACACTATTCTGACCTCCATGAAGAACATAATTTCTATGTGCTCAAAGCTCAGGTGAATAAAGCAAGGCATTGCTTGTATGCTGCTGGTCCCCAGTGAACTCCAGTCAGAAGTTTGAGTACATCTACTGTTAAGTTCATTCAGCTGATTCTTGCATCCTTTACTAATCAACCTATGACTTCATTAAAGCCTTACAATATCTAGTCCCCTACTAAAAGTATAGGAACAGACAGTTTTAAAGGTAAATTAAAGTAAATAACACTTAATATTTGGTTGCATATCCCTTGCTTCCAGTAACTGCATCAAGCTGGTGACCCACTGACATCACCAAACTGCTGCATTCTTCATTTGTGTTGCTTTTCCAGGTTTTTACCGCAGCCTCTTTTAGTTGTTTGTTTCAGGGGGTTTCTCCCTTGAGTCTCCTCTTCAGGAGGTGAAATGCTGCTCAACTGGGGTAAGGTCTGGTGATTGACTTGGCCAGTGTAAACCCTTAACCCCCCCCCCCTACACCCATACGTGATTGTGCCCTGTCCAGGGTGTACCCCACCTTGTGCCCGATGCTCCCTGGGATAGGTTCCAGTTTCCCCCGCAACCCTGAAGAAGGAGTAAGCGGTATATATTTGGATACTACATATAACTAAAGACTTTATTCCTTGTTCCATGTTCTTGTCTGTGGCAGGACGGTTGTTTTAGAGGGAACTCCTATTCCAGAAAACAGTTACCATATTCTCCTGGGAGAGCATAGTATGTAAGTGTCTTTGTGTCACACTCATGTGCACATACATAATAAATGTAAATATTAAAAAGGGACATGGCTCCATATGTCAGGCGGTGGGGAGGACACAGGCGCGGGAGCAGGTGGATGCTGACAGAGAACGCGGCGCGAGTGCAGATATTCCAGAAACGTGGTCAGAAACAGTCAGAGAGTTGAGGCAAACCAGCAGAAGCGTTAGCAAGGCGGGTAATCCGAAAGAGTAGTCAAAGACAGGCAGAGAGTCGAGACAAACCAGCAGAAGCGTTAGCAAAGCGGGTAATCCGAAAGCGTAGTCAAAGGCAGGCAGAGAGAGAGTCGAGGTAAACCAGGAAGTCGTGGGAATCGTAGAGAGCTTGGTATGGCGGCTAACCAATGTTAAGAAGCGTATACTTCGCGCCGTGAATTCGGAGTGTGGCTTCTTAAATACTTGTGGCTCCAGGAAAGCCGACCCCAGGTGTATTCATCAGTATTCTGGTGATCTCTCATGCATGCGCGCTCGTGTGGGCTGTTGGGAATTTGCGTCCCGACAGCTGAGCTCTGACAGAGCCCCCACGCGGCAGCTCACTCCGGAGCCCTAGTGCCCCTCGGCCTCCCTCGTGGTCTGGGACCCGGGTGTCCGGGTGGGAACGATGGAAATTCTCCAAAAGCTTCGGAATCCAGGATATCCCCGCGGGACCCAACACTGCTCCTCCGGGCCATATCCCTCCCACTCGACTAAAATACTCCCCCGCTCGCTGTCGTCGAGATTTCAGGATTTGACTCACCCGATACGCTGACTGCCCCTCGATCTGGAGGGGAGGCGGGGGTGGCTGCCGGTACGTCCTGCCAGGGGGCCATCAATTACACGGTTTCAAGACGACAGACACATGGAACGCACGGGGATATCGACTGTGGCGGCAACTTCAGGCAGTATGTAACGTCATTAACCTGGCGGAGGATTCGAGTAGGGACCAGTATACCGTAGGGTGAGCTTTTGCAACTGTGAGGTGGCTTCAAATCCCGTGTAGAGAGTCATACTCTATCCCCCGGTGATAGTTAAGGTGGTCACTCCCGTCTGCGATCGGCCTGGCGTTTGTATCTCCCGAGACAGTTTCGGAAGCCGTGTTGGTCGCCGTCCAGATCTGCTTCACCCGTCGAACCATTGATTGACGGCCGGGGCGGCCGGAGGAGACGCGGCGTTCCACGGGGAACAAGGGCGGTTGATATCCGAGCACACACTGGAAGGGTTAGTAGCCGGGTGCGGCGAGTGCCGCAGGGAATTTTGAGCATACTCAGCCCAGGGTATGAAAGAGCTCCAGTCCTCCGGGTTTCGAGCGCAGAAGGTTCGGAGAAAGCGCCCAGTTCCTGGTTAACTCTTTTGGCCTGTCCATTGGCTTTGGGGGTGATAGCCAGACGTGAGATTCACGGTCACCCCGAGTTTCTCCGTGAAGCCGGTCCATACCCGGGAAGTGAACTGGGGGCCACGGTCACTGACAATCTCCTCGGGGATGCCAAAATAACGAAAAACATGCTGGAATATGAGAGTGGTGGTAGCAAAGGCGGTGGGGAGTGCCGGCAGGGGGATGAACCATACGGCTTTCGAGAACCGGTCCACCACCACGAAAAGCACGTAGAGCACGATGTCACCGTTTTTCTAACCTCCTGGTCCATGCCCGGCCACCAATACTTCTCCTGGAGGAGCTGATAAGTTCGTTTTGCCCCAGGGTGCCCGGTTCCCCGGACCGAATGGGCCCAGGAGATCAGATTAGCTCGATGCCTCTCGGGAACGAACAGTTTCCCAGACGGGCAATCAGCAGGGATGCTGTCTGTGGGTGCTTGCTCTAATTCCTGGTCCAGATCCCACTCGATGGCACTGAGAACGCAAGTGGAAGGGAGGATCGGGTCCTCTATGTCGCGAGCCTGGTCCAGGGCCTCTTGCCGTGAGAGGGCGTCAGCTTTGAGGTTTTTGGAGCCGGGACGGTAGGAAACCAGGAAATTGAAGCGGGTGAAGAACAGACTCCATCTGGCTTGACGTGCATTCATTCTTTTGGTAGTTCGGAGGTATTCTAGATTTTTGTGATCAGTAAAAACCATGAATGGGTGGGTTGACCCCTCCAGCCAGTGCCTCCACTCTTCGAAGGCCAGCTTCATGGCCAAAAGTTATCGATCACCCACCCCATAATTTCGCTCGGCGGGGCTAAATTTCCGCGAGAAGAACGCAACAGGATGCAGCTTTGGTTTGTCCCCGAATCTCTGGGAGAGGACCGCCCCGGCCCCTGTGTTTGAGGCGTCTACTTTTACCACAAAGGGGTGATTCGGATGTCGGAGCATGGGCGCCGTGGTAAAGGCTGTCTTGAGCTCATTGAAGACTACTTGGGCTTTGAGGGTCCAGTTTAGTCGCTTTGGCTGTCCCCGTAACAGGGACGTAAGAGGGCCGGCAATCGCACTGAAGTTTCGGATGAACCTTCAATAGAAATTCGCAAAACCCCAAAAAATTGTTGCAATTCCTTGACACTTGTTGGGCCTCGGCCACCGAGTACGCGCTATTTCTTGGTCCATGGACACCCCTTCTGGACCAATGACGTATCCCAAAAATGCTATGGTGAACCGGTGGAACTCACACTTTCTGCCTTACGTACAGCTGATTCCGTAGTAGTCTGTGCAAAACTTGGGGCACGTGTGAACCGTGTTCCTCCGGTGAGTTAGAGTAAATGAGGATATCGTCAATATATGCAATGACATATCTTCCCAGCATGTTGTGAAGCACGTCGTTGATGAGGCACTGAAATACTGATGGAGCGTTGGAAAGCCCGTAGGGCATTACCCGCAAGTCATAGTGTCCGGTGAGCGTACTGAACGCAGTTTTCTTCCCGCTCTCCCCACGAATAATCAGGTTGTACGCACCGCGCGTAGGTCCAGCTTTGAATTACCTTGGCCGTCCGTAATTGTTCCAGGGGCGGACGGCACCAGAGGAAGGGAGATATCGGGAGCGCACACAACAGCGGTTCAGTGCCCGGTAGTCAATACAGGGGCGCAGGCCTCCTCCCCGTTTTTCCACGAAAAGAACCCGGCGGATACGGGGAGGTTAAGGGCCAAATGTACCCTTGCTGAAGAGCTTCGCAAATATAGTCCTTCATCGCCTGTTGTTCCGGGATGGAGAGAGAGTACACCCCCCCTTTAGGCGGAACAGCACCCGGCAGGAACTCAATGGCACAGTCGTAGCTCCGATGTGGGGGTAAATCCACTTGCCCTTCCCTTACTGAATACCTCCTTCAAATCCGTGTACTCGTGGGGAATGGTTGGAGGAACGGGGCTATTTGGACTTTCGACGGAAGTGGAGGAGAGACTGATCGTGGAGCACGACAGGCAGTGCTGAAAACAGTAGGAGGACCAGCGGATGATGTCCCCGTTGTCGCATGCTATGTGAGGATTGTGCTGAGCTAACCAGGGGTATCCGAGGACCAGGGGATATCGGGCTCTTTGAATGACGAAGAATGAAATGTATTCATGATGCAAGGCGCTGGCATGCAGGAGGAGATTTTCCGTGACTTGGGTGATGAGACCATCTCCAATGGGTGCTCCGTCGATGGCTTGAACGTGACGGGGAGGCACGAGACTCCGTATGGGGATGTTGTGACGACGCGCCTCCTCTTGATCCAGAAAATTTCCTGCTGCTCCTGAATCGATTAGCGCTTCTAAGACACACGAACCAGAGGCATATTCAAGTTCCACTTGAATCACAAATGATCCACCCAAAACTCATGTCGAAGGGGTGGTTGCTGGACTCACCTTTCTCTGGGCTGTTTCGGGGATAGAGTGCTTCCGTCTGGGCTTCCGGGGACAATCCGGAACAAAGTGTCCTTTCTCACCACAGTAGAAGCAGAGCTGTTCCTGGCGACGATGTTCCCGTTCCTGGGGAGGGAGCAGAGTTTGCCCCAGTTGCATGGGTTCCTCCGTAGTCTCCCGGAGGAGACCCCCCCGGTCCAGGTTCACGTTGGCGTAGTAAACGGTCCAGGCGATTGGTCAAGGTGATAAGGTCGTCCAAGGAGGCGCTGTCATCGCGACATGCGAGCTCTCGCGTAACATCAGCATTCAGGCCTCTCCTGAACATCGCCTTTAGAGCTGCATCATTCCATCCGCTGCGGGCAGCCTTTGTGCGAAAATCGAGAGCATACTCCCCCACACTGCGTGACCCTTGCTGTATGGTCAGCAGTTCCTCCCCAGTCTCTCGCTTATCAGGGCAGTAATCAAAGACGGTGCGAAAGTGGGTAACGAGTTGTTCATAGGTGGTGTTGTGATTGCCCTCCCATTCGGCGGTTGCCCATAGTTGAGCTCTCCCCGTGAGCAGTTCCATGAAGATGATCACCTTGTGAGCATCTAACATCTCCGGGTAAGCAGCGAAGTACAAGGAGCATTGGAGAAGAAACCTGCGGCAGCGCGCGGGATCCCCATTGTATTTCTCCGGTTGCGGAATGGGGGGTGTCGAGGTTGAGAAGGCGCGGCGGGAGCGGGAGGGGGCATAAGGCTCGCGATTGTGATGCGGGATATTCCAGAAACGTGGTCAGAAACAGTCAGAGAGTCGAGGCAAACCAGCAGAAGCGTTAGCAAGGCGGGTAATCCGAAAGCGTAGTCAAAGACAGGCAGAGAGTCGAGGTAAACCAGGAAGTCGTGGGAATCGTAGAGAGCTTGGTATGGCGGCTAACCAATGTTAAGAAGCGTATACTTCGCGCCATGAATTCGGAGTGTGGCTTCTTAAATACTTGTGGCTCCAGGAAAGCCGACCCCAGGTGTTATTCATCAGTATTCTGGTGATCTCTCGGGCATGCGCTCTTGTGGGGGTTCTTGGGAGTTGGAGTCCGGGACGGCCCAGGCAGTGCGCATGGTCGCTCGTGTGGGCTGTTGGGAATTTGCGTCCCGACTGGGCTGAGCTCTGACACCATAATGATAATGAACACACTATTTTTGTGATCATGGCATGTACTCAAAAAGAAGACATGAGGTTGTGGTGTTTATTTATAAAAAAAAAACTAATGTCAGTTTAAATAAAAGCACAATGCTGTGATATCTAATCAGATCAGCTCCATGTAGAGTTCCCTTACAGATAGTTATAAAGATTTTTTTATTGGTAAAATTAACAAAGGTTTTTTTTTTAATTGAAAATTATATTTTCTGTTTTCTCTGTGATTTTGCTGTTTGTCAACATTTTAGTGGTAGTGCCATGAATGCAGAGAAGTGCATATTGGGTGTGTTTTCATGTTTTCATGTTTCAAATGTTCACAATAATTTAAAACCATGCAAGTGGTTAAATATATAGCTATCAGGTTAATACAGAAATAAAAAGGCATTACTATGTGCAAGATTGAATGTAATAGGTTGGGGGAGGTTGGGGACTTAGTGGATACCACGTTTTCCTCGCACTTCCAGGGATGGGGTTTCGATTCCTGCCTCTGCCCTGTGTGCGTGGAGTTTGTGTGTTCTTCGGGGGTTTCTTCTGGGTACCCTGCTTTCCTCCCCCAGTCCAAACACGTGCTGTAGAATGACTGGCAATTCCAGTAGTGTGTGAAATGTGTGTGCGATTGTGCTTTGCGATTGGTTGCTACCCCGTCCAGGGTGTCCCCCGCCTTGAGCCCCGAGTCCTTTGGGATCGGCTCCAGGCTCCCCGTGACCCTGTATAGGATAAAAAACACAGAAAATGGATGGATGGTAATAGTTTCACGTACCTGATAACCACCAAATTGGAAAAGTAGAGTATTTATGTCTCCTGAACTATGCTTGACCATACTACAAGCAAAAACATGTTGTTTAAGTAATGAGTTTCTTTGCAAAACCTGATTATTTTCACGTCTGCTCTGGTTCCAACAGTGACAAGCAGTTTTTTTTTTAAAAAACACCCTTGCTGTAGGATCACCTGCACATTCGTGCAATTATGCAATCAGACAGTCATGTGATAGCAGCGCAATGCAGAAAATCATGCTGATGCGTGTAAAGAGCCTCATCAGAAATAAGATTGAGGACGTTATGTGATTTCAGTGACTTGGTTACTGCATGACCGTGGCATAGTTACTGCTGATCTCCTGGGATTTTCATCTGTAGAGTTTACACAGAACGGTGTAAAAAAAAAAACACCTAGTGAACAAAAGTTCTGCGAGCAGAAACACCTTGCTAATGAGAGAAGTCAGAGGAGAGCAGACAGACTCAAATAACCAACCGTGGTGCGCAGAAAAGCATCTCAGTACACACATTTTGAACCATGAGGTGGATGGGCTACAACAGCAGAAGACCAGATCAGGTTCCACTCCTGCCAGCCAAGAACAGGAATCTGATGCTACAGTGGGCACACACTAATCGAAACTAGACTTGAAAAACAAGTGCAGATGTATGGGTGTTCCTAATAAAGTGGTCCGTGAGTGGATGTCGGATTATGCAGTCAGTGGATTGTTTGATGATTTTGATATCATCTTTTGAGAGCAGGCCTAAACCTCAAGTATCAAATGAAGCTTACACGAGACCTGACCTCTTGTGAGGTGCAAATTTGATTACAACATTATTTAAAAAATTATGTTATTAAATCAGTTAATGAATATGTTAATATTATTTTAAACTTATAACAGATTTAGATGAATTACTGTGGCGTTTCTATTCACTTACATGCACAGACAAATACAGTAAGATGTATGGGTGTGCATTTTTATCTCACAACTGGTGTAAATGCTGGTGTAAAAAACTGATTTAAATGCTGATTGAAATAGAAGCGTGTACGTGACTTTAAGATGCTTTCTGTGTGAACTGGTCTTCCATAACGGAGGTGTTTATTCTTATTTAATATAAATAAAGATCTGATAAAGTAATATCTGCTCAGCCAATGTTTGGTTGAGGAAGCTTTTTAAAAAAAAAAATTATAAAAAATCTATAAAATGGTAAAAGATTTATAACATTGTTAAAAACACAGTTTTATCCCTGCATCCGCTTGTTGATGTACAACCACAAAAGTAGCCGCATGTCGATGTTAACCAGCAAATTGCGTTTGCACCATCACAAAAATAGAGAATGCAGTGTTTAAATAGATATCAATAATTTTTTAATTGGTGTTATTTTCTCTGCTAGGATAACACACCTGTCATTGCGAAACAACCACATAAGAGAAGAAGGAGCACGTCTGATTAGTTTAGCACTCTCCAAGAATCTCCAGTCACTCAACATGGCCTTCAACGCTGTTGGCGATGCGGGTGCTGTTTATCTTGCACAGGTGCTGAAATTTACATCATACACAACGCAGCATAATGACAACACTTCTGCGTCCACGTTCATGGATTTTCATCTTACGTTTTAATGTGATTGTCATAGAATCATATAATCTGTTCTCATTTATTTTTTTTGGAATTGACAAAGTGGTTAATACATATGAATGAATGAATGAATTAGTTTAGGTCACTTGGCAAAATGTACATTCTGTTCTCTCCTTCAGGCATCTGGCTGCCTAATAGCCAACTGTCACCTCTCATTCTTTTCTATATTGGTGTTTTAAAGGGGCTGCGTCTCAATCGCACTTTGTTGTATCTCTCCTTGGCCAACAATCACATTGGCGATGTAGGAGCATCCCATCTGGCTCAGGTACACCTTCACACATTCTTACATTTTATAGCATTAAGAGCATAATTAGTGTTCTTAGTGAATTTCTCTCTCCATGTTGATGAAGAGGTAGTAGCGCCACGCTGATATTGCAAACTGACGGACAGGAAATGTGTGTTAATTTTTTGCCTGTGTAATAAAGATGACCTGCAGCAGGTAGAAAATGGCCATGAAAAATTCTGAGAGAAAATGTCATCAGGGTCTGTTGGTCACAGGCCTTGATTAGGAACTTAAAACAACAACTGCGAATGGAACGGCAACAGCCTTGTGACTAGCATTGCGCATACATGACTTTAACTTCTAGTTCATGACGTTCTACTGTTACCGTCTACTACAGGAGAGTAGCTGGTTTGCAGTAGTCGTTCCAGCATGACAGATTTGGCAAGAAAATGCTATGCTTTATGGTACATGACATTGTAATTGCATCGTTATATGATTGTAACATTAGTGTTTTATTTAATCTGTGTTGATATTTTTTAAACTTAAGCTAATTACAATTTTTTTTTTACACGAAATTCATTTAGGTCTTCGTCCATGTAATCAAGATAAAAAGGCAAGTACTGTATTGCTTACACAGTAAATCTAGGTTTTTAGACTTATTGTCATCATACAAGAGTATAAACTCTTCGTATAACAATAGATTATTATTTAATGCCATAGGCAATCATTCTCTTGCTTTTTTAAATGACATTTTTTAAATATTTCAATAAATAACTGAATGCTGCGTTGTGCAATCTTGTTTACGTTTGCTTGGTGATTTTTATTTTCTCGGCTACGGCGGTGTAATAGCTTACTTCCGGTCGCCGTAGCCGTTCCATTCGCAGGTGCTGCTTAAAGTCCCTATTAGCAGTTTGCGAGTGCAGACCATGCCCTCGTCTAAGCAACAACAAAGAGTGGTTCTGCGATGTTGGGCAGGAGATCTGGATGGATTTTGATTTGTCTCAGACTGTCAGGCCCAACACTAAAGACTCTTTGGTAGGAGTTCTTGAATTGTAGGGACCAGACAGGGATTGGTTGGGTCACTAGTAGAAGAAGGAGACAGAGATGGGAATTTATAGGAAGTTAAATAGGAAGAAGTTGGAACTTCAGGTGTGGTCTCTTTCCCAAGTGTAAGGTATTTCATAACTCCATTTAAGAGTCAGGAGGAGACTCTGACAAAAAAAACACGCTGCACACACATTGCATAAATGGACAATCCTATGAATTTGGATTTCGACTTACTGTGTGTGAACTCGCGTCCAAAAAAAAAAGCAGTCGATATTGTTTTGCTCGTATTGGTTTCCTCCACTCAGGATTAAGTCCATGCAAGCCTAACTGTCGTTCTCTGTAGGTGATTGGCCCATTTGCTCTGACACATGAAGAAATAGTCGAGAGGAGGAAGCAGTTGAAAAGGAAGGAACAACTGGTGAGAAAGAACATGCTATTTCTAGTTTCTAATATGTCATGTTTACAGTGGATGGAAAAAGTCTGCACACCCCTGTTAAAAATGCCAGATGTAAAAAAAAAAAAAAGTAAACCAGGATAAATAATGTCAGAACTTTTCCCATCCTCAATGTGAAATTACAACGTATACACATTAAGTGAAAAATTATCAGAAACTTTTTAGGGAAAAATAACAATAACCTGGTGTGCGCACATTTTTATAATTAGGGATATGGCTGTGATCAGAATCAAGCAGTCACATTCAATCTCATGTTCAAAAGTAATTATCATCAGTGAAATGATTCTGATTAACCCCAAATAAAGACCAGCTGTTTCTCACTGTTGACATGTATTGATCAGGAGAGGGGTATAAAAGAATTTACAAAACATTAAATATACCATGGAACACTGTGAAGGGAAGCAACAACATGTGGAGAAAATGGAGTAGCACAGTCAGATCACCATGAACAGGGTGTCCCTCCAAAATTTACAAAAGGACAAGACAAAAACATACCAGGGAGGCTGCCAAGAGACCTACGGCAACATTAAAGGAGCTGCAGAAACATCTGACAAGCACTGATTACTCTCTGCATGTGACAGTCTCACATTTCTGGGCTATGGGGTAGGGTGGCTAGAGGGACGCCCTTTCTCACAGATAATATCCAAGTCCAACTAAATCACCCCAAACCATGTGGCAAAATGTGTTATGTTCTGATGAAACCAATTCCATAAGGTATAATAATTCCATATTTCCAAAAGGTATGTCTGTCCAAAAACAAAAGCACATCACCAAAAGAACACCATACCCATGGTGAAGCATGGTGGTGGCAGCATCATGCCTTAGGGCTGTGTTCAGGGAATCATGAATAGCTACAAAGCTATCTGAAGATGAAAAGGAATTTCACCAAAGTCTACATCCAAAACAACAAAGCAATGCCTTAACCAAAAGAAGATCAATGTTTTTGAATAGCCAGCCAGAGCCCAGACCTGAATCCAACTAAAAATCTATGTAGTGACCTGAAGCGAGCTGTGCACAGGAGATCCTCTCACAATTTGATGGATTTAGAATGTTTTCGGAAGAGTGGGAAAACATTGTTGTGTGAAGACGTGCTGCTCTTATAGCCTTACCCAAAAAGACTGGTGGTGCAATAAAATCAAAAGGTGCTTCAAAAAGTATTAGTTTAGTTTAGCACACTTATACAGCTAGGTTTTTGTATTGTTTCTTATTTGTTCCCTGAAAAGGTTTCTGATTATTTTTCATTTTATTTGTATACTTTGCAATTTCACATTAAAGTTGGGAAACGTTCTGTCATGATTTATTTTACTGTAGTTATTTTACTTCACAAAAACCAGCCATTTAAATGGGGGTGTGTAAACTTTTTTTATCCACTATATCCGTCTCAGTTACTTTCTCTACCCTACTAGTTGTCTGTCTCTGAATCAAATCTTTCCATTTTCTTCTTTTCATTGCCTCCTTTCTTTAATGTTCATCTTTCCCTCTCCATCCAATCTGACTCTCAGTTAATTTGTGAAGACTCTAAATCTGAGTCAGCTCTGTCCATCCCAAGCAGTTCATCGCTGGAGCACAACATCAAAAGTGCCACCAAGCAAAAGGTAGATTATTAAGTGTCAGGGTTTCGAACTCTCAGCCTTTCCAGACCATAAACCAAAGCATTACTTTACATTTACATTTACATTCATTAATTTAACAGACGCTTTTATCCAAAGCGACTTACAATCAAGGAAATACAAGCAAAGCGATATATAAGAGAACAATGCAAGTAGTGCTACCATACAAGATTTATAATTGAGCTGTAGATAAGCAAAGTGATCAGAGCCGAGGTGTAAGCGCCAGAGTAAAATTTTTTGTTTGTTTTTTTAATAATGTGGGGTTGGCATTTTAGGGGTTAAGTGCTCACGAAAGAGGTGGGTGTTTAGTTGTTTTTTAAAAATAGTGACAGATTCTGCAGTCCGGGTTGAGGTCAGAAGCTCATTCCACCACTGAGGAACAGTTAGTGTGAAGGTTCTGGAAAAGGATTTTGAGCCACGCTGAGTAGGCACTACTAAATGTTGGTCGTTAACCAATCACAGATTGTGTGAGGGACATAAGCCTTCAGGAGAGAGTTGAGGTAGGAGACTGCTGTTCCAGACAAGGTCTTGTACGTGAGCATCAAGGCCTTGAATTTGATACGGGCAGCTACAGGAAGCCAGTGGACGGTGATGTAGAGGGGTGTGACTTTGTTGAGCCACCACTACCCACTGATATATCTAGTTTAAGGCAATGCTCTCACTTTAAGTAACACACTTAAAATGATGTGGATTTCATTTTGCCAGCAGTTGGCCAGGTGTTGGGGTAAAGTATAAGGTGTGGATATTCCACAGTAATTTCCAGATTACTCCATAACAGTAGATGCACACTCATGATTTTTTATCATGATGAGCAAATCGGTTTTTTAAAACAATTATTTCCATGTCAAATCACAGGACTCACAGGATTCAAACAAAAAGGTTGATCATATCTAAAGCTCGTGGAATGAAAACAGGCAACATTAATTAACATGGGATCATACACAATTACTGTCTTCCTTCCATGATTTTCTGTAAATGTGTTACACTGCACAGGATTTAAATCATGGTTTAAATATTTTTTTTTTTGTATTTTGAAATATACACGCATCAAGGTTAATTAGAAAACACAAAAACAAAATTAATACAGTATTGGTAAGAAGTCCTCCAGGAGTGGGAGTGTAGCATAAGTTTCAGCTTTTAGGGAAAGTAAATGTTTGGAGAAATGTCACAATTGTTTGCTTATTTGTAGGATGGCACCACAATGGATGAAAAGCTTCCAACAAATCAGACAACAACAACAACTTCATCAACGGGAAAGAAAGAAGACCCCAAAGTGGCAAAGAAAAGAAGTAAAAACGTAGCCTGCCTCTGCTATATGTGTTCTTGCAAGAATTATAACACTGAAACTGAAAAAAAAAAAAAATATATATATATATATATATATATATATATATATATATATATATATATATATATATATATATATATATATATATATATATATATATATATATATATATTTGGAATTTGGAAACTGTGGCTAAAATAAAGCCAATGCTGGATGTATATGTTTTTGTACTTAGACTTTAGAAAAAAATCTTCCTATTTTTCATCTCAGCCTCAGATACTAAAATTCCACATGGCAGAAGTGGAAAATCAGATGAAAAAGACAAGCATCCTTCGGTGAAAGAACAAGAGGTAGGACAGCAGAAAACAGTATTACTTACTTACTTATATACTAAATGTTTTGCTATTGTACTTTTTTCCCTGGAATTCCTTATCCAAGTGTTCTGTGTTTTACCCGCTACTCTGTCATTCAACTGATAGAGTTTATAGAGTTACTTCATCTTACCTCCTCAGGAAGTGAAGCTTCCGTGGCTCTGGGCTTTAGAACCTTTTGAAGTCCTTTCTCTTCTCTGAAGACATCAATAACTAAAGGAGTCATACTCTTGCAGTGAGATATTGTCTTTTGTATGGACTTCGGTTTATTAAAGTAAAGAACAAAATGATTACAATTATCTTAACTCAAAATATAAAGGAAAACAAAATAAAGAAAAAGCCTTAGACCACGCAGGATCTGAACAGTGGTTTTCTTTTCCAAGAACGTAAAACAACAAGACCTTCATCTGAGAAGTGGCATCTTAATGCTGGCTTATTCCCAGTATTTATACCCTTATCTACTGCGGTTACAGACGCTATGGTCTAAGTTATATGCATGCAGTTTTTTTGTGCGCCAGCTCGGTTTCTGAAGAGAAAAACTTAGAATATAGCAGTCATTTCACAGAAAAGCGTACAGCGCTAGCTCGCTTTCTTAAAAATTAAATAGAATGTACATGCGCTGTCAGCATAAAGAGTGCTAACTTGCTTTTCTTGTAAGCCTCTTTTTGCATTGTTAACAGAAGAGCATAAAGGTCAATATATTGTTAAGGAGTGCTAACTTGCTTTCTTAAGAGAAAAACAGGAAGCTGTGTTGTTTGAGAAGACAGGACGCGTGTTCTTTTATGGTTCACTAACATGCTTAATTTTTATATCAATGCTTTTTATCAATCTTTCCAATGTATCCACCTGTGTGGTAAAAGCAGAGGGTCTGGGTTTTTCAAAGCAGATATGCGCTTCTCTTTTCATTTTCTCAGTATATTTGCCCATATCTCTGATTTAGTCGCCTAATGTTTTCAGCACGTCTAAATTTAGCTCTGTCCTTTAACACTACAGCGTCAGCCTCCTTTTTACTCAAGACACTCATTATACAATCACATTTTTTCATTAAATGATTACTCTCTAATATTAGTTCATCAGTTCTCTTCACATCCAGTGTGTCGAGTTGTAAAGCTTGCAGGTCTCGCTGGAGAAGCGTGGTGTCAGGTATGGCTTTATTAATGGAACCCTGTCCAGAAGATTTTCCCATTTGTCTTCCTCCATATTGCTGGGTACCTCGTGACTGGTTTCTCACCTTTGACTTTCTTTGCCCTCTTTTTCTCCTGACATGGTTGTGTTTCCCCGGGCTGTCAAGGTTGAGGTTCTTTACATAGTATAATCATAATACATATTTCAAGGCTGTTATAACCTATAACATTAACTCAACATATTAAATCAGCTTGTATTTACATTGAGCAGGAAATAACGGCAGGGCTAAGACTACAAATTCTTGAGATCCAAATCTCCTAGAACTAGAACACTATGCACCAAAAGGGCAGCTGTGTACAAAAGCTGCCTTCATTTCTCCTGATATACACTCACTGATCACTTTATTAGGAACAACTGTACACCTGCTCATGGTTGTTGGTGCCAGATCGGCTGCTTAGAGTTTTGCAGAAACCTCCGATCTCTTACTATTTTCAGGCAGTCTCTGGATGGCAACACAACACTGCAGCGCTGTTCCTCCCACATAGAAAACTGTTCTTAAATAAAGCTTTGTGTGTGTGTGTGTGTGTTTAAGACAGAAGAAGTGGTTGAGATGCAAAGCCCTTTGCTGAATCCTGCTATACAGAGTACTGGAGGAAAAGTGATTTATCCAGGCAACACAACACTTCTCTCTCTGAACTTGTCAGGTCAGTCATTAACAAGTCATACCTTTACATTTCTGTGGACGTGTTGATGTTAGCATCATTCCTTTCCCATGGTTACAGGCAATAAACTGACACAGCAGTCACTTCAGATGTTCCTGACATCTGTGGCGTGTCAAGGGAAAAGAGGTCTCCAGTATATTTCTCTTAATGTGAGGTTTATATATAAATATATATATATATATATATCTGTATATATTTTATACATGTGTCTGATTCCATGTAAGATTATGAAATTATTTACATTTTTATTCTGATTTTTTTTCTTCTTCAGAGAAACAGCTTTCCTCCAGACTGTGAGGTCTTCTTGAAACTTCAGGAAATTATGTCACTTAAAAATCCTGTAAACAGGACCACCTCAGCTCAGGCAGAGGCTGAGCAGGGACAGGTGGCATAGCATAGCACAATTACTTTTTCTGCCTCAGAATTTTACCTAAGAATGATTTTTATTATGCTATTTTTGAGAAGATACAGAGCACAAAAAAAAAGGGTTGGTGATTTCAGTTAACTTGATCTACTATATATCAGTTGAACTACGTCGTCACTGTGTGGAATCAAATCCAAAGCTTTGGTGTCGATTCTCGAATTGCAAATGCTTGTAATCGAGGCATCGCTTTTTTCTGGGATCGACTCCCAGCCCTAGCGTTAATAAAGCACGTTTACAGGGATTTACATGAACTGTTGTACATGTTGCTGCTGATGCTAATTCTCAAAATGAAGCATGATACCACAGAAACTTTAAAAAAAATGTGTCTCACATTGATTTATTTAATAAAATAATAAAACCGTACAGGACAGCTGTAATCTACTGGATCAGGTTCTCAAAGCTAGATGAGAATACAAACAAGAAGATTAAAGTTCATGGATGAACTTTTGATGTTGGCTTGACAGAGCAAGCTAAAAGAGTTTTTGTTATTTTTTATTATTTAATATTACAGGGTTTTGATGTCATTGATTTTAAAATGTTAAACAGTTAATAATATAAAGGTTAAAAGGCTAAAAGGTTATAATAATTAAAGGTTAAAATAATACAAATTATGCCTAAAGTTTAAAACATTAAAGGGTTAAAAGGCTATGATATTTCAGTTGGTTACTAGATGGCTGCTATGCTAACCCACTTTACTATGATGTTGCTTGGTGGTTGCTAGGAATTTCCAGGCGGTTGCTATGATGTTGCTTGCTGGTTGCTAGGATATTCCAGGCAGTTGCTTTGATGTTGCTTGGTGGTTGATACGATATATTCCAGGTGATCGCTAGGTTGTTGCTAAGCAGTTGCTGTGGTAATTCAAGTAGTTGTTAGGGTGTTGCTATATTCCCTTTGTACTAGATAATGATCTAGTTTCATGGTCTATTTGGTCTACACAAACTTCTGACTAAGCATAAAAACACCTCAAATGCTTCTTCATGGAAAAATTATCCTCTTCGGAGCGTTGCTATGTGGAAACCATAATTCAATTACGGTATATTTCAAGTAGTCAAATGTACATTTTTAAGTAATCAAACTGAGATCAAAGCATGTATAATGAATGTATAAGATATAAGAGAGTCACCAGTACATTAATCAAAGAAACTAAAATCAAAGTAAGACAAGCTGGTGTAAGTCTTAACTGTGAAATCACTGAACACACATTTCTCACTGTGGATCCTTTTCTTCTATTCTTACTCTCTCATCCCTCAGTGAAAACTCACCTCTCTACCTGTTAGGGAACGCAGTCTGTATCTTTCAAGTCTGTATCTTTTTACCAGTCTGATGTGCGTGATTTCTTAACATGTATTGTTAAAATCTATTAAGTTAATCTGAACTCGCACCACGATTACAGATAAGGCATGAAGAAAGTAAAATAATTGTGGTGAGGAGTCAGGAGCATGATTAAAGGAACAAATGGGAAAACTCCACCTAATGAAATCATTGTTTTAATGTATAAAAGCATGCACAATGATCGTATTTATCATATGATCTGCAGATCATTCTGCAGATTGGTTGGGTTTTCTTTGGCATCTGAAACCTCTTTTTATCTTGACTGGGAGCTAGGAGCGAGGATATGTGAAATGTTTCTTATCGAAAAACCTGACGCACGTACAGTATAATTTCCCCTCCTTTACATCTGCCACAGTCTCAAACAAAAGGTCCTTTCATGATGTGATGGAAGATGATGAGAAATGTAATTAAATAATAATGTTTACAATGAGTATTGTAATTAATTGATCCTTGCATGTTTCGATATGCAAAGCTGCGCAAAAGATGTGATAAATTATGTATTGTTCATTAATTCATTGTGGAATAATGTAGACATTTCACATAATATCAGTGCATCTTGCTTTATTAAGAATGTTATGAACCAAGCTCAAACAACATAACGGCAGATCCCTGAAGCGCAGTGAGGTCTGAGCACAGTCATCATTAACTGAAGTTCCATTGAAGTGATGCTTGAGAGAGCGAGGATATTCCATTGGACTTGCTTTGATTCCTCTCTCCTCGCATCTCATCCTTGCATCCTTTACTTGCATCTTAAGGGGATAGAGCTAAGATGCAAAAAAAGGTAATGAGGATGCACAAATAAGAAATGAGAAGCACCCTGTGCCTAATTTCGTGTTTCTACGTCAAAAAGTAGGACCCATGATGACGCTCTCTGCAGCGCTGTATGTGCATGTATGAGGCGCCAAACTGGACAAAAGTGAAGAAAAGGGAGAGAGAACGAAAGTGTCCATGAGAGAGATCGAGAGTGTCCATGAGAAAGATCGAGTGTGTCCATGAGAGAGATCGAGAGAGATCGAGAGTGTCCATGAGAAAGATCGAGTGTGTCCATGAGAAAGATCGAGTGTGTCCATGAGAGAGAGCGAGTGTGTCCATGAGAGAGATCGAGTGTGTCCATGAGAGAGATCGAGTGTGTCCATGAGAGAGATCGAGTGTGTCCATGAGAGAGAGCGAGTGTGTCCATGAGAGAGATCGAGAGAGATCGAGAGTGTCCATGAGAGAGATCGAGTGTGTCCATGAGAGAGATCGAGAGTGTCCATTAGAAAGATCGAGTGTGTCCATGAGAAAGAGCGAGTGTGTCCATGAGAGAGATCGAGTGTGTCCATGAGAGAGATCGAGTGTGTCCATGAGAGAGAGCGAGTGTGTCCATGAGAGAGATCGAGAGTGTCCATGAGAAAGATCGAGTGTGTCCATGAGAGAGATCGAGTATGTCCATGAGAGAGATCGAGAGAGATTGAGTGTGTCCATGTGAGAGATCGAGAGAGATTGAGTGTGTCCATGTGAGAGATCAAGTGTGTCCATGTGAGAGATCGAGAGAGATTGAGAGTGTCAATGAGAGATCGAGAGAGATCGAGAGTGTCCATGAGAGTGATCGAGAGAGATTGAGAGTGTCAATGAGAGAGATAGAGAGAAACCAAGTGTGACTGTGAGAGCGAGTGGGTGTGTCCATGAGAGAGATCGAGTGTGTCCATGAGAGAGATCGAGAGTGTCCATGAGAAAGATCGAGTATGTCCATGAGAGAGATCGAGTGTGTCCATGAGAGAGATCGAGAGTGTCCATGAGAAAGATTGAATGTGTCCATGAGAGAGATCGAGTGTGCCTATGAGAGAGATCGAGAGTGTCCATGAGAAAGATCGAGTATGTCCATGAGAGAGATCGAGTGTGTCCATGAGAGAGATCGAGAGTGTCCATGAGAAAGATCGAGTGTGTCCATGAGAGAGATCGAGTGTGTCCATGAGAGAGATCAAGTTTGTCCATGAGAGAGATTGAGAGTGTCCATGAGAAAGATCGAGTATGTCCATGAGAGATCGAGTGTGTCCATGAGAGAGATCGAGAGTGTCCATGAGAAAGATCGAGTGTGTCCATGAGAGAGATCGAGTGTGTCCATGAGAGAGATCGAGTGTGTCCATGAGAGAGATCGAGAGTGTCCATGAGAAAGATCGAGTGTGTCCATGAGAGATCGAGTGTGTCCATGAGAGAGATCGAGAGTGTCCATGAGAAAGATCGAGTGTGTCCATGAGAGAGATCGAGTGTGTCCATGAGAGAGATCGAGAGAGATTGAGTGTGTCCATGTGAGAGATCAAGAGAGATCAAGTGTCCATGAGAGTGATCGAGAGATCGAGTGTGTCCATGTGAGAGATCGAGAGAGATTGAGAGTATCAATGAGATATTGAGAGATCGAGAGTGTCCATGAGAGTGATCGAGAGAGATTGAGAGTGTCAATGAGAGAGATAGAGAGAAACCAACTGTGACTGTGAGAGCGAGTGGGTGTGTCCATGAGAGAGATCGAGTGTGTCCATGAGAGAGATCGAGAGTGTCCATGAGAGAGATCGAGAGTGTCCATGAGAAAGATCGAGTGTGTCCATGAGAGATCGAGAGTGTGTCCATGAGAGAGATCGAGAGAGATCGAGAGTGTCCATGAGAAAGATCGAGTGTGTCCATGAGAGAGATCGAGTGTGTCCATGAGAGAGATCGAGAGAGATCGAGAGTGTCCATGAGAAAGATCGAGTGTGTCCATGAGAGAGATCGAGTGTGTCCATGAGAGAGATCGAGTATGTCCATGAGAGAGATCAAGAGAGATCGAGAGTGTCCATGAGAAAGATCGAGTGTGTCCATGAGAGAGATCGAGTGTGTCCATGAGAGAGATCGAGAGTGTCCATGAGAAAGATCGAGTATGTCCATGAGAGAGATCGAGTGTGTCCATGAGAGAGATCGAGAGTGTCCATGAGAAAGATCGAGTGTGCCCATGAGAGAGATCGAGTGTGTGCATGAGAGAGATCGAGTGTGTCCATGAGAGAGATCGAGAGTGTCCATGAGAAAGATCGAGTGTGTCCATGAGAGAGATCGAGTGTGTCCATGAGAGAGATCGAGAGTGTCCATGAGAAAGATCGAGTATGTCCATGAGAGAGATCGAGTGTGTCCATGAGAGAGATCGAGAGTGTCCATGAGAGAGATCCAAAGTGTGTCCATGAGGAGAGATCGGGGTGTGTCCATGAGAGAGATCGAAGTATGTCCATGAGAGAGATTGAGAGTGTCCATGAGAAAGATGGAGTATGTCCATGAGAGATCGAGGTGTGTCCATGAGAGAGATCGAGGTGTCCATGAGAAAGATCGAGATGTGTCCATGGGAGAGATCGAGGTGTGTCCATAGGAGAGAGAGATCGAGTGTGTCCATGAGAGAGATCGAGGTGTCCATGAGAAGGTCGAGTGTGCCATGAGAGAGATCGAGGTGTGTCCATGAGAGAGATCGAGGTGTCCATGAGAAAGATCGAGGTGTGTCCATGAGAGAGATCGAGTGTGTCCATGAGAGAAATCGAGAGAGATTGAGTGTGTCCATGTGAGAGAGTCAAGAGAGAGTCAAGTGTCCATGAGTGATAGAGATGAGTGTGTCCATGTGAGAATGAGAGAGGAGAGTATCAAGAGATATTGAGATGAGTGTCCATGAGTGATCGAGAGAGTTGAGAGTGTCAATGAGAGATAGAGAGAAACCAACTGTGACTGTGAGAGCGAGTGGGTGTGTCCATGAGAGAGATCAAGGTATGTCCATGAGAGAGATCGAGAGTGTCCATGAGAGAGATCGAGAGTGTCCATGAGAAAGATCGAGTGTCCATGAGAGATCGAGTGTGTCCATGAGAGAGATCGAGAGGTCGAGAGTGTCCATGAGAAAGATCAAAGTGTGTCCATGAGAGAGATCGAGATGTGTGTCCATGAGAGAGATCGAGAGAATCGAGGTGTCCATGAGAGAGATCGAGGTGTGTCCATGAGAGATCGAGGTGTGTCCATGAGAGAGATCGAGTATGTCCATGGGAGAGATCAAGAGATCGAGGTGTCCATGAGAAAATCGAGTGTGTCCATGAGAGAGATCGAGGTGTGTCCATGAGAGAGATCGAGAGTGTCCATGAGAAGATCGAGTATGTCCATGAGAGATCGAGTGTGTCCATGAGAGAGATCGAGAGTGTCCATGAGAAAGATCGAGTGTGCCAAGAGAGAATCAGTGTGTGATGAGAGATCGAGGTGTGTCCATGAAGAGATCGAGAGTGTCCATGAGAAAGATCAGTGTGTCCATGAGAGAGATTGAGTGTGTCCATGAGAGAATCGGTGTCCATAGAGAGATGGTGTGTCCATGAGGAGATGAGGTGTGTCCATGAGAGAGATCGAGTGTGTGTCCATGAAAGAGATCGAGTATGTCCATGAGAGAGATCGAGGTGGAGTGTGTCCATGTGAGATCGAGAGAGATCAAGTGTGTCCATGTGGATGAGAGATCGAGAGTGTCCATGAGGTGATCGAGAGATCGAGTGTGTCCATGTGAGATCGACGAGAGATTGAGAGTGTCAATGAGAGATTGAGAGATCGAAGTGTCCATGAGAGTGATCGAGAGAAATTTGAGAGTGTCAATGAGAGAGATCGAGAGAAACCAAGTGTGACTGTGAGAGCGAGGTGGGTGTGTCCATGAGAGAGATCGAGTGTGTCCATGAGAGAGATCGAGAGTGTCCATGAGAAAGATCGAGTGTGTCCATGAGAGAGATTGAGTGTGTCCATGAGAGAGATCGAGTATGTCCATGAGAGAGATCGAGAGAGATTGAGTGTGTCCATGTGAGAGATCAAGAGAGATCAAGTGTGTCCATGTGAAGATCGAGAAATCAAAGTGTTCATGAGAGTGATCGAGAGATCGAGGTGTGTCATGTGAGAGATCGAGAGAGATTGAGAGTGTCAATGAGAGATTGAGAGATCGAGAGTGTCCATGAGAGAGATCGAGTGTGTCCATGAAAGAGATCGAGAATGTCCATGAGAGATGGAGAGAGAGAATTGAGTGTGTCCATGTGAGAGATCGAGAGATCAAGTGTGTCCATGTGAAGATCGAGAGATCGAGGTGTCCATGAGAGTGATCGAGAGATCGAGGTGTGTCCATGTGAGAGATCGAGAAGATTGAGAGTGTCAATGAGAGATTGAGAGATCGAGAGTGCCCATGAGAGTGATCGAGAGAATTGAGAGTGTCAATAAGAGAGATCGAGAGAAACCAAGTGTGACTGTGAGCGCAGTGGGTGTGTCCATGAGAGAATCGAAATGTGTCCATGAGAGAGATCGAGTGTCCATGAGAAAGATCAGGTGTGTCCATGGAGAGATCAAGTGTGTCATGGGGTGTGTATGAGAGTGTGTGTCATGAGGATGTGTGTCCATGGGTCCTAGTGTGTCATGAGAGAGTTTGAGGAGATGAGAGTGGGATGAGAAGATCGAGTGTGTCCATGAGAGAGATCGGTGTGTCCATGAGAGAGATCGAGAGATCGAGAGTGTCCATGAGAAAGATCGAAAGTGTGTCCATGAGAGAATCGAAAGTGTCCATGAGAGAGACTGAGTATGTCCATGAGAGAGATCAAGAGAGATCGAGAGTGTTCCATGAGAAAGATCGAAAGGTGTCCAAGAGAGAGATCGAAGGTGTCCATGAGAGAGATCGAGAGTGTCCATGAGAAAGATCGAGTATGTCCATGAGAGAGATCGAAAGTGTGTCCATGGAGAGAGATCGAGAGTGTCCATGAGAAAGATCGAAAAGCCCATAGAGAGATCGAAGGTGTGCATAAGAGACGAAAGTGTGTCCATGAGAGAGATTGGTGTGTCCATGAGAAAGATCGAGTGTGTCCATGAGAGAGATTGAGTGTGTCCATGAGAGAGATCGAGAGTGTCCATGAGAAAGATCGACTGTGTCCATGAGAGAGAATCGAAAGTAGTCCATGAGAGAGACTGAGTGTGTGCATGAGAGAGATCGAAAGTGTGTCCATGAGAGAGATCGAGAGTGTCCATGAGAAAGATCGATGTGTCCATGAGAGACGAAGTGTGTCCATGAGAGAGATCGAGTAAAAGTGTGTCCATGAAAGAGACCGAGTATGTCCAGGAGAGATCGAGAGATTGAGTGTGTCCATGTGAGAGATCGAGAGAATCAAGTGTGTCCATGTGAAAGATCGAGAGAGATCAGAGTGTCCATGAGAGTGATCGAGATCGAGTGTGTCCATGTGAGAGATCGAGAGAGATTGAGAGTGTCAATGAGAGATTGAGAGATCGAGAGTGTCCATGAGAGTGATCGAGAGAGATTGAGAGTGTCACTGAGAGAGATCGAGAGAAACCAAGTGTGACTGTGAGAGCGAGTGGGTGTGTCCATGAGAGAGATCGAAGTGTGTCCAATGAGAGAGATCGAAAGTGTGTCCATGAGAGATCGAAGTGTGTCCATGAGAGAGATCGTCCAGAGAGATCGAGTGTCCATGAGAGAGATCGAGTGTGTCCATGAGAGATCGAGAGTCCATTAGAAAGATCGAGTGTGTCCAAGAGAAAGAGCGAAGTGTGTCCATGAGAAATCGAGTGTGTCCATGAGAGAGATCGAGTGTCCATGAGAGAGAGCGAGTGTGTCCGGAGAGAGATCGAGAGTGTCCATGAGAAAGATCGAAAGTGTTCCATGAGAGATCGAGTATGTCCATGAGAGAGATCAGAGAGATTGAGTTTTCCATGTGAGAGATCGAGAGAGATCGAGTGTGTCCATGTGAGAGATCAAGTGTGTCCATGTGAGAGATCGAGAGATTGAGAGTGTCAATGAGAGATCGAGAGATCGAGAGTGTCCATGAGAGTGATCGAGAGAGATTGAGAGTGTCAATGAGAGAGATAGAGAGAAACCAAGTGTGACTGTGAGAGCGAGTGGGTGTGTCCATGAGAGAGATCGAGTGTGTCCATGAGAGAGATCGAGAGTGTCCATGAGAAAGATCGAGTATAAACCATGAGAGAGATCGAGTGTGTCCATGAGAGAGATCGAGAGTGTCCATGAGAAAGATTGAATGTGTCCATGAGAGAGATCGAAAATGCCTATGAGAGAGATCGAGAGTGTCCATGAGAAAGATCGAGTATGTCCATGAGAGAGATCGAAAGTGTGTCCATGAGAGAGATCGAGAGTGTCCATGAGAAAGATCGAGTGTGTCCATGAGAGAGATCGAGAGTGTGTCCATGAAGAGAGATCGAGTGTGTCCATGAGAGAGATTGAGTGTCCATGAGAAGATCGAGTATGTCCAGGAGAGATCGAGGTGTCCAATGAGAGAGATCGAGAGTGTCCATGAGAAAGATCGAGTGTGTCCATGAGAGAGATCGAAAGTGTGTCCATGAGAGAGATCGAGAGTGTCCATGAGAGAGATCGAGTGTCCATGAGAGAGATTGAAAGTGTGTCCATGAGAGATCGAGAGAGATTGAGTGTGTCCATGTGAGATCAAGAGAGATCGAAGTGTCCATGAGAGTGATCGAGAGATCGAAGTGTGTCCATGTGAGAGATCGAGAGATTGAGAGTATCAATGAGATATTGAGAGATCGAGAGTGTCCATGAGAGTGATCGAGAGAGATTGAGAGTGTCAATGAGAGAGATAGAGAGAAACCAAGTGTGACTGTGAGAGCGAGCGGGTGTGTCCATGAGAGAATCGGAAAGTGTGTCCATGAGGAGAGATCAGAGTGTCCATGAGAGAGATGAGAGTGTCCATGAGAAAGATCGAAAGTGTGTCCATGAGAGATCGAAAGTGTGTCCATGAGAGATCGAGAGAATCGAGAGTGTCCATGAGAAAGATCGAGTTGTCCACATGAGAGAAATCGAAAGTGTGTCCATGAGAGAGATCGAGAGAATCGAGAGTGTCCATGAGAAAGATCGAAAGTGTCCATGAGAGACGAGTGGTGTCCATGAGAGAGATCGAGTATGTCCATGAGAGAGATCGAGAGAGATCGAGAGTGTCCATGAGAAAGATCGAAAGTGTGTCCATGAGAGAATCGAGAGTGTCCATGAGAAAGATCGAGAGTATGTCCATGAGAGATCGAAAGTGTGTCCATGGAGAGAGATCGAGTGTCCATGAGAAAGATCGAGTGTGTCCATGAGAGATCGATTGTGTTCATGAGAGAGATCGAGGTGTCCAAGTGAGAGAGAGCGCAGAGTGTCCATGAGAAAGATTGAATGTGTCCATGAGAGAGATCGAAAGTGTGGCCTATGAGGAGAGATCGAGAGTGTCCATGAGAAAGATCGAGTATGTCCATGAGAGATCGAGTGTGTCCATGAGATCGAGAGTGTCCATGAGGAAAGATTGAGTGTGTCCATGAGAGAGATCGAAAGTGTGTCCATGAGAGATGATCAAGTATGTCCATTGAGAGAGATTGAGAGTGTCCATGAGAAAGATCGAGTATGTCCATGGAGAGATCGAGAGTGTGTCCAATGAGAGAGATCGAGAGTGTCCATGAGAGAGATCGAAAGTGTGTCCATGAGAGAGATCGAAAGGTGTCCTCATGAGAGAGATCGAGTGTGTCCATGAGAGAGATCGAGAGTGTCCATGAGAAAGATCGAGTGTGTCCATGAGAAGATCGAGAGTGTCCATGAGAGATCGAGTGTCCATGAGAAAGATCGAAAGTGTCCATGAGAGACTGAGAAATGTCCATGAGAGAGATCCGAGAGATTGAGTGTGTCCATGTGAGAGATCGAGAGAGATCAAGTGTCCATGAGAGTGAGTGAGAGATCGAGTGTGTCCATGTGGAGAGATCGAGAGAGATTGAGAGTATCAATGAGATATTGAGAGATCGAGAGTGTCCATGAGAGTGATCGAGAGAGATTGAGAGTGTCAATGAGAGAGATAGAGAGAACCCAACTGTGACTGTGAGAGCGAGTGGGTGTGTCCATGAGAGAGATCGAAGTGTTCCATGAGAGAATCGAGTGTCCATCGAGAGAGACTTAGAGTGTCCATGAGAAAGATCGAAAGTGTGTCCATGAGAGATCGAGTGTGTCCATGAGAGAGATGGGAGAATCGTAGAGTGTCCATAGAGAAAGATCAAAGTGTGTCCATGAGAGAGATCGAGTGTCCATGAGAGAATCGAGAGATCGAGAGTGTCCATGAGAAAGATCGAAGTGTGTCCATGAGAGAGATCGAGTGTGTCCATGAGAGAGATCGAGTATGTCCATGAGAGAGATCAAGAGAGATCGAGTGTGTCCATGAGAAAGATCGAGTGTGTCCATGAGAGAGATCGAGTGTGTCCATGAGAGAGATCGAGAGTGTCCATGAGAAAGATCGAGTATGTCCATGAGAGAGATCGAGTGTGTCCATGAGAGAGATCGAGAGTGTCCATGAGAAAGATCGAGTGTGCCCATGAGAGAGATCGAGTGTGTGCATGAGAGAGATCGAGTGTGTCCATGAGAGAGATCGAGAGTGTCCATGAGAAAGATCGAGTGTGTCCATGAGAGAGATTGAGTGTGTCCATGAGAGAGATCGAGAGTGTCCATGAGAGATCGAGTGTGTCCATGAGAGAGATCGAGTGTGTCCATGAGAGAGATCGAGTGTGTCCATGAAAGAGATCGAGTATGTCCATGAGAGAGATCGAGAGAGATTGAGTGTGTCCATGTGAGAGATCGAGAGAGATCAAGTGTGTCCATGTGAAAGATCGAGAGAGATCGAGAGTGTCCATGAGAGTGATCGAGAGATCGAGTGTGTCCATGTGAGAGATCGAGAGAGATTGAGAGTGTCAATGAGAGATTGAGAGATCGAGAGTGTCCATGAGAGTGATCGAGAGAGATTGAGAGTGTCAATGAGAGAGATCGAGAGAAACCAAGTGTGACTGTGAGAGCGAGTGGGTGTGTCCATGAGAGAGATCGAGTGTGTCCATGAGAGAGATCGAGAGTGTCCATGAGAAAGATCGAGTGTGTCCATGAGAGAGATCGAGTGTGTCCATGAGAGAGATCGAGTATGTCCATGAGAGAGATCGAGAGAGATTGAGTGTGTCCATGTGAGAGATCAAGAGAGATCAAGTGTGTCCATGTGAAAGATCGAGAGAGATCGAGTGTCCATGAGAGTGATCGAGAGATCGAGTGTGTCCATGTGAGAGATCGAGAGAGATTGAGAGTGTCAATGAGAGATTGAGAGATCGAGAGTGTCCATGAGAGAGATCGAGTGTGTCCATGAAAGAGATCGAGTATGTCCATGAGAGAGATCGAGAGAGATTGAGTGTGTCCATGTGAGAGATCGAGAGAGATCAAGTGTGTCCATGTGAAAGATCGAGAGAGATCGAGAGTGTCCATGAGAGTGATCGAGAGATCGAGTGTGTCCATGTGAGAGATCGAGAGAGATTGAGAGTGTCAATGAGAGATTGAGAGATCGAGAGTGTCCATGAGAGTGATCGAGAGAGATTGAGAGTGTCAATGAGAGAGATCGAGAGAAACCAAGTGTGACTGTGAGAGCGAGTGGGTGTGTCCATGAGAGAGATCGAGTGTGTCCATGAGAGAGATCGAGAGTGTCCATGAGAAAGATCGAGTGTGTCCATGAGAGATCAAGTGTGTCCATGAGAGAGATCGAGAGTGTCCATGAGAAAGATCGAGTGTGTCCATGAGAGAGATCGAGTGTCCATGAGAGATCGAAAATGTCCATGAGAGAGATCGAGAGAGATGAGAGTGTCCATGAGAAAGATCGAAAGTGTGTCCATGAGAGAGATCGAAAGATGTGTCCATGAGAGAGATATGAGAGATCGAGAAGTGTCCATGAGAAAGATCGAGAGTAAAAAGTGTCCATGAGAGAGAGATTGAGTGTGTCCATGAGATCGAAAGTATGTCCATGTGAGAGATCGAGAGAGATCGAGAGTGTCCATGAGAGAGAGATCGAGAGTGTCCAATGAGTTTGAGAGATCGAAAGTGTGTCCATGAGAGAGATCGATGAGAGTGTCCATGAGAAAGATCGAAAGTATGTCCATGAGAGAGAGATCGAAAGTGTGTCCATGAGAGAGATCGAGAGTGTCCATGAGAAAGATCGAAGTGTCCATGAGAGAGATTAGTGTGTGCATAGAGAGATAGGGTGTCCCATGAGAGAGATCGAGTGTGTCCATGAGAGAGATCGAGTGTGTCCATGAGAGAGATCGAGTGTGTCCATGAGAGAGATCGAGAGTGTCCATGAGAAAGATCGACTGTGTCCATGAGAGAGATCGAGTGTGTCCATGAGAGAGATCGAGTGTGTCCATGAAAGAGATCGAGTATGTCCATGAGAGAGATCGAGAGAGTGAGTGTGTCCATGTGAGAGATCGAGAGATCAAGTGTGTCCATGTGAAAGATCGAGAGAGATCGAGAGATCGAGTGTGTCCATGTGAGAGATCGAGAGAGATTGAGAGTGTCAATGAGAGATTGAGAGATCGAGAGTGTCCATGAGAGTGATCGAGAGAGATTGAGAGTGTCAATGAGAGAGATCGAGAGAAACCAAGTGTGACTGTGAGAGCGAGTGGGTGTGTCCATGAGAGAGATCGAGTGTGTCCATGAGAGAGATCGAGAGTGTCCATGAGAAAGATCGAGTGTGTCCATGAGAGATCGAGTGTGTCCATGAGAGAGATCGAGAGAGATCGAGAGTGTCCATGAGAAAGATCGAGTGTGTCCATGAGAGAGATTGAGTGTGTCCATGAGAGAGATCGAGTACGTCCATGAGAGAGATCGAGAGAGATTGAGTGTGTCCATGTGAGAGATCAAGAGAGATCAAATGTGTGTACATGAAGATCGAGAGAGATCGAGGTGTCCATGAGAGTGATCGAGAGATCGAGGTGTCCATGTGAGAGATCGAGAGAATTGAGAGTGTCAATGAGAGATTGAGAGATCGAGAGTGTCCATGAGGAGAGATAGGTGTGTCCATGAAAGAGATCGAGGTATGTCCATGAGAGATGAGGAGAGATTGAGTGTGTCCATGTGAGAGTCGAGAGAGATCAAGTGTGTCCATGTGAAAGATCGAGAGAGATCGAGAGTGTCCATGAGAGTGATCGAGAGATCGAGTGTGTCCATGTGAGAGATCGAGAGAGATTGAGAGTGTCAATGAGAGATTGAGAGATCGAGAGTGTCCATGAGAGTGATCGAGAGAGATTGAGAGTGTCAATGAGAGAGATCGAGAGAAACCAAGTGTGACTGTGAGAGCGAGTGGGTGTGTCCATGAGAGAGATCGAGTGTGTCCATGAGAGAGATCGAGAGTGTCCATGAGAAAGATCGAGTGTGTCCATGAGAGATCAAGTGTGTCCATGAGAGAGATCGAGAGTGTCCATGAGAAAGATCGAGTGTGTCCATGAGAGAGATCGAGGTGTGTCCATGAAAGAAGAGATCGAGTGTGTCCATGAGAGAGATCGAGAGAAACCAAGTGTGACTGTGAGAGCGAGTGGGTGTGTCCATGAGAGAGATCTAGTGTGTCCATGAGAGACATCGAGAGAGAATTGAGAGTGTCAATGAGAAATCGAGAAATCAAGTGTCCATGAGGTGATCGAGAGATATTGAGTGTGTCCTGTGAGAGATCAAGTGTGCCATGAGATAGGGTGTGTATGAGTGATGGAGATGAGTGTGTCCATGTGAGATGAGAGAGATGAGTGTCCATGTGAGAGATCGAGAGATCGAGTGTGTCCATGTGAGAGATCGTGAGAGATGTCAGTGTCAATGAGAGATCAAGAGAAATTGAGTGTGTCCATGTGAGAGATCGAGAGATTCAGTGTGTCCGTATGAGATGAGAGATCGAGTGTGTCCATGTGAGAGATCAGGGTGTGTCCATGTGAGAATCGAGAGAGTTGAGAGTGTCAATGAGAGATCGAGAGAGTGAGGTGTGTCCAGTGAGAGATGAGATGAGTGTTCCATGTGAGATGTGAGATGAGTGTGTCCATGAGAGAGATCAAGAGAGATTGAGGTGTGTCCATGTGAGAGATCGAGAGATGAGTGTGTCCATGGGAGATCGAGAGATGGTGTGTCCATGTGAGAGATCGGAGAGATTGAGAGTGTCAATGAGAGAGATCGAGAGAGATCGAGAGTGTCCATGAGAGTGATCGAGAGATATGGTGTCAATGAGAGAGATCGGGAAAACCAAGTGTGACTGTGAGAGCGAGTGGTGTGTGTCCATGAGAGAGATCTAGTGTGTGTCCATGAGAGAGATCGAGAGAATTGAGTGTGTCCATGAGGAGATCGAAGAAATCAGTGTCCATGAGTGATCGAGAATATGAGTGTGTCCTTGTGAGGAAAGTGTGTCCATGTGAGAGATCGAGAGAGATCGAGTGTGTCCATGGTGATGGAGATCGAGAGGGATCATGTGAGAGATCGGGAGAGATCGTGTGTCCATGTGAGAGATCGAGAAGATGAGTGTGTCCATGTGAGAGATTGTGAGATCGAGTATGTCCATGAGAGAGATCAAGAGAATTGAGTGTGTCCATGTGAGAGATCGGGGGTCGGTGTGTCCATGTGAGAGATCGAGAGAGATCGAGTGTGTCCATGTGAGAGATCGAGAGAGATCGAGTGTGTCTGTGTGAGAGATCGAGAGAGATCGAGTGTGTCCTATGAGAGATCAAGTGTGTCAATGCATTGAGAGATCGAGAAGAGATCGGTGTGTCCATGAGAGTGATCGGGAGATCGAGTGTGTCCATGTGAGAGTCGAGTGTGTCCATGAGAGTGATCGAGAGATCGAGTGTGTCCATGTGAGAGATCGAGAGAGATCGAATGTGTCCCATGAGAGTGATCGAGAGATCGAGTGTGTCCATGTGAGAGATCGAGAGAGATCGAGAGTGTCCATGAGTGATCGAGGAGAGATCGGGGTGTCCATGAGAGTGATCGAGAGAGATCGAGGAGTGTCAATGAGAGATCGAGAGAATCGAGAGTGTCCATGAGAGAATCAGTGTGTCCATGAAAAAGATGAGTATGTCCGAGAGAGATCGAGAAATTGGTGTGTCCATGTGGGGAGATCGAGAGAGATAGGTGTGTCCATGTGACAGATCGAGAGATCGAGAGTGTCCATGAGAGTGATCGGAGATGAGGTGTGTCCATGTGAGAGATCGAGAGAGATCGAGATGTGTCTGTGGGAGATCGAGAGAGATCGAGGTGTGTCCTGTGAGAGATAAGGTGTGTCCATGTGAGAGAGAAAGATGAGATGAGAGAAACCAAGTGTGACTGTGAGAGCGGTGGTGTGTCCATGAGAGATGGTGTGTCCATGAGAGATCGAGGTGTCCATGAGAAAGATCGAGGTGTGTCCATGAGAGATCAAGTGTGTCCATGGAGAGATCGAGTGTCCATGAGAAAGATCAAGTGTGTCCATGAGAGAGATCGAGTGTGTCCATGAGAGAGATCGAGAGTGTCCATGAGAAAGATCGAGTGTGTCCATGAGAGAGATCGAGTGTGTCCATGAGAGAGATCGAGTATGTCCATGAGAGAGATCAAGAGAGATTGAGTGTGTCCATGTGAGAGATCGAGAGAGATCGAGTGTGTCCATGAGAGAGATCGAGAGAGATGAGGTGTGTCCATGTGAGAGATCAAGTGTGTCCATGTGAAAGATCGAGAGAGATCGAGAGTGTGTCCATGTGAGAGATCGAGAGAGATTGAGAGTGTCAATGAGAGATCGAGAGAGATCGAGAGTGTCCATGAGAGTGATCGAGAGATATTGAGAGTGTCAATGAGAGAGATCGAGAGAAACCAAGTGTGACTGTGAGAGCGAGTGGGTGTGTCCATGAGAGAGATCTAGTGTGTCCATGAGAGAGATCGAGAGAGATTGAGAGTGTCAATGAGAAATCGAGAGAAATCGAGTGTCCATGAGAGTGATCGAGAGATATTGAGTGTGTCCTTGTGAGAGATCAAGTGTGTCCATGTGAGAGATCGAGAGAGATCGAGTGTGTCCATGAGAGTGATCGAGAGATCGAGTGTGTCCATGTGAGAGATCGAGAGAGATCGAGTGTGTCCATGTGAGAGATCGAGAGAGATCGAGTGTGTCCATGTGAGAGATCGTGAGAGATCGAGTATGTCCATGAGAGAGATCAAGAGAGATTGAGTGTGTCCATGTGAGAGATCGAGAGAGATCGAGTGTGTCCATGTGAGAGATCGAGAGAGATCGAGTGTGTCCATGTGAGAGATCAAGTGTGTCCATGTGAGAGATCGAGAGAGATTGAGAGTGTCAATGAGAGATCGAGAGAGATCGAGTGTGTCCATGTGAGAGATCGAGAGAGATCGAGTGTGTCCATGTGAGAGATCGTGAGAGATCGAGTATGTCCATGAGAGGGATCAAGAGAGATTGAGTGTGTCCATGTGAGAGATCGAGAGAGATCGAGTGTGTCCATGTGAGAGATCGAGAGAGATCGAGTGTGTCCATGTGAGAGATCGAGAGAGATTGAGAGTGTCAATGAGAGAGAGATCGAGAGAGATCGAGAGTGTCCATGAGAGTGATCGAGAGATATTGAGTGTCAATGAGAGAGCTCGAGAGAAACCAAGTGTGACTGTGAGAGCGAGTGGGTGTGTCCATGAGAGTGATCGAGAGAGATCGAGAGTGTCCATGAGAGTGATCGAGAGAGTTGAGTGTGTCCATGAGGTCGAGAGAAATCGAGGTTCCTAAGTGATCGAGATATTGAGTGTGTCTTGTGAGAGATCAAGTGTCCATGTGAGAGATCGAGAGAGATCGAGTGTGTCCATGAGAGTGATCGAGAGATGTGTGTCCATGTGAGAGATCGAGAGAATGGGTGTGTCATGTGAGAGATGAGAGAGATGAGGTGTGTCATTGTGAGAATGTGAGAGATGAGTATGTCCATTGAGAGATAAGAGAGATTGAGTGTGTCCATGTGAGAGATGAGAGATCGGTGTGTCCATGTGAGAGATAGAGAGATTGAGGTGTGTCCATAATGGAGAGATGTGCTGTGTGAGAGGAGTGTGTGTCTATAGAGATTGGTGTGAGAATGGTGTGTCCATGTGGAGATCGAGGATGGTTGCATGAGGTGATCGAGAGTGGTGTCCATGTGAGATGGAGTATGTGTCATGAGGTGTGTGTATGAGGGTTAAGAATCGAGTGTCCATGAGGTGAGGAGTCGGAGTGTCAATGAGAGATGGGAGAGATCGAGGTGTCCATGAGAGAGAGCGAGTGTCCATGAGTGATCGAGAGATCGAGTGTCAGAGAGATCGAGAGACCGAGAGTGTCCATGAGAGTGATCGAGAGAGATCGAGAGTGTCAATGAGAGAGATCGAGAGAAACCAAGTGTGACTGTGAGAGCGAGTGGGTGTGTCCATGAGAGAGATCGAGAGAGACCAAATGTGTCCAAGAGAGCTTAATCATATGACCGCATATGGCCCTGCACATGTGAGCGATGTGATTATCCTGCCATTTTCAATATGTTTAAGAGGATTTTATATTAAACTATCATGTTGATGCTCTGTATTAGTTGTCAGTGCAGCGATGCACAGAGATATTTCAGAGCTAAACACTTGTGTGATATTTTATGAAGAAAGTATGCTCTCAGGAAATTTTAACAGCATGGAGCGTTTTCATAGGTTATTAAAATTAATTCTGCAGAAAAAATATGTTTTATTATGGAAAATAAAAGATCTAAATGCAGTAGTACTTTGTGAAAGTGGATATTAAATATTAAACAGTAAATGTGTTTTCATGGAATATTTCAAAATAAATGGATAAATATAAGCATTAGTTTTATTAATTAGTTAATTATTTCAGAATAAAATGGTCAGTTTAATTATTGGTTTATTTAATTAATTATGAATGTAATTATTTCATTTAGAGTAATTTGGTCCTCTATACTAGTGGACTTTATAATAGGATCAAATGCAGATCCAAGTCAGAGTGAAAAGGCATTATTCAACATTATACACATATAAAACACTTCACATGCTGCTGTTTCATTTAGCTGCTTCAATTATTATTAATGTACATCTTTTTAAATGTTTAGCTTTTTCTTTTTGTTTCATTGTTCTCTTTCCTCTGTAGTGTTTATGGCATCAGTTCCTCTCACGCACTTTCGCTGTTGCTCTCTCTCTCTCTGCCTGTCTCGGTCTGTTTCTCTCTGTGTGTCTCTCTCTCTCTCTCTGTCTGTCTCTCCGTCTGTTTCTCTGTGTGTGTGTGTGTGTCTCTCTCTGTCTGTCTCTATGTCTGTTTCTCTATGTGTGTCTCTGTGTGTCTCTCTGTCTGTCTCTCTCTTTGTGTCTGTCTCTCTCTCTCTCTCTGTCTGTCTGTGTGTGTCTCTGTCTTTCTGTCTGTCTCTGTCTCTCTGTGTCTGTCTCTCTCGGTCTCTTTCTCTGTTTCTCTCTCTGTCTCTATCTCTCTCTATCTCTCTCTCTCTCTGTCTGTCTGTCTGTCTGTCTCTCTCGGCCCATTCGCCTCACTTTTGTCCAGTTTGGCGCCCCATACACGTGGGTCCGGACTACAAGCCAATCACAGTTCAGAAGGTGTGAGTTGACGGAGTACGGGTGGGGGAAAGGAACCACCGCTGTGTGTAATCCCTGCTCTCCGCTTGTACTCGGTTGCAGATTTGAGAGGATGTATGATCTCCGGATTTAAGGTCAGTACATTCACTGTGTACACCAGCACAGGAATACGGTCTAACACCAGCAGCAGCAGCACGGAGGCTGATCTCCGGTGGGTTTGTGCGCAGGAGACGTGCAGTGGTGTACAGATGTAGCGTCAGTGTATTTCAGAGCTTTCCTCCGCTTCCCTGGGTTCTCTTTACAGAACCCGACCTGTACAGGAACCCTGTGGAACCTAACCCCACAGCTGGAGTGTTGACTTTTCTCGCTGTGTTGTGTTGTGTTGTGTCGACGCAGCTTATAAACTGTGCTAATTTGCATAGCTAGCTACATGTACGGGCCATGAGCCAAACAACATGCACATGCAGGCTAAGACTGGCCAGCTGGGTGTTTTATATCAATATATATACACACAAAGATCTTATATTTATAATCATGTCCGACATGGACTCTTCCAACAGCAGAGGTGTTTAATACCCGGAGTACTACACACTGCAGACGCCATGTCTGTGCTCCATCTTACTAACTCGCTCCTAGTTTACACTTCAGCTGAGTTATTACTGAAATACCCGCGAGAGTATTGAGCTTGGATGGCTGAGGAAGAATTAGATGAGCAGAACTGTTCATTAGGGAAGTCCACATGTCGGAAATAAGCTTCAGGAGATGTTCACTTCTCTGACTTTGTTCCCCCCAGCACGCGGGAAGTTCTGTGTCGGATCCGCTGTGGCGCCCCTAGTGGACGATCTCCAGGTTCAGCAGGTTTAATGTCTCGCTTCACTCAGGTGTGTTCGATCGAGCAGGTGAAACGGGAAGACTAGGCAGGACCCTGTGGTGTAGGGTGGGGACATTAGGGCTGTAAAGATATCGTATTGTTTTGTTTGATATGATGCTGTCGATTCTATATGTCTCGTTAGCAGGCAATGCTTTCAACGCTCTGGGTAATAAAGCAGTATGTTTGTCATGAAACACAGCGTAATACGGAGGCCAATATACGGAGACACAAAAAAAGTGTGAATACTGAAAAAACACGTGCGACTACTGAGAAAAAAAGCGAGTACAGAGAATATGTGCAAATGCATAAAGACACATGAATACAGTGAACATGTGAATACAGAAAACACGTGCGAATGCAGAAAAAGACGTGTGAACACAGAAAGCACGTGCGAATACATTAAAAAACGTTAATACAGAGAAAGCGTGTGAATACTAAATCGCATGTGAATACAGAAAACACATGCGAATACATTAAAAAACGTGAATACAGAAAACATGCGAATACTGGATCACGTGAATACAGAAAACACGTGCGAAGATATGAAAGAATGTGAATACAGAGAAAGTATGGGAATACTAAATCACGTGAATACAGAAAACACGTGCGAAGACATAAAACACGTGAATACAGAGAAAACATGCGAATACTGGATCACATGTGAATACAGAAAACATGTGCGAAGACAAAAAATGTGAATACAGAGAAAACATGCGAATACTGAATCACGTGAACACAGAAAACTCGTGCGAAGACATAAAACACGTGAATACAGAGAAAACATGCGAATACTGGTTCACATGTGAATACAGAAAACACGTGCAAAGACATAAAACACGTGAATACAGAGAAAACATGCGAATACTGAATCACGTGAGTACAGAAAACACGTGAATACAGAGAAAACATGTGAATACAGAAAACACGTGCAAAGACATAAAACACGTGAATACAGAGAAAACATGCGAATACTGAATCACATGTGAATACAGAAAACACGTGCGAAGACAATGTGAATACAGAGAAAACGTGAATACTGAATACACGTGAATACAGAAAACGTGTGAAAACAAAGCTTGAATACAGAGAAAACACGTGTGAATACAGAAAGAAGAGTTAATACAGAGAAAACGTGCGAATACGTTAAAAAACGTGCGAACACTGAAAAACACGTGAATGCATAAAATACACGAATACATAAACGCATGCGAATACAGGAAAAACGTGCGAATACAGAAAACACGTGAATACATAAGCGTGTGCGAATACAGAACACACATGAATACGAAAACGTGAATACTGAAACAACATGCGAATACAGAGAAAATGTGCAAATACATTAAAACAAACGTGAATACATAAACATGTGCGAAAAAATAAAAAAGCGTGTGAATACAAAAAGCACATGCAAATGTAGAAAAAGCGTACGTGATGGAAAGTCGGACCGTTCGAAAAAGAAGCCACGTGTTTTCGACTTACTGTGGCAGCGTTTCTACTTGCAGCATGTCACGTGTGTGTTCCCAGACTGGTGAATGTGGTTCTCCACACTGCAGCTGTTTCTGACCTTCTGTGGGTGTAGCCAGTTTGATGCATCTGTTTTCTGCATTTACGTTTGTCATTTAACTTTAATCAGGCCCGCACACTCTGTCCACTGAAAAATCTAGCTTCCTCTTGGTCTCGAATCCAGTGGAGTGATTCGCATCTGTGTTTTGAACTCTCCCGTGTTAAACACTTCCTAGGCTTCCTTCTTTGAGCAGTAAAAAATGTCAGCTATATGGACATTAGACATACGATTCATAATAGTAATTAGTACAGATGCATCGATGCCAGATTTTTAAGACCAAGTACATGTACTGATACTTTTGCTGTGGTATTCACCTTTACCGTTACCAATGTATCCCTAAAAATTTAAGTAGCTTGAAAAAAGTATTAAACCCCCATGGAATCCAGGAAATTTGTCTGAATAACAAATGATAAATACTCACATTCTTCCAGTCTCTTAAAGTGAATTTTCAAAGTCAAAATAAATTATGGGTCAGCGAGTATTTCAAAGAAAATCAAAAACAAACAAGTCCCATGATCCCACTGATAGATACAGAGAGAGAGAGACTAGTGAGGGAAGCCACGGTGAGGCCAACAGACACTCATTTACATTTACATTTATACATTTAGCAGACACTTTTACCCAAAGTGACTTACAAATGAGGAAATACAAGCAATGCGATATATCAAGCAGAGAATGATACAAGTAGTGCTACCATACAAGATCCATTAATTGAGTTCTAGAGAAGCAAAGTGTGCTGAGTAGGGGTGTAAGTGCTTATTTATAAGTTTTTATTTTATTTTATTTTTTATTAAACATTTTTTTTAAGGATAAAGTGGGGTTGGTGTTTTAGGGGTTAGTTAAGTGCTCACAGAAGAGGTGGGTCTTTAGCTGTTTTTTGAAAATAGTGACAGACACTTCAGTCTGGATTGAGGTTGGAAGTTCATTCCACCACTGAGGGACAGATAGACTGAAGGTTTTGGAAAGGGACCTTGAGCCATGCTGAGTAGACACTACTAAGCATCAGTCATTAATCGATCGCAGATTGCATGAGGGACAAGGTCTTGTACATGAGCGTGAAGGCCTTGAATTTTATGCCGGGTGGTAACAGGAAGCCAGTGGAGGGAGATGAAGAGGGGTGTGACCTGGCTTCTCTTGGGCTGGTTGAAGACAAGGCATGCTGCTGCATTCTGAATCATCTGAAGGGGTTTGAGATGGAGCTGGCTGGGAGGCCCGAGAGTAGTGCATTGCAGTAGTCCATTTTTGATATAACAAGAGCCTGAACTAGTAGCTGCGTAGCCTGCTTAGTGAGATAGGGTCTGATTTTCTTGCTGAAGGAAATCTGAAGGATTTACAGAGTACAGTAGCTGAGACTGGAGAGAAGGTGCACCAGGCAACCATTTCAAGAGCTGTAGATAATTGAGGACCGTATGGAAGGGAACTAGAAAGAATCCATAGCTCAAGAGGACCCATATGAAAGCAACATGCTTTTCTGCTCACCACGGCTGTAAAGAGTGGTTATTTGAGTTACCATAGCCTTCCTGTTAGCTCGATCTGGTCTGGCCATTCTCCTCTGACCACTTTCACAGAAATGATGCTCACCGGATGTTTTTTATTTTTTTTTAGACCATTTCCTGTAAACCCTAGAGACTGCTGTGCGTGAAAATCTTAGGAGACCAGAGCAACCCCCAATTGGTCCAAAGGATTTACTGGATTTACCTAATCAGATTTGTCGCATAATAAACATTTTTTTTTATAAAATGTAGAAAATCTTAGCAAACATTCATACAAAATGCTTTGTTTGCTATGCTAGTTTTAGCTTTCAGGGTTTCAAGCTTGCCTCAAGATCAGGAGTTGCAGTTCTATACTGTGGTGTCACTATTTTCCTGGTCATAGTAATAGCTTAATCTCGAATTTAAACTCCAAGCCGGTTGAGATTTTGCGACCTGTCATTGACCTGTACATGCTTGTGATGTGTCCACGTGACAGCAGCATGATGAGTGAGGAGGAGGACCAGAGTGTGAACATGACGGAGGACGAGCTGCAGCACTGGGTGCGGGAGCAGGTGGAGAAGGATGAGCAGCTGGTGCAGAGGAAGGCACAATTGGCGCAGGTGGATGCCTGGGTGAAGCAGAAAGAGAGGGAGGCAACGCACACCCAGCTGCTGTACAATAACGCCTGCGAGTAAGTGCCTTCATCTTGAGCCAGTAGAAGCCTTGCCCTGTCTGCATAACTGTATTTTAAAGGTAGATGAATAAGTAACTGATCCTAGATCATGAGGGTTAGGGTTTGAAAGGGAGTAAAACACAGATTATTAAGTCATTATGGCAAAACTAGTTAGGAGAGCGTAACTAAAATAGAGAACCAGAAGGTAACACAGGCATGAAGATGCCCTGGCACATAAAGTGGCCAACCACTCCACCGTCAACAAACCTGAGTGGACATGTGAGAGCATCCAAACATCCCAGATTACCAGAAGTCTCTAAGCCAATAAACCCTCCAGTACCTCGGTACCATTACCTGAGAGAAAAATTGTTAACAAAAGGGTTGAATAAACAAATAGGTTTTCGGCCTAGACTTAAAGATTGAGACCGTGTCTGATTCATGAACACTAATTGGAAGGCTGCTCCATTACTGTGGGGTTTTTTATGTGTGGAAGTTTCCATTCCTTTAATGATATGGATGTGCTATGTGTTAATGGTGTGTATATTTAAGTGATTTGATTAAGAGACCTTGACTTCCTTTTGTTTTGGGATCAGATCAGTCCGTGAGTGCGAGTCTGTGATGAAGGGCTTGTATGGCATGCTGGGACTAGAGTATCGAGACACAGACTCTGAGGAAGAAGGAGGAGCCAAAACGACGGAAAATGTCAGACAGATCACAGATGATTTTGACAATGGAAAGGATGAGCATGGTGCTAATGTTGATGATGACTATGTTGTCATTGATTTGGGGGGTAAGGAATTATTAGTTTTCGTTCGATTAAGACCGCCTTAATGAAAGTCACTAAAGTCAGAATGTGGTTTTGTGCTTTTTGAAATTGACCTCTCTCTTCCTCTTTCTCGCTCTGTCTGGCCTCGGATTATGTCCCTGTTTTACACTTCCTGAAACAGCAGTGAAGGAGGAACCGAAGGTGAGAGGATATACGTGTCTTGGAGGTTGAAATCCACTCTTATAATAATCATATGGTTGTCTTTGCTAGAATGGCCTTTTTCTTTTCTTCTCTTCTATAACTCTGTCTCAGGAAGTTGAGTTGTCAGCAGGCATAGAGTCTTCAGAATTTTCTGTTGAGATGTTAGCTCAGAAGGTGAAAAAAACTGAGGCTGTTGACCCTCCAACCGAAGTCAATCCACCATTGCCATCAACGACCAGGAAAAACAGACCTTCTGACACCACCTTACCAACCATAAAGACTTTAGGAAGCCCCGCACCAATTACTGCTTCATCACTCTGTGATTTGCCTGCTCAGTCATTAACGCCTACAAAAGAAAGTTTTCCTCCAGTTTCATCAGACACATCTATACCCATGAATGAGCCTGTCAAAATCACTCCATTGAAGACCATTCCAGACGCATCTTCCACATCCAAGAACGATACAGAAACGCCCAGTGAAAAATCTGTGTCTATGAAGCAGAATGATGAAACTCAAGCACAATGTGTGGCATCTACCCCAACTTCTACACTCCGAGTGAATGCTGTGACAGCGTCCAAATCTTCAAACGCAGCCTCAGTTATGCAAAAACCTGCCTCTAAGAACAAAAGCTCCAAAGCAACTGTAACTTCGGACACCACCGGTAAAACCACAACCAAGGAAGAGGTTAAGCATAAGCAGGCTAGTCCCAAATCCAGCAGCAAACCTTCAAGCACCACAACATCATCCAATACCACAGTTAGAACTGCATCTGCAGAAAAAGCTAAGGCTATCAACCCTAAACAAGGCGACAAACCGGAGACTAAAGCCCCTACCTCCAGCCCTCACTCTGGTACCACAGACACCTCAACTTCAGACAAGGCTTCCAAAAAAACAATTTCTACCAATCCACCAGATGCTAATGAAGGTGTGAGACTTAGTTTTTGTTCAGTTTGTCTGGCTCTTGCTTGCTTCATTTTCATCAGCTTCTTTTTTGTTTTGTTTTGTTGCATTGAATAACTACCAAACGGTTTCTCTCAGTCTCCCAGACGTCATCGGTCACTCCGGTCACACCAGTCACTTCGGTCACACCTGCGATGCCTCCTCGTCTTCAGAAAGAGGTGATGCTGAAGGTCACCATGAGTGTTCTTGGAAGGCGGAGGACTAAAACATGGCACCAGGGCACAATTTTAGACATCAAAACAACTGGTAAGACTGTATTGGTGATTCATATGAGAAAGAGAGCTAGCACATTACAGTTTATAGCGCTTTATAGCACTATAGAAAAATATTATAGTCTTATTTCATTGTTAGAATTCAGGAATTCTAAATGTGTTTGTTCACTTAGGTCACTGCTATAGAATTGCCAACCTTTTTTTCTTCTACAACAATTTCTTGTAGAGAGTAAATTCATGGTTATTTCAATTATGGCAAGTCTCCCAGGCCCTGAAGCAGCAAAGTATCCCCATAGCATCACACTACCACCACCATGTTTCATGGTTGGATGTTCTTATTGTGGAACGCTGTGTTAGCTTTACACCAGATGGAACGGGAACCATTTCTTCCAAAAAGTTCCACTTTGGACTCATCACCCCACAAATCAATATCCCAAAAGACTTGGGGTTCAAGGTGTTTTGATTTTTTTTTTAAGCAAATGTGACACGAGCCTTTATGCTTGGTTAGCAGTGATTTTCAGCTTGCAACTCTTCTCGTGCAAATCACATTTTGCCCAGCTTCTTTCTAATGGTGGAATAATGAAAGCTGACCTTACGTGAGCAGAGCGAGGCCTGCAGTGCCTTAAATGTTCTCATCTGGGTTATTTTGTGGCTTTCTTGATGAGTCATTTATTGGAGGGATTTTAGTAGTCTGGCCACTTCAGGGAAGATTCACCGCTGTTCCGAGTTTTCTCCATTTGGAGATAATGGTTCTCACTGTGGTGTGCTGGATATATTTCAGCAACGTTCTTTCTCATCTCTTCTGGAACTTCTTTTGATCGTGCCATATTGTGCTGTTTGTTGAGAAGTTTCAGCCTACTTTACATTGCTGGATAGGTTCTATTTAAGTGATCTTTAGATTCAACAGGGCTGGCAATAATTAACCCTAACTAAGTGTGTCTAGTATAATTGAACCCAATTATCAATTAACTTATTGTTCATTTGGTTAATTGGTTGATTGAATAACTCATTTATATTTATTAATTTGCTTTTCAAAGTTTATTTTTTAAGATAGGGCCAGATTGTGTTGAATACCGTTTTTCCTACAGTAAATGAAATTATTTCAAAGCTGTATTTTGTGTTTACTCAGATTGTATTTTTTCATGTATTGAACAGTTCAAAGAGCTGAATCAATTAAGAATGACACATGAACAAACAGAAGAAATTAAATGCTTTTTCCACTGCACTATATTTCGAGATTTTTTCGAGGGGCATTAGACAAATGGTTTGTATTAGGCACTGATTTATTGTTGTTGTTTTTTGCACTTGTTCTCTCAGAGTCCGGTCCTAGGTATAAGATCCTGTTTGATGGTGGTAAAGGGAAGAGTGTTTTGTCTGCTCATCACTTGGCGTGTGTTGGCCCTCCTATGCTGAAGGATATCTTTGTGGGTTGTCGAGTTGTAGCCTGCTACAAAGAAGACAAACAGTCTTGGCTCCTTGCTGCGGTGGTAGTAGAGATGCCGGAGCGCAGGAACCGTATGAGGTGTGCATGTTCGCTCTTTAAATCTTTCATTGTATCTGTTTGGCTTCACCTGTTATGACTAACACAAGTGGTGATCTCTGATGTTTCAGGTTCTTGGTGTTTTTTGATGATGGCCGTCCAGCCTACATCTCCCTGCCAGACCTCCATCTGGTCTGTAAGCCAAGTAAGGAAATAAATCTGCACATGCTTCCTGCTTATGGTTCTTCTATAGTATTTCCACTAACTTTCTTTCATTACAAACTGTTTCTCCTCCCTCTCTGTGTGTCCGACTCTCTCTCCGTAGTGAACAACATGTCTGAAGACATAGAAGATGAGGTGTGGCGTGCCGAGGTCGAGGAATACCTGCAGGCGTATCCAAACCCCATCTTTGTGGTGATGCGAGTGGGGCAGGACAGCAAGGTGGAACGTGATGGCAAAATGGAACAATGCACCGTCAGTCAGGTGGATAGCAGCTTGATCCAGATCTGTTACAAGGTGAGAGGCTGGTTTAGCCTGACCTGAACTTTAGGCCAAGCTTATAATACAGCAAATTATATATTGCTGCAACTGCTCAAATGTTTTCTTCGAGTACTGCTTAGGGAATTATCCCTATGCCATGAATGTAGATTTACTCTTTTTTTTTCCCCCTGTATTATTTTACACTGTGAAGTGATGTTAGCTGTGTGTTTGAGGGTGTGTGTGTTAATTGTTTCAGAAAGATCAGGAGAAAGAGTGGTTGTATAAGGGCTCAAATCGATTGGACCAAATCCAAAGGATCAAGAAGCGAATGGCTGAAAAGAAGAAGGAACAGGCTGTAAATAAAGGTATGAGGTGTGTGGGTGTGTCTTGGAAAGAATCTGTGTAAATGAACAAACACTTCAAACATTCTTCTCTTTTGCTCTGCCTCATCAACAGGATGGATTTCATTGCAGAAGAACACTAATCTACCCACCACCACTGCCACAAATACAACCACTACCACCGCCACAAGTACAACCACCACCACCGCCACAAGTAAAACCGCCACAAGTACAACCACCACCACCCCCACAAGTAAAACCGCCACAAGTACAACCACCACCACCCCCACAAATAAAACCACCACCTCCTCAAGCAAAACCACCACCGCCTCCACTGCTACCTCTCCAACAACAGTTACCATAAATATTGAACCCTTAAAAACCTCTACTACTCCGGGTGTTTCTCAGACATTTTCCCCAGTCACAACATCCTCAAGTATGATAAAGACTTTTGCCGGTAAACCAATATCACAGCCTAGAGTCGTCCTGAACAGGATTACCTTGCCTTTGCCGCTGATGACTGTGAAAACCACCGCACACACTGAGCCCAAGCCCACAGTGGCCGGTTCTTCTAACATAGGGTGAGACAGCATATTTTTTTCAGTAACGTTCTGAACTAGTCCAAGTGTTGCCTGGAGTTGATGCACTAAGTGGTCCTACAGAACTTCTACCAAGACATCTCAAAACATCAACAGACAGTGAAAAAAATGACAAGTTGTGTTTTTTGTCTTATTAACTCCAAGAGAGAGAGGGGGAAAAAGAGAGACTGGTGAGGGAACGTGAAGGAGAACTTGTCTCACAGAATATTAGAAGTGCTTAAAAAGTACAAAGTGTCATTCATTAATAAATAAATTGTAATCATCAGTAAATCGCAGTATCATAAGGGGAATAAAATGTTCCCTAATTTCTCCATCTGGCAATTAATAAAATAATATCTTATCCTGTCTTATATTATCTTAAAACACTTTGTGATGTTCTTGGAAAATAATCTGCTTCATATCAAAGCAACAAACCCGGCACATTGTGGATTATTCTGCATGCCCCGTCGTGTTTTATTTATTTAGTTAATCTTTATGATTGCAGCAGCAGTTCTTGGGTTCAAATCTACAGTATCCATCTTGGTGAGATTATCTACTGCAGTAAGGCTGAGACTTGGATGTGAACTGTTTTTGGGTTTTCCATAAGAGACCAGCCACAGCAGCAGAATGTTCTCCAAGCAGACACAGGGGTGAAAAATAGAGACATGTTAGCCTTGTTTCTTTGCAGAACTAAACGCCCTCCTTCAGAGGAGGAGGAGGACAGCAGCTCGCAGAATGATCTTCTCCCAGTTGTTGAGCCTGGACTGAAGTACGTACCTCATCGCTGCTGCCCAGCTTGTCTGAATCCCGTGAGGCCGATGCAAAGGGATAAACACCGTGGCCAGAATCCACTGCTTATCCCGCTGCTCCATGGCTTTCGCCGCATGACCGCAAGAAAGCGTCTAGATGGGAAGGTGAGAATAATAATAGTAATATTTATAAATGAAAAGGAAAAACAGCTAGATGGCAACATTCAGCCGATAACAGCATACAAGACAGTGATGAGACTCCTTTAGTTTGTGTTAAATCTTGATATCATCTTGAAAAAATATCATACCGCTTCCCTGATTTCCTCAGATGTCTTTTCACGTCTTCTATCGTGCGCCGTGTGGGCGGAGCATGTGCGAGATGGAAGAGGTGCAGGCCTTCCTGTTTGAGTCACGCTGTGATTTCCTCTTCCTGGACATGTTCTGCTTGGACCCATTTGTATTGGTGAAAAGGGCTTTGCTCCCGTCCTCCATGGCCAGCCGACCTCTTCTGTTCCTGCCGGACATTTCAGGAGGAAAGGAGGCGGTGCCTGTGTCCTGTGTTAACGAGCTTAACACTGTTTCTCCGCCTCCTCTGAGCTACACCAGCCATAGGCTGCCTGCTCCTGGTGTCTTTATCAACACTGACCTTGACTTCATGGTGGGCTGTGACTGTACTGATGGCTGTCGAGACAGGTGTGTGTATGTATGTATGTATGTGTGTGTGTATGTGTGTGTTTGGGAGGCGGGGGGATAGATCAGACTTATTCATACTTTCTCCCCATGAGACGTAGTTCCCTTTTTTTTGAGAACTCATGTCCCACTCTACCCTTCCAGAACCCAAAAAACCCGGTCATATTATACAGGCATATATAAAATTCAATAAAACAAAAAGTCATATATAAAATTTAATATAACACCATGTTTTTGCGTTTCATTGTTAAAATGTGAAGCATTTGCAAAAGGTGTAAAGGTCAGCACGTCTGAAACGCTTATTTAAATATTGATCTTTGGTATTTTCCATCGTACCGGTTCCTTCACGCTCCACTAGCTTCTGAGATAGTGCACTTGATGGTAAATTACTTTATGTTCAGATTTGAACTCGTTTTCTGCTCTTATTAGATGGATGTGCTTGTGTCGCAGGTCAAAGTGTGCCTGTTACCAGATGACCATCGAGGCCACGTCATTATTCACCGGTGGTCCTGTGGATGTCACCGCCGGATACACACACAAGCGATTGCCCAGATACGTGCCCACTGGGTGAGAGTAATCTTAGTGAACATGCTCGGTTTTTCTTGTGTCAGTGTTACATGGATTATATCACTGGTTCAAAGTGGGGTCCAGGCAGCATCTAATGACCTAATGAGGTGTGTCAGTGGGAATAGGAAACTGTGCAGGACACATTTAAATGTTCATGTTCATGTCATAAGCCTGTACTGAAGTGTTCCTGGATAAAACCCCTGGGTTATGAAGTCAAAAATGCTAAACGGAGATCTTTTCCTTACGTGTCGCTTCCCTCGTTAGGGTGTATGAGTGTAACGCTCTGTGTCGCTGTGATCCATGGTTGTGCGGTAACAGACTGGTTCAGCACGGCCTTCAGCTGCGCCTGGAGGTTTTCATGACTCAGCACAAAGGCTGGGGCCTGCGCTGCCTGGACGACATGTCCAAGGGTACATTCGTGTGTGTTTTCACAGGTATGTGTGCAGCTAGACATTCATGATCGGCGAGTTTTCACAGAGTTGCCCGTTAACGAGGCATCCAGCATGCAGCGGTGATTTATTACGCCTTTCTGACACCTTTTGCACAGGTAAAGTAGTCAAGGACGAAGTGGGGAATGCAGACAGTGCTATGACCGGCAACGAGTATTTGGCAAACCTGGATTATATTGAAGGAGTGGAGAAACTGAAGCAGGGTTATGAAAGTGAAGCTTACTGCTCTGACACACAGGAAGAGAGCAACAAGAAGACTCTCGTAACAATGACGACAGGAGCGCTAAAGAAACATGGCATGTTCCAAATGGATTCAAGCAGTGGGGAAGGTAGTGTGTGTGTGAGTGACTGTGTGTGTGTGTGTGTGTGAGAGAGAGAGAGAGAGAGTGAGTGTTTTGATTGAATCAGCTTAGTATATTTTGTTGTGTTCCTTATTTTCTTAGAAAAGGAAGAAACAACCCAACAGAAGATGGAAAGAAAGACCCCTGGTAAAAGGGAGAGAAAAACAAGTGATGATTTGGAAGAATACGATGAAGACGACGATGATGAAGACGAGGACTATAAGATAAGCTCGAATGACAGTATGGGAGCGGAGTGGAAATACTTGAGCGATGACTGTAAGAGGAGCTACACCACACGGAGAAATGCCAAGATCCCAGGCAGTAAGATCTCATTTCCTAAACAGAAAAATTTACTACATCTCTGTTGGGTTGCTTTATTGCATCTGAGCTGTTGCTTAATTCATTTTCTCCGTTTTGCTTACACACAAAAAGAATTTCAGAATAATATCCAGACATCTCCTAAAATCTCAGAGCAGCAGAATGAGGTGACTTCTTCCGTGGCCAAGAAGAGGAGAAATGAGGGTTAGGGGCCCCCCTGTTTTTGTTGTTTGTTTTAATGTAGTTCAAGCAGTTGGTGCACATTTATTCTCTCTTAACGTGTCTTCTCAGGTCCAGGAGGGCGTAAGCTGGGATTTGCCAAGAAGTCTACACATGCTTTCGCAGTCAAGTCCAGTCATAGGAGAGTGAAGCCACAAGCAGTACCTGAGAAACATGTGCAAGAGAAGAAAACGGCACATGACAGGAAGTGCACGCGAAGCCTGTTTAACGGGGAAAAGACTTGCTATCTCATCGACGCTAAACAGGAGGGAAACCTCGCACGATACATTAATGTAAGAAAATTAATGGAGATGTTCGGAGAGAGAGAATAGGGACTGTACTGTGCAAAACCCATGGTTCTAGGGCCCCACAGATTATTTTTTATACTAAAATAATCAAAAATAGTGTGATAGGCGTATTTCAAAGCCACATTGTGTGTGTGTGTGTGTGTGTGTGTGTATATATATATATATATATATATGTATGTATATGTATGTGTGCACACACACACAGTGGGAGAGATAAGTATTGAATGCACCAACATTTTCTTTCAGTAAATATATTTACAACGAGACTATTCACATGAAATTTTCACCAGACATCAGTATTAACTCATTAAACATTAAAGTCCATAAATGAAGTTAATGTAATAAAGTATTGAACATGGTAACTGAAATTTTTTGAATACTTAGTGGAGAAGGCTTTGTTTGTAATAACAGCTTCAAGTCGCTTCCTGTATGAAGAAGTTAATCGGTCGCAGTATTCAGGTGTGCTTTAGGCCCATTCTTCTAAACATATTGTTTTTAAATCTTGTTCAATTGGATTCAAGTCAGGTGATTGACTGGGCCATTCTAACACCTTGATTTTTTGTTTCTGAAACCAATTGAGAGTATCCTTTGCCGTATGCTTTGGATGTTGTCTCGTTGACCCACATCTCATCTTCATCATCCTGGTGGATGGCAGCAGATTCGTCTCAAGAATCTTCTGGTAAAGCGCTCCATTCATCGTTCCTTCAATTATATGAAGTCTGCCAGTATCATGAGATGAAAACCAGCCCTTGATTTTTCCACCTCCAAACTTCACTGTTGGTATAGTGTTTTAAGGGTGATATGCAGTGCCATTTCTTCTCAAGACATGGTGTGTAGTATCAATATGTTTTGCAACAATAAGTTTGTGAAGGTCTTGGGAGAGCTCTTTGCTTTTACAGATCATGAGATGTTTCTTGTGAGACACCTTGGTAACGAAAAGCCTTTTATAGACCATCAATTTACTAACCCAGCTGATATTAATTTGCACTGATAGGGGGTATGAATTCTTTATATTTCCAGATTTCTTGACTTAATACTGATTGGTGAAAATTTGGTGAAAATTTTGGTGAAAATTTCATGTGAATAGCCTCATTGGAAAAATATTTACTGAAAAAAATGCACTAACTACTTATTTCCCCCACTGTATCTGCCATGGAGACGACTCCTAAAGGCAATCCAATACGTAGACAAAGCCCTAGTAGAATGACAAAAGAGGGCTCCTAGCTGGTGCTTTTGGGCTTTCTGGTATGCCAGAGTGATCACCTCCACAATCCAATTTGACAGCCTTTGCTTTGATATAGCACCACCCTTCCGGACACCACCACAGCAAACAAATAGTTGATCAGTCTGTCTGAGACGAACGGGAGCATCCACGTAACACCTCAAGGCTTGTATAGGACACAAGAGGAGATCCGTCGACTCATTCGATTGGGACGAACAATGAAATTGAGGCCAGATTAATAGACTGATTCATAATCTGAGGAAACAGAAACTTCCATATTCAAGCTGCAAAAAAACAACAACTTGAGAATATTTAAAAAGATGTCGATTTTTTGTGCACTCCTTAACCTGTCCCCTCATGTCCACAGCATAGCTGCAGTCCCAATTTGTTCGTCCAAAATGTTTTTGTGGACACGCATGACCTCCGCTTCCCCTGGGTTGCGTTCTTCACCAGCAAGTGAGTGACTCTGTTTAATACATAAGGTGCATTGTTTTCATCACAGACACAGGACATGTTTAAAGGTTTTATTCAATGACTGCTCTCATGTAAACATTCATTTCCCTGTGTGTGTGTGTGTGTGTCAGGCGTATCAGGGCTGGAACGGAGCTGACATGGGATTACAGCTATGAAGTGGGCAGTGTGGAAGGAAAGGTGCTACTCTGCTGCTGTGGCTCGTCCGAATGCACGGGCCGGTTACTCTGAGTTCCTCCATTTACCATCACTAAATCTTTCGAAACAGACTGTTTGGTTTCTGGAGAACATTACACTAGTTTTGTGATGGACCGAGAGATTTGTTTCACACATTCAGGTTCCTTACTTGCTTTGTTTGCAAAGCAATTTAGGCTGGTTGTACATGACATGCTTTTAGCCTATTATAATCAATTAAAACTCAAATGAATTTAAATAGCAATTTGGATATGTTGTTAATAAAAAGGTTGAAGATTTTCACTGAGTGTGTTTTAATTAATAGCAGTACTTAAAGTATTATAAATAAAAATCAATAAAACTTGAGAATTTGAAATGATTATTATTGTGGGGAAATGTAAAAAAACAAAACAAAACAATGGTAACACTTTATTTGACGGGTAAATACGCAGTGCCTTTATAACCCATTCATACACATTGTATAAATATTTCATAAAGAAATGCTATCTGAGGTTATATGCAGCTTTGTCTTTACATGGAAGAGAAAAACAAAAGCCATCAATTATCATCATGAGTTGCCTGATTAACTATTGGGTTACTGTATTTATTTTAGATCCATATCTTGCAGGTTATTACCTTTCTTTTGCTAAACAGCAATTTGAGAAAGATGTAGAAAACACGCATAGTGCTTCATAAGTGCATGTTATAGATGTAAATTAGATTAACACTTCATTTGGCTGCTATAAGGCACTCCATAATTAAGAAGCTGTATTGTAATGGTGTTCCATTATCATTTTAATATAAATAGAATTTGGTCACATGCTCCTATAAGAAGTATCTATGCCAAACAGCCATAACATTAAAACCACTGAAAAGTGACGTGAATAACATTGAATATTTTGTTAAAATGGCATCTATCAAGGGGTGGGATATATTAGGCAGCAAGTGAACAATCAGTTCTCGAAGTTGATGTGTTGGAAGCGTGGGTAAGCGTAAGAATCTGAGTGACTTTGACAAAGGACAAATTGTGATGGCTATATGACCGGGTCAGAGCATCTCCAAAACAGTAGGTCTTGTAGGGTGTTCCCATTATGCAGTGGTTAGTACCTAGCAAAAGTGGTACTGGCATTCATCTTGATGTTACTTTGATGCGTACCACATAACTAAGGATTGTTGCAGACCAAGTACACCCCTTCATGGTAGCGGTATTCTCTAATGGCAGGAACATGACAAAGAGTTCAAGGTCTTGACTTGGCCTCCAAATTAACCAGATCTCAATCTGATCAAGCATCTGTGGTATGTGCTGGGCAAACAAGTCCGATCCATGGGGGCCCCACCTTGCAACTTACAGGACTTAAAGGATCTGCTGCTAACGTCTTGGTGGTAGATACCACAGCACACCTTCAGAGGTTTTATGGAGTCCATGCCTCGGCGAGTCAAAGCTGTTTTGGTGGTACAAGCGGGACCTACACAATATTAGGCAGGTTTTTTTAATGTTATGTCTGATATACAGTAAATTGCAAAATGTCTCCACCTACCATCTTACCTTTTGTGAGATGTATCTACATCATAGCCCCATTCCATCTTCTTCTATTACACCCACGCTAAGTAGCATATTGGGCGACGAGAGAGAAACTTCTCTTGCCGTTTCCATAGCGGTTAGGGTTACGGAGACGGGTTGATAGCCCGACGCCCAACCCTCCCTTTTGCATCCCGGCTTGGGACCGGATGCAAATGGCGGACACTCACACACCCATTCATACATGCATGTCTTTGGGCTGGGGGAGGAAACCGGACTACCCTGAGGAAATCCAGAGGAAACCCCCGCAGCAGGGAAGAACATGCAAACTCCGCACACATGTGGCCCCGGCGGGAATCGAACCCCGGACCCTGGAGGTGTGAGGTGAACTAAGCCACGTGCCATTCCAATACAGCTTCTTATTTATTAAGCCTATATACCAGTTCAAATGAATCATTTTAATGCCCTCAAACTGAAATTTTTTGATCAAATTTACATACAGCACAATATCTCAGTATGATAATCATTCCCAGTAATAATCGATGGCTGTTGTCTTCTTGTCTATGTAAAGACAAAGCTGTGTAAGACCTCTAATATTGTCATATGCGTTATAAAAATAGAAAATTCTCCAGCATTGTGTTGTAAAATATTTATGCAAAGCTAATGAGAGTGTTACAAATGCACTATGTACACTATATGACCAAAAGTATGTGGAAACCCCTCCTTATGACTGAGTTCAGGTGTTTCAGCCACAGTCGTTGTTAACGGCTGCATAAAATGAAGCACGTAGCTATGCAATCTCCATAGACACACATTGGCACTAGAATGGATTGTAGTGAACAGCTCAGTGACTTTCAACGTGTCATAGGATGCTACCTTTGCTACAAATCAGTTTGTAAAATTTCTGCCCTGGTCCACTGATAAGTGCTTTATTCTGAAATGGAAGCTTCTAAGACAAACAACAGTTTAGACATGAATGATAGACCACGCAAACTCCCAGAGCTGAAGCATGTAGAGTGTAAAAATGGTCTATTCTTTGCTGCGTTACTCACTGCAGCGTTCCAAACTGCCTCTGGAAACAACATGAGCCATGACTGAGCATTACATGCAGTACTAAGTATCGGCTGGAGTGGTGTAAAGCACAATGTTACTGGACTCTGGAGCAGTGGAAATGTGTTCTCTGGAGTGATGAATCAGGTTTCACTATCTGGCAGGATGATCGATGCTAGAAGAACTCTACCTACTGAGCTGCAGTACCAACCAAGTACCAACTCTAAAGTGTGGTGGTGAAGGAATAATGTCCTGGCGCTGTTTTTCAGGGTTTGGGCTCCTTATAAACAATAGAAACCCTTACAGATTTATAATGGTGTTAATGGTTATTACAGGAATTGTATTGGTTTTAATTGAAGTTGTGATGATACCTGTGGGTCTCTATTGGTAATTTGCTACCTTCTCTTGGTGGCATGTTTGTCTAGTGGATACCATTAAGGACTTATGTCCTTAATATGTCCTACTACATAACGGAAACCATTTGGTAATGGTTTTAATGGTTAAGAGCTGATGGTTTGTAATAGTATTTTTAGTGGAAACCATTAGAACTTCTGTGATGATTTCTATTGTTTTTCAGCAGCAATAGTTCCAGTGTAGAGTAATGTTAATGTGTAAAGACAATTCAGACAATGGTAATAGCTGTTCAAGCATGACAGTGTTACATAAAACGAGCTCCATCAAGATCTTTGGAGTGGAAGAACTTGAGTAACCTGCACAGAGCCCTGCCCTGCCCTCAATCCACTGAACACCGTTGGGATGAATGATAAATTTGAAACATCAAGCCTCCTCAACTAACATCAATGCCTGACCTCACTAATGCTAATCGGGCACAAATTCCCACAGATGCACTCTGGAAGGAATCCTTATTGGAACTCTGTTAGAGTTGTAGAGCTGCAAAGAAACTCCATAGTCATGCCTATGGATTTAATATAAGACCTTTTAATCAGTTGTATATGTTGGAAACCTTTGAACAGGATGATCAGTGTAAATGTGCAGGACCCGGAGGATTTTTCTGAAGAACAGTGGGCAGTTTAACTACTCAGGATAAACAAGGGACTCATGAACAACTCTCACAAAACATAAACACAGTATTAAAAATCGATCGTAATGTAAACTTTTGAACGGGATCATTTTTTATAAATTCAGCTATTATCTTGTCTTGTCGACTATATTCAAACATCTGTTATGTGAAATAGCTTATTCAGGACAGTACTAAATAAACACCAACATGGGATTTGTATACTCCCGCTTATTTTGATAACAGAATTAAGATTGAGCAGATTGGACATTTGGGCACAGTGCAATTCTTTTCGTCGAACATCCCAGCTTGTTACAGAAGCTGGACTCGGATATGAGACGCCACCCCTGGAGCAGATAAGTTCTAGAGGCCTTACTCAACACCTGGATAAGGTCATACAGGTGTGAAGATCAGGTGTCAACAAACAGTACAGTACATCCGGGCACATCCAGCAGTGTAGCGTAGGAACCCTTCAACAAATAAAGTGTTAAGTCAAGACAAATGTAGTTGCACTACATATCCAGTAGGGCGCATTGTGTCTGGATTTGGGACACAGTCCGCGCGGTGTTGGTTGTAGGTGTTGGTGAAGAAGAGGCTGGAAGCTCGGTTTGCTACTCGTCCAAAACTCAGCCGACACACACACCGAGAGCTCGAGCGCCAACACGGATTTTCTTTGGGATAAACGCACAGGCCTCGCTGCTAAAACGGTAACAACGCTCATTTCAGCCTTCATTTCTACCTGCACTATATATCACCGGCTTCTTTTCTTCTTTTTAATTTTTTTTTTGAAAGCGACTAGTTTTGGTTTGCTTTCGCTAACAGCCTCTCCATGCTAACCCCCCCTCCTTAACTCAAGATGGCGGCTCGATGTGAGATTAAATATGTATCTACACGGGCGGATAGCGAGGCTAGCACCATTAGCAAAACAGCTAGCTAAAAAAAATTTGGGATTAGTGTGAGGCTTCATTATTCGTAAGCACAGTATTATTATTATACAAAGTAATATTATTATAACGGTATTGTTTTGTTTTTTTTATTTTTATAAAATGGCATATTCAGGTGATGATATAATAATAGTTGTGGAAACGTTAGCAAGTTGGCTAAGTTTCACTTGTTCATGTTGAGCAAAAAGGTGAAGGCCTTGAGAACCACAACACAATCGCCTTACAGGCACCATAGATATCTGTCCAGGGGCGAGCATTTCATTAAGTATCTTACTGTAAACAATACATATATATATATAAATGATCAAGAGCCAGACCAGGAAAGTGGAGCGTTTAAATCAACATGGAAAACTAAAGTGTTTATGAATATCAGAGCAAGGTGAGCTGTGCGTCACAGACACAGTCTCAAATTCTACTTTAAAGAGAAAGAAAGAAACATCACTGAATAAGGCAGGTTGCTCTTGATAACAGTTAAAGGTACAATTATTTTTGTATATTTGTGAAATGTATTTCTGTCAACAGTAATTCAGGTCTGTGCCTGTATCCTGTCTTTTTTTTTTTAGTTGAGCAACTTTTAAAAGGGATTCCTAAAAATTCAGGGCCTTGTATTTTCCTTTCCTTAGTCTAGTAAGAACCGAACTAAAGGGTGATTTGACATCGAATTAATTTCGAATCAGACAGAAATGAATGCTTGTGCTGGTTTAGTTTAGTTTCATGTTGTGGGCTGAAAACACTCTAGGAAAATTCGTTGTTTAGAAAGGGAAGGGGAGAGAAAAAAAAGGTTATACATGAAAAATCTACCCAAGCACAGAGAACAATGAGTGACTAAATCATTGAAAACATTGTGTATATGCATCCCGTGTTTTTCCCTGTCTTGATTTCTCCCTGATCTTCCACCCACCAGTCGGCCTCCCCATCGTACTACAGCTACAAACCAGGGAAAGCGCTATCCGCCCCCTTCCGCATACATACGAGACACCTACGATTGGCTGGTGTCGCTGTGATTGACATTGACATCCCTCCCATCCAGAAAGCACAGTCAGTTTGTTCTCTCTCGGACTCCGGGCCACGGATGGCTGTCAGGATTCGTACTCGCGGTCTCCGGGCGACGGGGGGGACGCTTTTCTGTCACGCCTCTCGGGAGCGTTTTTCTCTTTTGGTTAGTCCAAATCTAGCTCCGCACATTACATCACAGTTCACGCATTTCATTTTTATACATGATCCCCAGTTACACCTGACACAGGTATTACATCATCTAATGCAGTTATCTGAACTGATCATGATTCACTTTTGTTGGGTTTTTTTTTTTATTATTATTTTTTTATTTTTTATTTTTTTTAATTATAAATGATTTCACCCTTATATAGTTTCATGTAAATCCAGCAAAATATGAGATTCACTGATAAAATCAAATCACAACACTGATCTATGAAGCATATCTCTTAACTCTGTCGTGTCTTGTACAGGAATATTCAGAGTTAAGAGGAAGTAATTGTGGTTATATATATATATGTGTGTGTGTTAATTATAGCTTTTTATACTTTAAGAAAATTTAATGTATCTCTCTCTCCTTTTCTCCTTTTTTTTTTTTTTATTTATTTTTTTTTATAAAGTTGCATGACCTAAATAATAACTGTATAGGATACGTGATACTCCTGGTGATAACATACACAGCTAGAACATTTATCTCTGATGTTTATATGTCGGGTATCAGCCACTAAACACAGGTGTATAGTGTATCTTGTTAAAAAAAAGATTTAACTTGTAAATAATTTATTATTCAGCATTGTTGTGATTTGTTGTTGTTATTACTGAGCATTCACGCATACATTTCTCTGGAAATGTTGAATTTTTTCCCCCCCTGATGTACTTACATTTTTGCAATTTGACCAAACAAAATAAGCAAACTAAGAGCTTTCTGGTGGAAATATGCACTTAGTTTTAATTTATACATCAGCTGTTGATAAAGTTAGCTTGATTGTTTTGTACAACTTTTATACAACTAATTTCTAGGGTTGTAACTAGTGATTATTTTTATAATCGATTAATCGGACGATGATTATTATTTATTTATTCAATTACTCTGTGGAGGGGGTAAACTCACTACCATTTTTTCGTTTATTTAAAATAAAATCAACAGCACAAATATGTAAAACAGGTGTTGTTTCAAGCACACCTCGGATCAGGGCTTCATTAGCTGCACCAGGTGTGCTTGAGCTGGAACACATGAAATACCTGAACTGGCTAGGAGTAGAAAATACATAAAATACCTGGACGGGACAGTAAAAGGAAGCTATCAATGGCTGCAACCAGATATCTGAGAAGGCAGGTTGTGAACAACGCTTGAGTAACTGCAAAAGACCTGCAGCAAAAGTTGGTGGCAACCGGCACTGAGGTTTCAGTGAGAACAGTAGAGCTTGTACTAAATGCAGACAGTTTCGTTGCCAGAACTCCAAGACGTACACCACTACTGATCCAAAAGCACAAGAAAAGTCACCTCAATAATCAATCATATAAATAAGCCACAGACCTTTTGGGATTTTGTTCCGTGGAGCGATAAAACAAAATTAGAACGTTTCGGCATGATGGATCAGCGGTATGTTTGGAGGCAGAAGAAAGAATACTCTGTCCACAGTTAAGCATGGTGGTGGCTCGGTGATGCTCTGGGGCTGCTTTACATCCTCTGGCACTGGAAACCTTCAGCGTGTGGAAGGCAAGATGGATTCATTGAAGTAACAGGCATTGGGGAAGATTAGTCATGTTTTTCACATGGGATTGATATTTAAAAAAAAAAATCCCCCCCCCCTTTGACCCCACCACTCATTGCCACCCATCTTCCCAAAGCTCGGTGCTCAGTGCCAGGATTTACCATGGCCTGTCGAGTTGAGGGTGTATAAAATGAATGACAAGAGGCCAGTCCAAACATGAACAAGCATTCTGGTTTTCTAAATGTGTTTTCTCAGGTGTGCTTGGCTTAAACCGGTATTTTTTGATTGTTTTACATACTAATTATGGTGACAAAAATAGACTATTGCACCTTTAAGAGTCCATAAAAAAGAGATTTTAAAGATCAGTAGCTAGCGTGAGAATACATATGGAGGTCTTAAACTAATTTTTGTTGTTTTTTGTCATGTACAATCTATCCTGTTGTGCCATAATTAGGGGCAGTTGTGACTTGATGGTTAAGGCTCTGGGTTACTGATCGGAAGGTTCAAACCCTGGCACTGCCACTGTTGGGCCCTTGAGCAAGGCTCTTAACCCTCTCTGCTCCAGAGGTGCCGTATCATGGCTGACCCTGCGCTCTGACCCCAACCTCCTAACATGCTGGGATATGTGAAGAAAAAAAGAATTTCACTGTGCTGTAATTAGATCAATAATTAGATCAGAACTATTGTTTCGAATAATCATCTACTTCATGTCTGTGTGTTCAGATGCCCCATTCTAGGCGGTACGCATCGTCGGAGCGGGCCAGCCGCAGTAGCTATCAAGACCGCTATCGCGAGCGTGACCGAGAGCGAGGGAGAAAGCCCCGACACCGGCGCTCACGAACCTTCTCCTCAAGCAGCGACCGAGAAAGGAGGGGACGAGTACACAGGCAGGAGGCCACCTACGCACGCTCCAGGAGGTAAGCAAGAAAAAAATGTTATTGAATATCTAAAATTAAGATCACACTATAACTTTTTTTTTGTAATGTAAACTGGAACTATACTAGCTTATGAAGATTGTTGGTCTCTATATATGTTATGCTTTCATTCATTTTCCGTTTTATTCACAAGGTGCATCTCAATCAGCTCCCTAGGTTGTGAATTAGTGTACTGTATGGTGTACACGAGTTAGGGCACTGGTAAGGACCCTGGCTCACTACACATCGGTACTTGTCACCACTGATATTTAACCGCAACAGGAAGGACCGATATAATCCTGACATTATATGTGGTATAAATTTGTTAGCGTAATCACATGCGGTTCTGTCTCTTTGTACGTCAAGTATGATCGTAGGCTTGCTACTGGATTTTTATCTATAGAACGTCATATTAAGATTATCACTAATGTAAGTAATCATTTGAGAGCCACAAGTGATAACAAGCTGCTTACATTCGCAGAAGAATTTAACCGAGAGTTCGTCCGCCATTTTGTTTCAAGCTGAAAAGTTTCAGAAAATATGATGTCACTTCCAGTAACAGAATAATAGTGAGCATCGATGCTCCCTGGTATTTGTGGTGCATTGTAGGATATTTTTTTTTAGGGGGCAGCGAATGTTCCAATGCACTGGAAGGATTTTGCGATTGAGACAGCCCTTAAAATGGCCGACCCCCTGATCAGTGCCCTGATTACAGAACTACAGAGCTGATTCAGACACCTCCTCGGTTGTGAAAATTTATGAGCGTTGTTTAACTCGCTATTATTAAAGTAGCTAAAAGAAAACCGCTGATGAATTGTATTCCGGAGCACAAAAGGAAGGCCATCCTTTTAAATGTAATGAATTGTTAGGCTGTAATTTGAATCATTCTAAATATCGTTTATTAGCACTCGCCTTTTTAATTGTCTTTATTGATTAAAACTTTTGCTCAGGAGTGGTCGGTTCTTTCGTTCTTCCAGCTACGACAACCGTTCTGTGGACAGGAGGCCATACGACAGGCGCTACGGAGAAGGCTACCGGCGGCAGGAGCACGAACGAGAACGCGACCGTGAGCGACTGTCCCCGGACGGCTACCACTCCCGCGACCCTTCCACCAGTTATGACTACCGCCGCATGCACCAACGCCACAAAGGCAGCAGGCGTAAGCACAAACGAAGGCGGCGTAGAACCAGGTCCTATAGCCCATCCTCCTCGGTGAGTACTTCCCAGCCCAGGCCTTGCTCCTCTCTCTCTCTCTCTCTCTCTCTCTCTCTCTCTCTCCCTCCCTCTCTCCCTGTCTCTATCTTTCTCTCTTTTTTTACTCAATTTAACATTTTCTTCTCTACAGACCCAGGACTTGGTAAGTATGAATTCCTTTTGTTTTTGTTTTTTTGTTTTTGTTTTTTTCCCCTCCCCTTTTGATTTGTCAGTTTTTCTGTACATATTAGTAAAACAGGCAGTTTTTTTTATTTGGATTGCAAAAAATCCTACTTTAATGGAAGTTTATTACCTTGTAGTCATTACCTTATATAAAGTAGTTTTAATGACAAGTTTGTGTCTTTATTTCTCTATACATTCCTCCTCTTTATTCCTTCCTTTCTCTCATTGTTTCATTGCTTTAGAGCTGAGGAAAAAAAAATGAGAAAAGATTATTTGATTAAAAGTATTTAGATTTTTCCTCCATGCGATGGATTTCTTGCTTTTTTTCCCCCCACTTGATAGTGCAACAAGTCTCAGTCTGTATGAACTTGTGTAATGTGATGGTTACCAGTTCCTTTTGCTTATGTGTTGCTCTTGTATACATAAATGTTTATGATGCAGGTTTTTTTGTCAGGGGCGCTAGACAGGAGGTTGAGGGGAGGGGAGAGACATGTAGAGAGCAAGCAAAAGGGTCAAAATGTGATCTTTGACTTGTTCCCTTGCACTATATCCCTATCGTTATATATCTATCTTCTCACGTGGTGTCATACGAACCGCCCCATGATCACCAAACCTACGTACACCACCATCACCACCACTGCTTCTCTCCATCGCCGTGGCTACGGCTGCCCCTTCCACCCTCCCCTCTCGGCCCACCCCCCTCCTGCTTTGGCGGTTGTGTCGTGACCTGTGACCCTGGCCGGGGGGGTCGAAAAGCAGCGGAGTGCCAGTGGGACGCGGCCGCTATGTGTGAGGGACGACGAGGAGGGTCACCTGATCTGTCGGAGTGGCGACGTCCTGCAAGAGAGATGTACACACTGCCACTACTACTACTACTCCTCTACTCTTATATCGTAACCTTTCTCCCTATCAGTAGCAGCACAGAGCATACACACTCGCACGAGGGCAAGAGGTCATGATGTTGATGATTTTCGATTGTTAGAATAGACCAGAATGTTAAGATATCTTAATTTTCATACACTTGTATATTATTAGTCATTTCCCTTTGTACCAGGTGCGTTACAGGGATGTTCAAAAAGCTTTTACAGCTTTTGATATCCTTGTTCTTTTAGAATTTCTTCTTTTTAATGTCTTTGTATAGTCATTTTTCCCCCCCAGAACATCATAGTACTAGGTTTTAGTTTTGCTTCCTACGCATTAGTCTCGTTTAGATCTCGTTTCAGCGTTTTAATCATTTAGTTTGGGGTGGGATTGGGTGGCTCCCTGTTTATTTTTTATTTTTTGAATCCATTTTTCCAGTGATTCCTCAGCAGGGGGACGTTGTTGTTGTTTTTATTCCAGTAGTTTTCACAGTATTTTCAGGGTTGAATAATTATCCCAACTCTGTTTGCTAACCTTGTTGGGCCGACGGTGTGCAAATCGGTTGTGCATTTTAGCTTAATTTGTAACGAATAATGGGTTGAAGGGGGGAGTGCCAGTGACGCTAGAGCATTTATCGCCTGCCTTTTTGGTTCTATTGCCTGTTTACCTTTTTGTTAATATCATGTACTTCTTTCCTTTTTTTGTCTTTTTTTTTATCTCCTCTTTTTTCCCCATCTATCTCCGTCTCAGATGAAATTGTCGGCACTTTGGGCGAGGGAACGTTCGGAAGGGTGATGGAATGCATTGACCATCGCAGGTAAATTCCTTATAAAGTCATATCTGTATATTTCAGCTGATTTGCTAAGCTGTCTAAACTTATCTTTATTATTAAGATACAAGACTAGCCCTTCATCTAGCGATTTCAAACGTTTAAAGAGGAACGATTTTTAAATTGTTAATGTAGCACGCTTAAGGAATTGACAGAACTATTTTGAGCAAATTGGTTCTTATTTTTGTTATTTTTTGTGAACACTGCGATGAATACACCCTCAGAAACATTTATGGACAAATAGAGAAGGACACAGCCCCAAAATGTGCTGTTTTGTTTAAATAAATAACAGCTACTTGCATAAAAATGAACACCCATGTAAAATGTTTCAGGTGCGTCTTGTGAGTTGAGTTGATTGAAAAGAAATGATTGCATTGTTTTTATACAAAAAGCTTTTTTTATTTTCATCTTAGCCTTCTAAAGCTATGTTTAGTCATTTGTTTTTAACAAATTAATAATTTAATTTGATTTAATAAATAAATTTGATTTTTTTATTTCAGAGGTGGATCCCATGTGGCTCTGAAAATCATTAAAAATGTTGAGAAGTACAAGGAGGCTGCGCGACTGGAGATCAATGTACTGGAAAGGATCAATGAGCGAGACCCTGAAAACAAAAAGTGAGATTACTGGATCAACAGGATCAAACTTATTCTACATATACTGTACATATGTGACTTTAAATCAGAGGTTCCCAAACTTTTTTTAGGCAAACAATGTGAAATGGATGTAATAAATTAATAAATACCCCAAAATTATTATTTTTTAAAATTCCAGATTCGAACATTTTATTATGTTAGTGACGAAGCACAGGGGTCTGGTTTTTGCTTGCGACATTGCTCACACACTCACCTGCATAGTTTACGTAGCCTAGATCTGGAATATTTAAAAGCACCATTCACCAAACGGCACGTCAGAACCAAAACGTCCCTGTTCATCAGATTTCCAAGGCAAACTGTAAAATGTTTAGCGGTTTCATGCACAACAACGTTTAACACACAGACGAGTTTTTCATTTTAAATTTTTAAAAATGCTCGGTTTATCTTTAAAACTTTCCGCTGTCCTCGTGATTGTCACAAGCAAATCGAAAACTCTGACCTTACTCTCCAAAGGATTTACTAGTCTATAAACACAGAACTTTTTGTAAGTTTGAAGGCGAAAGGAAAGGTATTTGAAATTATATAAACTTCTCAAAACCACTTAGTGTTAGTACTCAATAATGGTTTAGATTAGTACACAAGCATGCGATTTGAAACCCATTGCTAGTTTGGTTAATTTGAATATTGTTTATTGTGTATTCAGCTATTCAGAATAGTGAAAAAGACTAAAATAGCACATAACAGGAAATTGGTCTTCGAAATTTTTTATATTAATTTGTAAAATAAATAAGCAAAACTTAAGAGGAGATTGTGAGCATTTGTAAAGCCACGTTTTGGAACCCCTGCTTTAAACGGTGCCATGCACCTCATTTGTAAATGTTGTGTTGCGTAATTGTGTTGCTTTCAGTTGAAGATACAGCTAGTAGAATATTTTGTTTAATTAGAGAAATAAAGACACTAGCTCCGAGGCAATCTAGTTAATTTTCCTCCAGGCCTGTCTGATCTACTTAAAACCTTTTTTTTTCCCCTCCTGTTTTCCTTCTTCGTCTTGCAGTCTGTGTGTACGGATGTTTGACTGGTTTGACTACCACGGCCACATGTGTCTCAGCTTTGAGCTGTTAGCACTCAGCACCTTTGACTTCCTTAAGGAGAACAATTACCTGCCTTATTCCATCAGCCAGGTCCGACACATGGCCTACCAGCTCTGCCTATCCGTCAAGTGTGAGTACCACCACTAAAAATAAATCCTAAATCTCATAACGCTTGTGTAACGGACAGCTAACTTTGAAAGTAATCTTGAGCACTTTTTAGGAGTTTGGAAAGATGAAGTATTACCATTGATTCTCATTGAATGTTCACTTAACTTCTCTACAGTTCTGCACGACAACAAGCTGACCCACACAGACTTAAAACCAGAGAATATTCTCTTTGTCAACTCGGACTTCACCATGACATACAACATAGAGAAGGTGAGTGTATGTGCATTACTCTACTAGAGGCAGTCTTTGCTTGGAGCTCGCAGATCGCCGCTTGCGCCTACATTTTTTTTTGGTTATTCTTGCCTGTTAGAATGAACTGTTTATACAGGTGTGTCTTGTTTTCTGGCTTAGAAGAGAGACGAGCGTACAGTGAAGAGCACTGCAGTGAGGGTAGTAGATTTTGGCAGTGCTACATTTGACCATGAACACCACAGTACAATCGTCTCCACCAGGCACTATCGCGCACCTGAGGTTATTCTCGGTAAGTGCGAAGCCTTGACCACCCTGTTCCAGACCACCTTTTTCAGATTTATACTTTAGGACAACTGTAACTTTTTAAAATTTCATTGTATATCAGTAACATACATACGTAATATGTAAGGTAAGTGACTAACATCCAGTGGAATGTACCTTGCACTGACCTACTACTAAGTTGTCATGCTCGAGCTCTATTTCTCCCCAAACTTTCTGCCGCCGTCGTGATTATTGTCGTGAACTGCATCTCAAAATCGTAAACTCAGGAAGACTGGTACGTAAATCAGACTTACATTAGGTTTAAAGGTTACATGAAAGGTCTTTAAAATTCAAACATTAACTGTAATAGTAACACTGGTTTAAAAAAACATCCTGAATAGTACATAAATACTGAATATGAGACAAAACGCTTGTTTGATTAGCGGCGGTAGATGATGGGGAAATATTTTTTTATGCCCATTTTTATTGTTGAACAGGATGGTGAAAAGACTAAAATGGCACGTATGCTATTCATTTAAACGTGGCTTGTTTGATTATGACTCCCAGTAACAATTCAAATATTCAAAGTTTGACTTTATAGTTACATCGGTGTTTATTATATTAATTTGTAATATAACACAATAGACACAATTTTGACTATCAAGCTTGGGACCCCTGATTTATTGACATTCTGTTACCACTAGGTGGTGCTATATTCATAGGAACCGTTTTGAATCAGTGTGTAGATGCACTAGATAAGGTTTTTAAAGCTAGGTATCACCTATATGCTCTGATGACTCACGTCAGCGTAGACGTTCAGGTTACACGTGAAGCACAACCTCTAGGCAGCTTTGTCTACTGACAGCTCGGGAGGCCGAACTTTGTGGATTTGAACATTTTGAAAATTAATTTTTTGTCAGGTGTTTGGTATAATAAGGATTTCTTTCTGATTAGCCTTGAGATCATGCGCAAAATGTCACTGGCCTATCCTGCCTCCTATGCAAACTAAGTCTGTTTGACAACAGTTTCGCCTGTGGCTCTGGGGAAGGATAGGCACGCTGAGGGAGGAAAGGACATGGGGGTGACCAGACGCTAAATGTGCATGTTACACAGTTAGGGGGGGGGGAGATACAGGATCATTCAGTTGGTATTTTTTGATTAATTACCAATTAACGTCTTTCAAAACTGAAGTCGGTATTGTAAAAAAAAACCTTTATTTTATGTAACTAAGCTCATTATAAACTTGACATAGATGATTAAAACTACGCGTGTGTGCTGTAGCAGACAGCAGAGGAGATGATTATTGAATTCTTCTAGAGTGAAGTCACCCTGATGAAAATGTTTTAATTTTTCGTAATTTAATCCCCTGTTCATGATTTGTGAGCGAAGACATTTACTCGAGCACGGAAAATGGAAGATAAGATGCGTCAGAGAAAGATGTGGCTAGTAAAGTTTGTATGGGACACAAAACAGGCTAAAAGGAAACTCGTTATGAAAACACTGTTTTTGTCGATCTTAAAGCTGTAGACACCATGTCTGTTAAATCGTGCTGCTCGATGATGGTCGGAACCTTTCAGCGATTCCCAATTCAATCGTCAATTGTACCAAGCCTATTGTTGATTGTGAAATTTATTCACTTTCCATAATTTCTTTAAAGGCCCTTTTGAATAAAAAGTCTTGCATGTGTTTTTTTTTTTATTATTATTATTATGTATAGCCACTAGAGGTCAACTAGTTGATGGGTTTTGCTGATTAATCTGCACCAATAACTGATTGCTGGAACTATCGCTTATTGGCAAAAATCCACCTTGATAGTTTTTCTTGTGGCTGAGAAGGGGTCCACTCTCATTATACGGTAAGAGAGCGGCCTCTAGAGGTGAAATAAAACCATCACTGACCAATTTTGTTGTGGGGTTTGTTTTGTGTCTATATTGTTATTTGAAGTGTTGCTTTTTTTGCTTAATTTTTGATGCATCTATTTTATTTACTTTAATATTCATTAATAGTTAATATATATATATTTTTTATGTTAAAAAGTAAATGACATTTTTGTAGTACTGTCAAGACTGAATTTTTAAAAAATAAAGTTCAGCAATATTTCTTTTGAGTGTTTTTTATTCAGTTTCAATTTTAATCAAACTACCGGTTGATTAGTAGTGAACCTAGTTATCCATTATTGGTTGACTGTTAATAGTCACGGTGCACCTCATTAATCTGTTATCTATGTGAATGTGTTTCCATGCAGAAATGGGTTGGAGCCAGCCGTGTGATGTGTGGAGTATTGGCTGCATCCTCTTCGAGTATTACCTTGGCTTCACACTTTTTCAGGTGTGCTGCTGGTTTTTCTTCTTTTGGTTCATACTGTTTGCAGGTCATGGCAGCAGGCACACAAGACGAGGCATTTAAACACGTTCAGTTTGGTCTAAGGCCACTAATGAGTGTGTCATGTACTCTGAGACCCTGTATACTCTCGCTAATTCTTCCTCTGTGCTTATTTTCTTTCTTCCTCTTTTTTTCTCAGTTACCTTTACAAATACTACTCTGTACAGCATTAGAACATTTGTTCTTTTAATTTCAGCTCTCTAACAATAAAAAAATGGATCATCTTTAACTTCTGAGACTGTTGTTCTCTGCTTAGTTGTGCTGTTGTCTCTTCTTTTCCAGACTCATGATAACAGGGAGCACTTAGCCATGATGGAGAGGATATTGGGTCCTGTCCCTTCCAGGATGATCCGCAAAACGAGGTAAGGCACTGCCAGTACACACACGCACACACACACGCACGCACACCCTTCATTTGACCAAAACACACACATTATCAGATGAGTGAGTGTACAAAGCATTCATATATATGGTGTTTCTATGACATTTGTGTACTTTCATGTACATTGTACCGTTATTTTTATATATATATATATATATATATAAAATAAAATATGGTACAATGTAAAGAATTCTGGATATGCTTCTAAACAATTTATGCACGAAAGGGTGAAATTTCAGATTCATAATTTAGGTAACATTTAGTTGTCAGTATCAGATTGGTAACTTTAGTGACTAAGAAGTAAATTTCTTGCACTGTCTAGTGGGGCGGCTGTGGCTCTGGTGGGAGAGCGGGTTGTCCACTGATCGTAGAGTTGGTGGTTCGATTCCTGGCCTACATTCCTCCTCATTGGCAAAACACTTACCTCCAAGTTGATCACGCCATTGGTGTGTGTGTGGATGAGAAACAGTGTAGAACCGCTGAGGTTAAAAAGCGTTATGTATGTGTAGACCATTTACCATAACTGTCTAGTAATCTTCGCACAGCTTTTCCGAAAGTCAGGCTCATTCCTTTGAAGTAGCGGCTGTGCAAGCAGAATTCACACAATGCACATTCCGTGTTTACTAATCTAGAAAACACAGAAGACTGGTACAAAAAACAGAACTTTCTAGAGCTTTTTAAAATTCGAACATTAACTGTAATTGGAAAACCTGCTAGTATAGTGGTTAGTATAGAGTTCGTACTCTGTAACGGTCTACGTAAGTATATGATTTGAGATGCATGATTTTGAGCACAGCAGCTTTGTGTAGCGGAGGCAAATGGACAGGGCAATCTATATGTTTTTATTGTTCACACACTTCATTTAAATATGGCTCGGTTGAATGCAACTCCCAGTAAGGTTCAAAATGATTTGTAAAATAAATGATTCCGAGTTTCTCTCACGGCCCCACATGGGGTCCTGACCCCTTCCTTAGGAACCACTGTCTTTTACATCATACATGTAATCGATGTGACCTGGCATTTTTAATTCTAACAGAAAGCAGAAGTACTTTTACCGTGGACGTCTCGACTGGGATGAAAACTCCTCAGCGGGACGATATGTTCGAGAGAACTGCAAGCCCTTGCGTGTAAGAAACTGGTTTCATTATTATTATTATTATTATTGTTATTATTATTATTATTATTTGGGGTCCAAACACTTGAAATGTTGTCTTTGTTCTTCTTCTGATTCTTCGCAAAACAATTATATAGTCAGAGTACATTGAATCTTGTATTTCGTGTTTGCTGTGTATAAAGATTGTATTCCGTGCCCCTACTCAGGCTCAGTGAGAGAGCGTGATCATGCCCCCACCCCCACCCACCAAATAAATTTCTGCCGTGATGTATTTTTTTGGGTTAATTTGCATAATATGCACAACCTACGTTTGCAAACCACTCCTTCGATTTTTCACAAACTTGGTGTGAATCTACTCCGGACAAAATGAAACACAATACAGATGTGTAAACAATATGGCCGCAACACGTCATGTATTTGAAATGCATGTTCGGTACAAGGTTCTGAGGATGTCGCCAACGGTTGGGGTGTGGTCATTAATGGAGGGTGGGGTTAAGTCCAAATAACTGTTTGTCAGGAACCAAGAGTCTGATTGAGCTGAAATTTGGTGTACTGTATTGTTTTGCTGGTTTATAATCAAATTTTTAATCATCGCAAATACATGACCGCCTTCAGCCAATCTGCATTCAGCAGGTGTTTCAAACAACTAGTATTGAGACAACTAGTATATCACTAAACTTGATGGGTATATTCATGCATGGTATCCTTATTCTTTTATGTAACTTGGCAATTACTGGCCACTGCAGGCAGTATTTGCGCAAAGTGCTTGGAGCCTGCAGATCGCCTGCTTGTGTTTATATTTGTTGTTATTTTTACTGTTATTATGACTCCTTTGACTTATTCTGTCTCCATTATTCAGCGGTACATCCTGTCGGAGGCTGAGGAGCATCACCAGCTGTTCGACCTGGTTGAGGCCATGCTGGAGTATGAGCCGCCGAAGCGCATCACTCTGGCCGCAGCACTCAGGCATCAATTCTTCCAGAGTCCCATCCCTGCTAGCGAACAGACATCAGGAAAGCCTTGGGAGGCCAATCGTGACATTAGCCGGTGACGTTTGTCTCTACCTGCCTTAGATTTTTGCTCCAAAAGGGAAAAAAAAAACCTCTTCACGTTACTGAGGGACTGTGAGCAGAGTTGGTGTGTAAGAACAATTGGAGTTCACCTGGTGAAGTTGACCACCCCTCCCCCTCACCCCCTTACCCCCTTTTTTTCCCCCAGGCAAACCTCACTGACCAAGTAGTTTTAAGGTGGATACGAATTGTCAGGTTATACTGCCGTGTCAGCTTTAAAGTATTTAAGGGTGATAGAGGACTTTGTCTTAAGTTGGAACCGGTTACAGTCGTTTCGTATTTAGAGCTCATGGGTAGATTAAGTACCATATAATGCCATTTCAAAGGTAACTCACAAACACGGAGTCTTCCACACATCAAGGACATGATGGAAAGAAAATGTGTCCAGACACAAAGCACGTGGAAAAGCTTAAGAGCGAATGTGGTGTTGCCTATATAACCATTAATAGGTTTGAAATGGGCAAATGGGGAGAACATCTTTGAGTCATATCTGTTGTAGCAAAAACCCAAACAAGGTTTTTTTTGTTGTTGTTTTCGAGAAGCTTTGGGGTAAAACATGAATGTAAACATGAAGAAAATCACCAAACTGGCTGCATTGTTTGCATTGGATTCCACTGTAATTGGACACTGAGCCTGAATTGCGGTCTCCTGCTTAGTCGTATTTTTATCAGACAGGTAATAGCTGAAGAGCTGTTTTGGCATAGACACACTCCTTGATCCTAGATCTGTCAGTCGCATTCAAACAGGAGCTACTATTCTGTGTAGCTAAGTGTTGTGTGTGTCGTCCCCGTCCCCCACCCCCAGTGTGACTGCTACACACACACACACACACACACACACATGTATTTTCTATTGAAGCCTTTTGTCCATGTGATCAAGCACAGAACTTTTGTGTTCTGTGTCATTCTTGCCAGCACAGGTTTACAGTATTTATTTGAATCAGCATTATTTTTGTTTCGTGTTTTTATATGAAGCTAAAGGTGTATATCTGTATATACAAATATATATGTATCAATGACTGTATAGAATAAAGGCTCTTTCTGTCTGCCTGATGTTTGTTAAAGTCGTGGCAGCTTTACAGGCAGAAAACAGCAGACATCTCGTCACATCTGGTCTGTCTCTAAAACAATCAATTTGTGTTTTGACTCTTATACCCCTGAATGGAAACTACTACATATCATGAGAATAGCACTTTAGTGAAGACTATCTGCTTGCCAGCCATCTTGAGAACTCCCGCAGTACCGTCTCTGATCATTTTATTTTTCGTATTTCATGACTTCTAATAGCTGGGAGACCTACAAGACATAAGCACCTACTGAATGACTACTCTTGTACATAATTGTGTAAAGATGGTGGTGCAGCACGTAGCTTTGCTGTATTACAGCTCCTGCGTCCTCAGTTCAGTCCTGAGCTCAAATCCGGTGTTCCCGGGATAGACTCTAGATCCACCAAGACCCTGATCCGGATAAAGAGATTACTGAAGATGAATGAATTAATAATATTAAACATCAGTATTTCAGTGTGGCTATTAATTCATCACTGTCCCCTCTCATATACAGCGTGTGTATATGTCCCCAGTACTTTCAGAGGGGACTCATATAGTCCCCTCTGAAAGTACTGGAAAGGCAAGGCCAATTCTGTCATTCTTGCTATACACTAAAGATATTTGGGTTTGAAATCAAAAGATGAATGAGACGATAGATCAGAATTTCAGCTTTAATTTCCTGGTATTTATATGTGGATGTGTTAAACAGCTTAGAACATGGCACCTTTTGTCTGACCACACACATTTTTCAAGTGATCAAAAAAATTGGAACATGCATCTGACAAGTGTTTCTTGTTCTGCAGGTGTGTCCTGTTAGTTTGATTTTTAAATATTGAATAGCTCTGAATGTCTACTTTTGGTTTGAGCCCTTGATTTCACCTGTGAAGACTGCATTTGTTATTACCGTAAATAAATAATCTAACATGAAGTCCAGAGAGCTGTCTATGGGAGAAAAGCGAGTCATTTTGAAGCTGAGAAAAGAGGGAAATAGAGGTATTGCACAAGAACTAAGTATAGCCAGTAAACCAATTTGAAAGAAAAAACAAACAAACACTGGTGTACTGACAACTAGACATGGAACAGGTCGGCCAAGGAAAACAACAGCAGTTGATGACTTGTGTAACATTGTGAGAGCTGTGAAGAAAAACTCCAAAACAACATTCCGTCACATCACCAACAACCTACAAAGTATTACAATCCACCATTTGAAGAAGACTTCAAGAGCAGAAATATCAAGGACATACCAAAAGATGCAAACCACTCATCAGCAGTAAGAATCAGAAAGCCAGATTGGATTTCTGGCCACAAATTCTGGAGCCAAGATTAACCTCTACCAAAGTGATTGAAAGGCCAAAGTGTGGAGAAAGAAAGGATCTGCTCATGATCCAAAACATACAAGCTCACTGGTTACACATGGTGGAGGTAGTGTCATGACTTGGGCTTGCAAGGCTGCTTCTGGAACAGACTCACTAATCTTTATTAATGATGTAACATCTGACAGTTTACTGTGAAATGCATCCAATATAATTGGGAGGAACATCATCATGCAGCAAACAATGATCCAAAACACACATCAGACCTTAACCCAGTTGAGCAGCATTTATCCTCCTGAAGAAGAGACTGAAGGGAGAAACCCCCCTGAAACTAACTACTGAAATAATCTGCGGTACAAGCTTCATAGAGGACAAATGCAGCAGTTTGGTGATGTCAGTGGGTTGCAGGCTTGATGCAGTTTTGCTAGCAAGGGATGTGCAACCAAACAAGTGTTATTTACGGAAATTTACTTTAAGACCGTCTATTCCAATATTTATGCTTACCTAAAAATAGAGTGGCCTGCCACCAAAACTGCTATGTTCCAAGTTGTCCAAGACGTATAGATGGAAATCTGAAGATAGCTGAAATCCTGTTTGGTCATCTCGAATTTATCTTTTGATCTCAATCCCAAATGTATACCAAAAACAACAGAATTGACCTTGCTGTCCCAGTACTTTCAGAGGGGACTGTTTCTTTCACAGTGTAATAAAATACCTTGTACTGTCTCCTTTGATGCTTTGGGTGACTCCAGAATAGGGAGAGGGGTTGTGTATGAGATATTAGGAAAACACACAATTCTTTTTTTTTTGCCAGTTTAATTGGAATCTCCCAAAGTAAGGCGAGTACTTTTTATCCATCTTTCAGTCCCAAATATGTTGACCACAACAGAACCACATGAATGAAATTTGAGGATGGCATTTAATTCACTGAGAAGATATCTGATCAGTCGTTTTTTTGATGAGGACTTGGGAAGAAGGGCTATTTCCTTCTGTTGCTTTGATTCCCAGAGTTGAGTGGAACCATGTAGATTTGTAGAAATCAATATTATTGTGTTAAATACTCCCTAAACCCTCTCCAGGACAACTTCTAGAGTTAAATCAGGGGCAGGAAATGAGAAAAACATAGCAGTGTTATTGTCCTAGTAAATGTTGCTCTATATTCCTTACACTCCAGTCCATAAGTATCTGGACAGCTACCATTTTTTTTTTTTTTTTTTGTAATTTTGCCTCTGTACATCACCTCAATGGATCTGACCTGAAGCAATCAAGACGTGACTGAAATGTAGACTTTCAGCAAGGGGATTAACAAAAAATATTGCATTAGCCGTTTAGGAATTACAGACAAACTCCCTCCATTTTTCACAGTGAAGTTACTGGACAAACTAACGATCATAAATATCAGATTATTATTGAGATGCTTTGCCAGGCCTTTACTGTAGCTGCCTTCAGTTGCTGCTTGTTTGTGAGACTTCCTGCCTTCAGTTTTGTTTCCAGTAAGTGAAAAGCAGCTCAACTGGGTTGAGGTCATTGTACACTTAAGAACATTTAATTTCTTTGCCTCAAGAATCTCCTGGGTTGCTTTCGTGGTATGTTTTGTGTCATTATCCATCTGTACTGTGAAGCACCGTTCTATCAGTTTTGCAGCATTTGACTGAATCTGAACAGAACGTACATCTCTATACACTTCAGAATTCATTCGAAATGTCAGCAGTCACATCATCAATAAACATAAGTGACTCGGTTCCACTGGCAGCCATACATGCCCATGCCATTACACTTCCTCCACCATGTTTTATAGAAGATGTGGTATGCTTTTGGTCCTGAGCTCTTTCTTTCCTTCTTTATACTCCTCTCTTCCCATCATTCTGGTTTTCATCATCATTCCAAATTAATTTTGGTTTAATCTGTCCAGAGAATTTTTCATCAGAACTAGTCAGGCTTTTTTTTTTTTTAATATAGATATAGATATATAGAGATAGAGAGAGAGATTTTTTAGCAAAGTTTAATCTGGTCTTTCTGTTCTTGAGAGTTAGCAGTGATTTGCACCTTGAGGTAAACCATCTGTATTTACATTAATGAATGTGGCTCTTGATTGTAGACTTTGACAATGATACACCTACCTCAGAGTATTCTTGACTTGGCTAGAGAAGTTAATAATTTTGCGATCATTCACTTTTTTTTCTTCTTCTTTTTTTGGAACTTCTTTTATTCCATTTTATCAAGTGTAGAATTGTATCATACAGTAGAATTAGTAGTTATAGCACAGGTATAAATGTCTTACAGGGAAGTCCATGGTTTCCAATATCCTCTCAGTGTCCACACACATTTCCCCCTCATGGGACAAAATGGTAAGTAAGCGGTTACAACCACCAATACAGTAAATAGATAAAAATAAATCAATCAAAAAAGACAAAAATAGAGCCACAGTAATAATGAATAAATAATAGTAATGCGTAAATGACATCAAGATGGCATTTAGATAACAAAGAAGATCTACTCCGACTCCTACAACAAATCACGTGAGAAAACATGCGATGATCTGGGACCATTTAATTGAAAATATTTGTTTTTAGTCGTAATTTTACGGTTATATATTGATAAACAGCCTTCAACCTTTCCCTCCATTGTGATATTATGGGGGACTGAGGCTTCAGCCAGGAGAGTCATCATCATCTTATATATTAAGAGTAAGACTCAGTAAGAGTGTTGTTATATTATTGTCCTCCACATCCTCTCGAAGTAATCCCAATAAATAATAAGTTGGTTCTAAAGGCAGTTCTACATGTAAACATTTAAAAATTTCATTTTGTATGCTTTACCAATGTTCTGTTGCGATCATCCACTTTAGTTGTCTTCTGTGGCATTCCATGTGTTGCTGAGCTCTCAAGTGCATTCCTTCTTTTTAAGAATGTACCAAAGTGTTGATTTGACCACTCCACAAATTTCTGCTCTCTCTATTACATGTTTATTTGGTTTTTATTTTTTTCCCTTCCAGCCTAATGATGACCTCCTTCACTTGCCTCTTTGGGCTGCATATTGAGAGTTCTCATGAACATCTACCAAATACACATTCAACACTTTTTAAAATCAGTTCCAGACCTTCTATCTCCTTAATTTGTCAAACAGGCCACACCTTGAAACTGCTTATCAGTTAATTGTCCAATTACTTTTGAGACTAGGAATTACAGCCCCTTCATTTGACAAACAGTTCATACAATATTTGTGTTAAACCCCTTGAATTAAAGCTGGAAGTCTACACTTAAATAAAATCTTGATTGCTTCATCTCAGATCCACTGTGGTGGTGTACAGGGGCAAAATTATGACAAAACTGCTGATCTGTTGAGTTGATCTCATCACTGACATTTAACAAAAATTGTTGTTGGATTGATCCATTAAGTTGCCGGAAGCTTTATCCAGTTGCCACGTGGAAGGCTGTGACATGGGAAGATTTAACGCCACAGCACCTCCTTAATGCCTGTCATATGTCAAGTTGGCAGTAGCTGCACAGAAGAGATGACCTATAAACTGGCCAATCGCATTCAGAGAAACACGTGACTTTTATGTTTGCCAACTATTTTGTCATCATGTACGCCAGCTATGAGTTCAGGCACCCTTATTACTTTACATTTACACCATTATCCAGATCCATTAACTTATTAATACAACTGAGGGTTAGGGGCCTTGTTCAAGTTGTGGCGCTGGGATTTGAACTTTCTGATTAGTAGTACGCCAACGCCTTAACCACTAAGCCACCACTTGCCCATGAACCTGCCTGTACCATCTTCGCCCTAGGGTAGTTTATGGACTCCCGGAGGAGCACATCATGTATGTTTTTGTGACGGACAACCTGAATCACAACAAGAGCTGTGTTCATCACATTATAACAAGGTTCAGTGGGTGTCCCCTAAATGGTGTGGTGTGTAAGAATAAAATTGTTACCCAGATAAAATTGATAGCTGGTTGGAGCACTGATTCTGTGTTCCCTTGGTGCGAGCTCTCCAATGTACTTCTCAGCATCTGTCACCTTCCTTTACATGTCTTCGTTCTCCCCTAGTCCATCTGTTTGCAGGAGAAACTTCACTCCTTTAATCTATCATTCTGAAAGGTTAAAATGGTAAAAGATCTAAAGTTTTATTTTTCCTTTATGAAATGAAATTGAACTCATCTGTCTATATCACGCATTGTGGTTGATTTTTATTTGTTGTGATAAACATTTGTTTGGTGCTTATAAACTAAACTAATCAGCCTGTTTCAATCCTCACATGTTTATCATTCCTTGCTGTTGCTAATGAGGTTACAGAGGATTATGTTGTTTTGGAATTAGCAGAGATTTGGGTGGGGGACAACTGTGTGAACCATGTAGCACTTAAGCCTCTCAAAGTGGCACAGCCTTGTGAGGCAGAAAACAGCGCTTTGGATCAGATGTGAACGTTTGCTTTTGATGAATGCAGACATCAGGTATAAGGTATGTAAGATTATCTTCTTGAATTGTTCTAGTTTTAGCATAGAGAAATGCTAAATTAAACCTTGCACTTGCATCGTATGACATGTTTTATCAACAATTTGACATTTTTATTTCATAGTTTATACTCCATAGCGGTCACTAAAATTTAGAGCTGCATCAATACTAAATTTCTCAGCTGATACCGATAACCGATTATTCAGAGTGATATCGGCCGATAACGACAACAAAACCGATAGTTCTGCCTTTTATACCTTCTTTTAAATGAATAATAATTAATTCCACAGTTATGAAACAAATGCAAATAAAAACTTTATTCTCTCCATTTCAACAAGTTGTTTCACAGTAACTGGTCTCGTAAACAGAAAAAACATTACTCCCATTAACATGTACTCATTTATGAAGATTAAAGTAAGATTTCTTAACTTACTGAATGTTAATTCATATTAACACAATTGACTGAATTGTAAAAAAAAAAAAAAAAAACCTCGTTAGTCTCATATTCACTCACCACAAACAAACATTTCTACTTCATAACTGAACATCAAACTGGTAATATATAATATCAACTTCTTTATATATTGATATTAACTGGATATGAAAAATATTCTACTCTACAAATGCTTTTCTGGGATGTGTGTGTGTGTGTATGTATAATTATATATATATATATATATATATATATATATATATATATATATATATATAATAAAATAATAATATACATACATACATGTTAGCCCTTTAATTCAGCTCGAGCAGCATAAATACAGATATTAGAATCGATGCTGAAACTCCCGCTTCATTACTGCAGTGTAAAATTTTAGCAGTGCAGAGATTACAAACTGCAGTTTTGTCATCATTCCACACAAGAGACATCGTCTTTACACACAGCACATAATCAATGTGTTTGGATTTACAGGATATAATCGGCCCTGATCGTCGGATGTTTTTAAACTATGGGCCATAGCGTGAAAAATAGCCTTTATCGGCTGATACATGAGTGCATCTCTACTAATGTAACAACATTTCATCAGTGTAAGCTCTTGATTACTTGGTCTACTTTTATTAATAAGAATTTTGTAAATAGTATTATCATATTTACTGCTTTCAACACCTTGTTTAAGTGGACCTATTGACTTTAATTTTTGTATAAAAATAGATTGCTAGAATGTTGCATTGATGGAAATATTCGTTTATGCAGTCCTTCAGTAGAACACAAGCTGCTTTATCTTAAACTGAGTTGTAATTTGTGATCCTTTTCTTCAGCCCCTGACCTGAGTCGTGGAGCTGAAACACTATTACTCATTTGCATATATTATTAAATGAGGTGAAGACCATTTGCATGGACAGGGGTCAGAAAATCACTGGCAGTGTTGAGTCTTGAGGACGACAGAGAACCAAATACTCCCCAGCACGCTGTAGCAACGTATTAGAATCGCAAAATGGATGCCATAGTGAAGAAATCCCTGGCCAGCTGTGTACCGGGGATGAAGAATGGAGTTGGTAAGAAAGGGAACGCTGTTAGGAGGAAAAGCGCACCCTGCTGTTACTCCCACATCACTTACGACTCGTCCTGGATTAGAACCTACCAAGCAGAGCTACACAGAGAAAGGCAAGTACTTTGAGAATTCTTGAAAGGACAAAATAATGAGAAAATCATAACCTACAAATGAAATAAAATGAAAAACAAAGCAATCTGTCAATCCAAAAACACAAAAACCTAGATACTACGTGAATGTTGCCTGCTTCCCACAAGCATCAGAGAAAATACAAATATGGCAGGGATTTCTGTACGGCTTTAGCTTTACTCTCTTGCCGCCACATACGTTTAGCATGCTGCTCAGGAAGAGAGAAAGATCACGTTAATATACATGGGACAATAGAGCTCAGATGTAATTGTTAACCCTGTAGCTGATCATCAAACACCTCCTTCCCAGTACAGACCCTCATTAAACCACTTAAGAGTTGATATGTTAATATGATTCAGGTAATCCTTTGATTGTTTGCGCTCTCATGCTCTTTCTTGTTTTGGCATTAAACCCCACCCCCCCAATTCAAGTCTGTAACTACAAGCCAAGAGAAAAATATAGTGTTTAAGAAGCCCTTAAATCCTTAACATAATAATGATTGAATCTATGTTAATGTTATTTTGTGCAGGAAACAGAGACAAGGCATATTAGCTCAGAAGAAAGCAGAGAGAACAGTTTTGAAGGCCCACTACATGAACCCACACCATTACACAAAGGTGAGAGTGTGGCCCATAAATGCTGTGTCCTCCATGTGCTGATGAGATTATTCTTTGAGTGCGAAGTAACAGATGAGAGCCTTGTTTTCTGTTTGTGCTTTTCAGACACCGCAGGACAGGACACATTTAAAAACCAAAGCGTCTGCAAAAAAAGACGACTCACTTTTTGGTGCCTTTCAGGGACTAAGTCTCAATATAGACGGCGTCCGGTCTTTGAGACCTACAGCACCAAGTGCAGAGCAGTGTAAAGTCATGTAATAAGGAAGCAGAAAATTGTTTTCAGTGATAATGTACACATTTCCAGCAATATAATGTTTAAATGTTTAACTGTTTAAGCTTAGCTTATTTAATCAGTTTAGCTGTAATTTTAATCATTTGTATACATTTGTGATATATAGATGTCGTTATTCAGTCAAATAAATAAATAAATAAATAAATAAAAGGAAGTGGTGAGGGCTGATTACATACAAAAATACATATTTATATTGACTTCCTCAATTTGGCTGCATGTCCCTTGCTTCTAGTAACTGCATCAAGTCGGCGTCCCACTGACATCACCAAACTGTTGCATTCTTCTTTTGTGATGCTTTTTCTAAGTTTGTAGCACAGCTTCTTTCTCATTTCAGTCTGCTCTTCAGGAGTTGAAATGCTGTTCAGCTGGGTTAAGGTCTGATCCAAAACATATGAGCACATTGGTCAAGCATGGTGGAGGTAGTGTTGTGGCTGGAGCTTGCATGGCTGCTTCTGGAACAAGCTCCCAGGCTAATTTTTATTGATGATGTAACTCATGATGGTAGCAGCAGAATAAATTCAGAGCTTTACAGAAACATTCTGCTGGTTTACTGAGAAAAGATTCTAATCTAATTAGGAGGAACTTCTTCATGCAACAAAACAATGATCCAAAACACACTGCCAACTCAACAAAGGACTTTATGGGGGGGCATGACGCAAAGAAGAAACCAACAGTTTGCTGATGTCACTGTCAGTAGGGCTTGATGCAGTTATTGCAAGCAAGGGATATGCAACCAAATATTACGTGTTATTTACTGTAAGACTCTGTTCCAATACTTTTGCTCACCCCAAAATTGGGTGGTCTGCCACCAAAGGTGCCATTGTTTAACACATTTAACACACTTTTGGCGAGGTGAAAAGGTGTGGGGGCCGACCATTCAGCCTAACATTCTTTGAACCATTAACATTAAATTCAAATAAACTCTTTTTTTTCTTTTATTACTATTTTCTTTTTGAACAACAGAACAAATGATAGGCTACACATATTGAAAAGACTCATTGCATATTCAAAACTGTGGTTATGATAACAAAAAAAAATCAATTCACGGAGATTTTGGAATTTATTCACCTCAAGACTGAACAAATAAACTTGCCTGCACTTGTTAATGTGAAGGGTGAGACTGACTTTTCGACTGCAGTAAATAAGCCAGGTCTGGCTCAAAAACAGTGGCTTTGATACGCAAGATGTCACGCAGGTGAGAGTCACCTAGTCTCGTCCTCATGCGGTTCTTGTTAATGTTCATAACTGAGAATGTCTTCTCGCACAAGTATGTCGAGCCAAACAAGCTCAGCATTTTCTTAGCAAATGTTCGAATCTCTTGGAACCTGCCTTTATCCAACTGGCGGTAAAAGTTGACAAGAGGGAGCTGTTGGTGCCGACCGCGTCACACTGCAGCTCAATGAGCTCCAGCTGCAGGTGATCTGGAGCGTCATTAGGGTCCACGGAGAAAGGCGAGGGAAAAAGCCTGAGCTCCTTTTCAATAGCTTTAAAATCCCGAAAGCGCCATTGAAACTCCTCAGTCAGAGATGAGATGTCTGCTACATACCTCCTCATTTATACACCGATATTGTTCTGTGGAAAACTGGTCATTATTTCCTGCAGTGATGGGAAACGTGTTGTATTGGGCTGTGTTTCTGACAGATGCCTTTGGAAAAGTAGCAGTTTGGTCCCAAAGCCTTTGATGTGTGAATACAGTTGGCTTACCACTGCATTTTGCCCCTGAAGGCTCGTGTTCAGCACGTTCACATGTCAACTAAAAATCCAAAATCAGCCAGCCAAACAGGATCAGATAGTTCTGGCATTGGTTGTCCCTTTTTTGCCAAGAATTGTCCGATTTCCTCCCTAAGAGAGTAGAAGCGCTGCAGTGCAGACCCCCGACTGAGCCATCTTACATCGTTGTGATGCACAACATCTCCGTATTCCGCCTGGATGTGGAGTAGAAACTGTTGAAACTGACGGTGGCACAGGGCTTTGGAGCGAATGTAATTAATAGTCTTTATCACCGCTTTCATGACGTGATCATATTTCAGATGTTTAGCACAGAGAACTTGTTGATGAATAATACAGTGGAGTTTTATAGCTTTTCCTCCTTCTTCGCTGACTTTGTTACAGATTAGGGTTGATAATCCACTTCACTCGCCAGCCATGGCACGTGCGCCATCTGTAGTAATCCCAGTAAATTTATTCCATGGTAGTTTCAAGTCATCTACGGCGGAACAAAGAGAAACAAATAAATCTGTTCCTCTTGTTTGGTCCTTAAGGCTCTGGAGGTCACGCTCTTCACTCACGATCATTTCACTGTCCACTCCTCTCAAAAAAAATCATCAACTGAGCGGTGTCAGATGCATCCATGCTTTCGTCGCATGCTAACGAAAAAAAGTCAAACTCCACTCCTTTTGCCTCCAACTGTCTCTTAATATCAGATGAAATGTCTTCAGTTCTCCGTACCACAGTGTTACGAGCTAGGCAAACATTGGCAAACTCTTGCTTCTTCTCAGGACAAATTTTCTCCACCATTTTCATCACGCAGTCTTTAATAAATCCCCCCTCAGTAAAAGGTTTGCAGTGCTTGGCAACCAGCGTTGCCACCTCGTAGCTCGCCTTTGTGGCATTTTCATTTGACTCACGGGCTCTTGTGAAAAAGCGCTGCTGTGCCGTTAAAACAGCTTCCAGTTGCTTCAATTTTTCTTGGCGTTCATTCCCAGCGAGCTCTTCGTAGTGAGCATGTTTCGTCTGGTAGTGCCTCTTTGAAAACAGCCACAGTCTCTTGGCAAATTAGACAGACACAGTTGTTTCGTATTTCAGTGAAAAAAATACTCTAATTTCCACTTGTCCTGGAAGCGACGGCCCTCGCGGTCAACTTTTCTTTTTTTAGTTACAGTCGCCATTTTAAAAATTAACTAAAGGGTCACACAAGGGTCACGTAGCGAGAGTGCGGTCACGGGTCTCCTGCATCTTCTGGCGAAATATAAAATAGCGTTTTTGTACACGTGTATTTTATACTGTGGTTAACAGTGTTGGCGGGCCACATATTATTGATTTTGTGACAGAGGCTGCGGGCCGGTGGAAATTGGCCCCCGGGCCGGACTTTGGACATGCCTGGCTTAAACATTGCTTGAATGTTGTTGTAGTAGTACGTACAGTAATGGGCAGCCAATGACCGTTCAGCAATGACTGTTCGGCCTGGCAAATGTCTCCGGTCCAGTCCTCGAGGGCAGTGTCCAGCACAGTTTGGTGATTTTTCTCCTCAAACACAGCTGATTCAATTCACATGTTAATTGGCAGGTTTAGTAGGTATGTTTAAGTAGGTGAACTACAAACGTTGCTGGACGCCAGCCCTTCAGGACTCCAAAGAAGAAGTAGAAAGCTAGGACACCTTAAAGGACACATGAACAAATGATCATATCCAGCACAGTTTTGTATTGTCCTCTAAATGTGATTTTTTGTGGAAATGTGACATTTTATTTCTCACCTACTGCTCCGACCAGCAACAGCTCGCCAAAAAAACAGGAGCAATCTGGTAATCCGGTCCATCATTACCTCACTGAGAATCACAACGTGCTATGAGAACAAACCAGATATGTGAAAGTTGTACACGCACATAAATACACAAACACGGGGTAAAACATATGAAATGTGTGTAAGGGTTTCTTTCTGATAGCTCATCAGTCCATTTAAGCATTCTTATATTGCAGTCTGTATATTAACCACAGGCACACGTAAACACACGTCATTAGTCAAGTTTCAGACCCATAATAAATATTACTAAGATATAGCATATCAGGCTCACTCATACACAGTACTCATCATTTAGATTTCATATAACTCAAGTTTCTGAAGTAAGAATTGTATTTATACATTGAAATAGTTAATACACTGCCTTTCTGGGAATGAAACACTGACCATTGTGTATGTGTTTCTGCTGAAATATTTGAGGCCCAGAAACAGCATTTTATACACAGACACATTTTGTCCCCACAGGGCAACAACACAGATAACATCTCTGTCGACCTGGGATCAACAGTGTCATACAACACCAGAATGAAATACAGTTACACCTGAAATAATGCGGGACAAAGGAGCAGTGAGAAGAAGAATAAATATTTTGTTAGCTCTGGTTTTTATCTTCAAGATATTCCAACATGATACAGATGCCCTGGAACATGGTGACAACGCTGGCACCAAATGCCATGGAGCCAGTAAGGTACCTTCAGAAAGCAAAGTTAGCAAAGGAATAAAAATAAATAAAACAAAAAATCCCAAATTATAAATGTGCCAAATTTTTTCTTTTTTACCTTAGAAATCAGCTGCATCTGCAACAGTTCTAAACTGCACACATTTTGTACTTGTTAAGGATTTTACTATATTTTGTTTAAAAAATATATTTTATATCATTTTGGTCATCACCATTAAATAGACCTAAATTTACTTGATCACTTTTGTGTATAAATCCATTTAAAGAAAAAAATTGCAGAAATTGTATCCTTTTTTTTATTTATTTTTTAACTCATGGACAATGCGTTTACTTTTTAATCAGTGTTATTTCGATAAAGATTCAATTCAGATGGCATGCAATTCTGCGTTAACACAAATCTAAAATATCTGCAAATATTTTTAAAGAGTTTTTGCATGAAAGGGTTAAAGTGTGGATCAGAAATACATTACACATATGCTTTTGAAAAATGACAAACTTTTGATAACGAATTACACAGTTAGTGAACAAACACTTTATAAAAATCACAACGAGATGCGCAATTGAATGTTCATATCTTTCCAACACTGTGGCGCAAGCTGTACGTCACACACACACACATACACACACACACAATGACTAGTCACACGAGTGTCAGCAGAGACAGAGAGCTATAAGTAATCACTGCCAAGCAGATTACACTCCAACCTGTGGATTTACTCGTTCCTTTTGCGCATGACGTGGACGCGCAAGATGGAGAGGTTGAGTAGCTTATTTCTGCACTAGAGGTCTTATTCTACAACGCTAAAGAAGCATCAGTCATGATTAAGTATTTCTTGCATTAAATGTAACTGTTAGCTTACATACCAAAAACAACAACAACCACAACAAAAACCAGGTGACATAAAACTGTTAGAATGGATCACTCTAGTGGACAAGTAGGCAGTGAGAACTGTCCTCCTCCGAATGGAGACTCCAGAACTCGTGGCAGGTTCTCCTTCTCTGCCTGGCGCTCCAGCTCTCTGTCCTCTGCACATGGGGCTGGAGCTGGAGGGGATCTGAGCCGGAGGCTACGAAGTCTCGTTCATAATTACCATGAGAGAGCTGCATCTACAGCCGACATTAACACCAAACCCACTGAGGTGACAGTGGGGGGCGACGGGCTGACCAGGGCCGTCCCTGTTGCTTTAACTCCTAACATGGAGGAGTACGAGTCCAGTGACCAGTCCACTTACATCCACAAGCAGCTGAGCTCCATGTTACAACCCGGAGTCAACAAGCATTCCCTGCGCATGTTTGGCAGCACCCAAGGAGTCGCAGCTGAGCAGGAGAGAGTTCGCTCTTTTGGAGTCTGGATTATACATCCATACAGTGACTTTAGGTATGTACAGTAGTGCTTGAATGTTTGTAAACCCTTTACAATTGACTATATAACTGCAGAAATATGATCCAAAACAACATCAGATTTTCACACAAGTTCTAAACGTTGGCAAAGAAAACCCAATTAAACTGTTCAACTGACAGGTGTTTCTTGTCATCCACGTGTTAGATTGATTGTTTAAGCAATAAATAGCTCTGAAAATTTACTCTTGATTTTAACCTTCAGTTTCACATGTGAAGACTGCATTTGTTGTTAAAAAGGATAAGCCAACATGAAGATCAGAGAAATCTGAGAAAAGTAAGCCATTTTGAAGCTGATAAAAGAGGGAAAATCAATCAGAACTAGTGCACAAACATTGGGCAATACAACAATTTGGAATGTCCTGAAAAAGAAAGAAACCACTGGTGTACTGAGCAACAGACACTGAATGGGTTGACCAAGGAAAACAACAACAGCTGATGACAGAAACATTGTGAAAGCTGTGAAGAAAAACTCAAAGAATCAGAAATCCAGATTTGAATTTGCAAAGAAAAATAGAGACGAGTCACAGAAATTCTGGAATCAAGATTAACCTCTACCAAAGTGATGGAAAGGCCAAAGTGTGTAGAAACAAAAGGATCTGCTTATGATCCAAAACATACAGGCCCATCTGTGAAACATGGTGGAGGTAGTGTCATGTCTTGGGCTTGCATGGTTGCTTCTGGAACATTCTCACTAATCTTTACTGATGATGTAACCGTAAAGGTTCTGTGTAGATTCCTACAGCTGAGGATTTCTCTGTCATGAAAAACAGAACCCTTATCTATCCAAGGAACCTTTGAGGATTACTTGAAACACTGATTTACAGTGCCCTCCACTAATATTGGCACCCTTGGTAAATGTAAGCAAAGAAGGCTGTGGAAAATTGTTTTTATTGATTAACCTTTTAATCTTTTATAAAAAAAAAAAATTTATATATATATATATATATATATATATATATATATATATATATATATATATATATATATATATATATATATATATATAAATGTAAATACTCTGCTCTCATGGATCTTCCTTTGCCAAGATAACAGCTCTGAGTCTTCTCCTATAATGCCTGATGAGGTTGGAGAATACATAGCAAGGGATCTGAGACCTCCATACAGAATCTCTACAGATCCTTCAAATTTTGGGGTCCACACTGGAGGACTATTCTCTTCAGTTCACCCCACATGTTTTCTATGGGTTTCAGTCAGGGGACTGGGGTGGCCATGGCAGTCAGTAAATTCTTTTTGTCGTCAGTGAATCATTTTTGTGTTGATTGTGATGTATGTTTTGGATTGTCCTGCTGGAAGATCCAACCATAGCCCATTTTAAGCTTTCTGGCAGAGACAGTCAGGTTTTCATTTAATATCTGTTGATATTTGATAGAGTCCATGATGCCATGTATCCTAACAAAATGTCCAGGTCCTCTGGCAGAAAAACAGCCCCAAAACATTAAAGAGCCACCACCATATTTAACCGTGGGCATGAGGTACTTTTCCATATGGTTTCCTCTCTGTGTGCACTAGGGATGTCAAAAGTAACGATACTTTGGTACCAAGTCGGTACTAAAAAGAAAAAAGTTGACTGTACCAGATTTTCATAAGTACCGATAGTGATTCATAACATTTCTAGTTGACTGGAATTTCTTAATTATTGCCCTGATGGTGGAAATGGGCATTTTCAATGCTTGTGCTTATTTTCTTGTAGCCACTTTCCATTTTGTGATGCTCAACAACCTTATGCCACACATCACAGCTATATTCCTTGGTATAGTCTTACTATATATTCTTACCCATTGTTATGAATGACTAAGGGAATTTGGCCTATGTGTTACCTCATATTTATACCGCTGTGAAACAGGAAGTCATGGTTGAACAATTTCCTGTTCCTAGACTCCCAGGTGTACTAAAAAACATTTAAAATATAGATGGGAATATACTTCAAATATATTGTTCTCATAAGAATTCATAGGGGTGCCAATAATTGTTGCACACCTATATTTAACAAAGACGTTTTTTTTGGATAAACCTGTGTTGTGTTTCCAATTGTTTTTGAACAATAAACACATTTTTTTTCAGAGATTTCTTTGCTCATATTTACCAAGGTTGCCAATATTAGTGGTGGGCACTGTATGCCATTTTGTTTTCAGTTATGTACTGAAGGATAGTGAAAGAATATTTAATGTTTTGGTCAATTTGTATGGGACAGATGCATTGGTCAGTGTTTATATTTGTATATATGATTATAAACAAAACATCATAACAGAAGATAAAATAAAAATCAGTAAATAAAATTATTAAAAAACTGTTGAGAACAAAGAATTTTGCAGAACTACAGAAACACTCTTCTGTAGTCACCTTTCTATCCTGAAGTTACAGTGCATGGACAGAAATGAGTCAGTGAGGGTTGTGTTTGTCAGGTTGATGTCCTGTGACATTAGTGTGCAGGATATATAAGTACAGATAAATGGATAAAGGGATTGGAACCTGAGAGAGAAGTGCACTGGGCTAACTCTCCACTGATACAGTAGCAAGTATTTAATTCAGGAATTAGTATGAGGAATGTTTGGTTCTGCCCCTCTACCCTTTGCAATGATTCCCCTTGAGGATTTCCGTTTGGAGCAATCGCACAACGGAACCCTGAGGCATGCCTTCAACCAAGTGAGAGTAATTGATGATTAGCAAATTCAGCCTAATTTTGGGCTATCCCACCCTTATTTTTCAATTATTAAGCACAAGTTATATTGAGTGACACATGACACTCAAACCAAGGAAACAATGACACATTTGTTGGTTCCAAAGTGCTGCAGGGAACTCCTGTTCTATTGGGCTCATCATAAACCCATGGTTGGGCATTTGGGGTGGGATAAGTCACTAAACCATCTCATGGCACATTTCTATTGGCCAGGCATTCATGATGTTAGCAGATGATGTGTGGCATGTTGCGAATGTCAGCTGGTGAATCTGCTGGCCACCCCAAAAGCTCCATTACGCCCCTTCCATTGATAAAAAGCATTTGTATTGACCATTAAAATGGAGTACATGAGGACATCACTTTGTACTAATTTTAGTGCACCATGCAATGTGATACCAGGAAGCAGCATCTCAGCACACAGTGTTGTGGAGGTTATCTCCCAGGTTAGGATCCCAAAAGAGATCCTGACTGACCAGGGCACTTCTTTCATGTCACACACTCTTTGCAAACTGTATGAATTATTGGGGGCAACAGCTTTAAATTTGATGTATACCCAATGTCATGCATTGATGAACTGCCTGATTGGTGTGGCTCAACATTTGATTTAACCAAGGGGTATTGCCAGATGCGATTAAGTCCAATATCCCATGAAAAAAAACTGCCTTTTCCACTCTGTTTGGGTTAAACCAATTTGTCATGGTGGAATCTCCGTGTCTGAGTTGGGTGGTGGTGTAATCTGGCAGTGGGGACGTACAGTGCTGTGAAAATGTATTTGCCCCCATAGTTACTAATTCCCCAAATCTATGAAACTGCATTCATAATGGGATTCAGCTGGACTAGACGCAACCAGACCTGATTACTGCAAACCCGGTTGAATCAGATCAACAATAGAACTTCTTCAACGGCATGAAGTTGGTTAAAAGGTCTAACCCAGTAACACACTACACCAAAGTTGAAACAAATTCCAGAAATGATGAAGAAGAAGGTGATTGAAATATATCAGACTGGGAAGGGTTACAAAGCTTGTTCAAAGGTTATGGGACTCCAAAGAACCACAGTGAAAACCATTATCTACAAATGGAAAACCTCAGCACAGTAGTGAAGCTTCCCAGAAGTGGCTGAGCTTACAAAATTCCTCCAAGAGCACAGCAACTACTCATCGGGCAAGAGCCAAGGACAACATCAAAGGACCTGGAGGCCTCTCTTGCATCAATAAAGGACACTGTTCATGACTCCACTATCAAAAAGACACTGGGGAAAAATGTCATCCATGGGAGATTGGCGAGGTGAAAACCACTGCTAACCCAGAAGAACATTAAGGCTTGTGTGAATTTTGCCCAAACACACCTTGATGATCCTCAAACCTTTCTGGAGAATGTTCTGTGGACTGATGAGTCGAAAGTGGAACTGTTTGGAAGACAGGGGTCCCGTTACATCTGGAGTAAACCAAACACAGATTTCCACAAAAAGAACATCATACCTACATGGTGCATGGTGCAGGAAGTGTGATGGTGTGGGGATGCTTTGCTGCTTCAGGGTCTGGGCAACTTGCAGTAATTGATGGAAACATGAATTCTGCTCTCTACCAGAAAATCCTAAAGGAGAATGTCCGGTCCTCAATCTGTAAATTGAAACTCAAGCACAACTGCATTATTTAGAACAATGATCCAAAGAATAGAAGTAAGTCCTAGTCGTAGAAGTAAGTTAAAGTCTGATCTCCAGTTATTGGAAGCTTTTGGTTGCATTTATTTCTTCTAAATGTGGCACAACCAGATTTGAAATTTAAGGGGGAAATTAGTTTTTCCACATATAAATAAAATAAAAACTGTATTGTGTGTTTACACAGGTTGTCTTTGTTTTATGTTGTATTTCGTTTGAAGATCTAAAACTATTTACTATGAGATATACACAAAAACAGAAGAAATTCATAGTACTGTAAAATTATGAAACTTGATAAGTGACTTCAGGACTATGTCCAGAATATACCCAAGCTGTTTTGTAACCGTGCCACATTGCGGTCAAGAACTGTAAACTGTGATTTAAATTTTTTTCCTTATATCATTTGAAGACTTTGTGCTAAATTCACAGTTCTTTTTTCCTATAATCAGGGTTCCTAAAGCTTAAGGCAAGTTAGAGTTAAACCTTTTTAATGTCACTCAGAATGAAATTTAAGACCAGCTTTACATGTGGGATTTCACATACACATACACATCATGAGTGAAACTACAAATCACTTTTGAATCCATTTTGCCTAAAATTATGGCTCTGATTTCCTGTGATTGCTTAGTCAACAATTGTAGTGCATCTGTGGCTCACCAATTGTGGGTGCTTGGTCCCCGAAAATGCTGCTTGAAGCTTTAATGATTTATTTAATTTGGACTACAATTGCATTCCATATGCCCCTAGGTGTGAACGAGTGTGTGAATACTTGTGTGCATGGTACCCTGCACACACATGGAGTGGAGTCCCATCCAAAGTGTACTCCTGCCTCATTTCCAGTGTTCCTGTTGTAAATTCTGGATCCAGTGCAACCCTGATCAGGATAAAGAGGCTATGAGATAAAAATGTCAAAATCCAAATGGAGTATCAAACAAAATAATTTTTTAATAACAGAAATTAGACATTCGTGTCAGGTTAGAAATAAAAGATTTTTTAAATAATGTCAACTGTGCACTTTCTCATTTTAAATGAACTGTACTCACACTTTTCTAATGACATATTCCAATTAGGCGTTTCTTGTTATATTTGGTTTGGTTTTATATAAACCATGTGTAATCCACAAATATTTAGATATGTAAAGTGGCACTGTCCAAATATGATTGTGAATGACAAGACAAAAAAGTTCAAAACAGTCCAAGAAAAAGTCATTGTGAAGATGTGTCCAAAGATAAAGGTTTCCAGTGATAATATCTGTACGATACCAGTGTGAAATAGAGCAAATTTTTATTTTCTATTTAAATTATGCATATTTTCAAATTACACATGTTCTCTTTTCTCACATTAAGGTTCTACTGGGACTTGGTAATGCTCTTCCTGATGATGAGCAATCTGGTCATCCTGCCATGGTGCATTACTTTCTTTGAGGATCAAAACACACTGCCATGGATCATGTTCAACATGGCCTCAGATACTCTATTCCTGATTGACTTGATCCTAAACTTCCGCACAGGAATCCCGGAGGACGATAACTCCCATATCATCCTAGACCCACAGGTGATCCGACGCCGATACCTACAGAGCTGGTTCCTTGTGGATTTTATCTCTTCCATCCCAGTGGATTATTTTTTCATAGCTGTGGACCTGGAGGCTCGGCTTGAGTCAGCGGAAGTGTACCGCACTGCTAGAGCATTAAGAATTGTCCGTTTCACTAAGATCCTCAGTCTGCTTAGATTACTTCGTCTGTCCAGACTTATCCGCTACATTCACCAGTGGGAAGAGGTAAGCACTGAGAAAGTTTTATCTATACAGGAGGTGTACTAAAAGGAAGAAAGTGCCAAATTGACAAGATGCAATTAATTCAGCAAGGTTAGCAAGAACATGATCCTGAGTACAGGGAGACAAGTGTATTATGTAGTCAACAGAAAAATATTATAGTTACAGCTGGTCATACAGCACGGGTTGGAATCAAACCTGAATATCAAGTTGAAAATCTATTTTAGGATGTAAATGATGCCTTTTCAGGGGAAAGTACAAACAATATTTAACCCTCATTTGATCCCATTCTTTTAGATCTTTCACATGACATATGACCTGGCAAGTGCCGTGATTCGAATAGTCAACTTGATTGGAATGATGCTTCTACTTTGTCACTGGGATGGCTGTCTTCAGTTCATGGTTCCCATGCTTCAGGATTTCCCCCAGGACTGCTGGGTCTCCAAAAACAACATGGTGGTGAGGCAATTAAATGACGTTTACCCCCATTTTCTCTGAATTTGTTCACAAATTCCCACACACTAGCTTTCCCCATCACATGATATCCACCAACCAGCGACCAACGTTTAGTAGTTCCCACTCAGCGTGGGAAGGTCCCTTTCCAGAACCTTCACGCTTACCGTTTCCCAGTGGTGGAATGCACTTCCAATCTCAATCCGGACTGCAGAATCTCTCACTATCTTCAAAAAACAGCTAAAGACCCACCTCTTCTGTGAACACCTAACCAACTCATAGAGGAAAAAAACAAAAACAAAAAAAACCACAACACACTTACACCTCTACTCTGTGCACTTTGCTTCCTCTGGTATTCAATTAATGGATCTTGTATAGTAGCACTACTTGTATTGTTCTCTGCTTGATATATCGCTTTGCTTATTTGTAAGTCGCTTTGGATAAAAGTAACCATGGGAAGGGTAAGGGCTTAGTTAACAGCAGCATACTAGTGGAAAATATTATCTTCCTTTCTTCACACTGAAGTTCAGTTCAACACAATTTGCACCGCTTGACACTATTGTATACAGTTGTGAATAAGTAATGACTCATAGTCTCACTATCTGTTGTCCCCCAGAATAGGATAAGTTCCCTTTTGAGTCTGGTTCCTCTCACGGTTTTTTCCTGCATGTCCTCTCAGGGAGTTTTTCCTTGCCACTGTCACCTCTGGCCTGCTCATTAAGGATATAAATCTAAATCCATATCCAAGTTTCTGTAAAGCTACTTTGTGAGAACGTCCATCCTTAAAAGCGCTATATAAATACAATGGAATTGAATTCTTTGTACTTTCAATTCAATTCAATTAAATTTTATTTGTATAGCGCATTTTACAATAGACATTGTCTCAAAGCAGCTTTACAGAAATAGAAACATGGTATACAGATAATGAATGTGTGAATTTATCCCAACTGAGCAAGCCACTGAGTGGCAAGGAAGCCACTGAGTGGCGAGGAAAAACTCCCTAAGATGTCTGGAATTAGAGAAGACTTGAGCTCCATCCAGAGACAGGAAGGGAGAAAAAATATTATTTCGACTGAAGTAGTAAGATATAATCTAGTCAGGGTAAGCTTGAGTAAACAAATACGTTTTAAGCCTAGACTTAAACACAGAGACTGTGTCTGAGTCCCGAACACTAATTGGAAGACTGTTCCATAACTGTGGGGCTCTATAAGCGAAGGCTCTTCCCCCTGCTGTAGCCTTCACTATTCGAGGTACCGTCAAATAGCCTGCACCTTTTGATCTAAGTAGGCGTGGCGGATCATATAAAACTAAAAGGTCGCTTAGATATTGTGGCCCGAGACCGTGTAGTGCTTTATAGGTTAATAAAAGTATTTTAAAGTTAATGCTAGATTTTACTGGGAGCCAATGCAGTATTGATAATATTGGTGTGATATGGTCGTATCTTCTAGTTCTAGTGAGGACTCTAGCAGCTGCATTCTGGACTAACTGGAGCTTATTTATATTCCTACTGGAACATCCAGACATTAAGGCATTACAGTAATCTAATCTAGAGGTGACGAATGCATGAACCAGTATTTCCGCATCATGTAGTGACAATATGTTTCTTATCTTAGAAATATTTCTGAGATGAAAGAAAGCTATCTTAGTAATATTATCTACATGAGCATCAAATGATAGGCTGGAGTCAATAATCACTCCAAGGCCTTTAACTGCTGTACATGATGAAACAGAAAGATCATCCAGAGTTACTGTGTAGTCAGAAAGTTTATTTCTAGCTACACGTGGGCCTAATAATAGTATTTCTGTTTTATCAAAATTAAGTAAAAGGAAGTTAGTTAACATCCAATGTCTAATGTCCTTTACACAATCCTCAACTTTACTAAGCTTCTGTCTGTCCTCTGGCTTCGCTGAAACATACAGCTGTGTATCGTCAGCATAACAGTGGAAGCTAATTCCATGTTTACGAATAATTTCTCCTAGGGGTAGCGTATATAAAGTAAAAAGCAGTGGGCCTAAAACAGAACCCTGTGGAACTCCAAAAGTAACCTCAGTATGCATTGAGAAATCACCATTTCCATATACGATCGGTCAGATAAGACCTGAGCCAGGAGAGGACTGTTCCCTTAATACCAACAACATTTTCTAATCTATCAAGGAGAATAGTGTCATCTATAGTATCAAAACTACTTGAATCTTGAATAATTTTCTGTTGTGCAACTTGGGAGGCCCATGTGTTTGTAGTATTGGTGAGGTTCTGTATTATAAACAGTATAAACAGTATAAACAGTATGTCAGTAACGAACTAATTCGGTTTATTTAGTATTTTAGCAATCACCATTTTCACTTTTGTAAAACCTTTTTTATTGTCATTATTATTTCCTTTGTCAGAATGCCACTTGGGAGGAGCAGTACTCATATGCTCTCTTCATGGCCATGAGCCATATGCTGTGTATTGGATATGGCGCCCAAGCTCCTGAGAGAATGACTGATGTCTGGCTCACCATGATGAGCATGATTGTAGGTGCCACTTGTTACGCCATGTTCCTGGGCCATGCTGCCAACCTGGTGCAGTCACTGGATGCTTCTCATCGCCAGTACCAGGAAAAGGTACTGGTGCATATTTCCCTCTTTAGCTGGGTACTTACTTGGTTAACGTGAAAAATTATGAGTAACTAACAAAATGTTTTATCATCCATTGTGCATTTTCCACAGTAGATGCTATTTTATATTATTCCTCCTTATAATCAGTGTTAAATTGCAACTAACCTTAATGCCATACCAAACTCATTAATAGACCTCAATTTACTTGAAAACGAGCCCTTGTGAAGCATGCCTTCTTGGCTAAACTCACTAGTCCTTTAAACTCACATTGATGAACTCATATTGAAGGCATTATTTTATTACCTATATCATCTGTTAAGTTTCCTTGCTTTTATTATTTTCATGTTTTCTTGTAAACTGTTGTCTTTCACAGTATAAGCAAGTGGAGCAATACATGTCCTTCCATAAGTTGCCTGCTGAATTGCGACAAAGAATTCATGACTATTATGAACACCGTTTCCAGGGGAAGATGTTTGATGAGGACAACATTCTGGGAGAACTCAGTGACCCACTTAAAGAGGTCAATATGTCTAAATTATATTTAACAAAAGGCTATTTTGTTAGACATAGTGATCCAGTATAAGACATAACACAAGCATTACTGATGTAGCCTGAAATCTTACAAAAATTTAAAAACGATCTGTGACAGTTTTCAGGTGTTGATAGATCCTGTCTGAGGATTCACACTTCAACACTTATATAATTTGACACAAGGTATATTCAATCATTTACCTTCAGTAAATTCTTTATCTTGGTCAAGGTCGCAGTAGATGTGAAGCCTATCCTCGGGTCCATCACAGAGAACCAGACACACTCACATTCACATCTAAGACAAGTCAGAGTAGCTGCTGGAATGATTTTGGAGCTTACATTTACATTTATGGCATTCAACAGATGCCGTTATCAGAAGAGCTTTGTAGTATCCATCCTCATCCACATGCTAGTTCAACAGGTCAAGGACTAAAGCTTCAATCAGGTTAAAACCCACTTGGGAAGATTAGTACAATATGAAAAGAAAACACAAGACAAGGATTTTATAAAATAATACATAAACAGTGCTGATTGAAGTGTTTTAGTGGAGAGGTAGGTTTTTAGTCTTGGTTTTTAGTAGGTTTTAGAGTTGTTCGGACAGCCAAGGGAACTTAATTCTTCCACCTGGGTGCAGGACAGAAAAGACTTTCGGCATGCCTTTCTTGTACCCTGAGAGATGGTGGACCCAATCGAGCACTGCTAGAGGCTCAGAGGGAGCGTGGTGCAGAGGAGGGTGTGATAAGTCCTTTCAGGTGGGTGGGCTGCTACAGGAAGCCGGCAGAGGGAGTGGGCGGCTGTGGGCGGCAATGGGCGGCTGTGGCGCTGTTGGTAGAGCGGGTTGTCCACTAATCGTAGGGTTGGCGGTTCGATTCCCAGCCCGGGTGACTTCACATGCCGAAGTGTCTTTGGGCAAGACACTGAACCCCAAGTTGCTCCCGAAGTGTCTTTGGGCAAGACACTGAACCCCAAGTTGCTCCCGATGGCAAGCTAGCACCTTGCATGGCAGCTCTGCTACCATTGGTGTGTGAGTGTATGTGTGTATGTGTGAATGGGTGAATGAGACTCAGTGTAAAGCGCTTTGGATAAAAGCGCTATATAAGTGCACATTTACATTTACAATGGAGACCTGGGAGACCTCAGAGAGGTCTTGTTGAAAACAAGTTGTGCACCTGGATTTTGGATCAGTTGCACGGGACAGATGGTGTAATGTAGAAGGATAGTTGCACTCAAATGAGATAAATATGTCCTCAGGTGCGTGAATCAAACAAACAAAAAGTTCAAAGTTCAAGGTGGAAGCTGTCAGAACACTTAATGAAACCACACCACAGAGGTCTATCAAAAATATATTTATTATTTTAAACTTGCAGAGTGAAAAAAGTGCAAACAGTTCAAGCAGACCAGTGAGCAGATGTTTCAACCCAAAGCTTTCTTCAGTGCTCACCTAACAAACGTTCACGCATTTTGTAAACACATAACCAAAGATTGAGACCAGCTAAGCTTAATCAAGAGGAACTACTAAAGTTAGTAGTTCCAGAAAATATAGTATAGAAATACACCACAAGTTACAAAAAACTACTCAGACGGTGCAAAGTGACAGATCTGCCATGAGCGAGTTACAGAACTCAAGCTGCAAACTAACAAGGGACTGAACAAGCACATGAGTGGTGTCTGTGCATAGAAACGGCTGGATGCTCCTGAAACTGCATAACTGAGTCAGTTTAGTGATGCGTATCATTTTGAATCAAGAATGATGGCTGGTTGTCCAGGACTACCCCAAGTTGAAATCAAAATTTTATATTGCCATATCTCAGAAAAAGGGTACTGTGAGGCGTCAAAGCTATCTACTGGTCTCCCAGCCTGGGATAGGACAATGCAAAATGGTGTGTGCTTATAACACTGTATTTATTTTTATGTCTTAAATTATAAAGAAAGAAACACGACTTGCTTAAATACTGTTCACATTTTCTTTACATTACTTAATTCTGACCTGATTCCAATTTACATGCTCTGTTTTCCTAATAGGAAATAGTGAGCTTCAATTGCCGTGAACTAGTAGCAAACATGCCACTGTTTGGCAATGGCGATCCACACTTTGTCACAGTGCTCCTGACTAAGTTGCGGTTCGAGGTCTTCTTACCAGGTGATATCATTATTCGCGAAGGCACACTGGGCCGTAAGATGTACTTCATCCAGCATGGTTGTGTCACTGTTCTCACTCGTAACAAGAAGGACAAGAATCTCAGTGATGGCTGCTACTTTGGAGGTGAGTACTGTCTTCACTTGTTTTCGGTTATGATCATAGGTTTCTTTGTAGAACCTCCAAAGTTTTCTTATCATATAAGCAACCTTTGTTTTGCTTAAATATTTTTGCTATCTTCCCATCACACATGCTAATTATTTGAAATGATCATTGACAGTGAACAGCTTGTTAAAGGGTCCATTCCTTTTCTCAGAGATTTGTTTGCTGACCAGTGGGCGGCGTACTGCCAGCGTGAAAGCAGAGACCTACTGCAGACTCTATTCTCTCAGTGTAGACAGCTTTAACGAGGTGTTGGAAGAGCACCCCATCATGAGGAGGGCCTTTGAGAGTGTCGCCATAGACCACCTTGACCACATAGAGAACGACACTGCGTATAACGCTGGGCCTTCAAGAGCAGACACAAAGGAACAGACAACAGAGAAAAAAGACAGTGACGTCTTATAACATCTTGTTAATTATTCTTTTTTTTGTCATCCACCATGTTGAGTGTCATCACCATCGTTTCAACCAAAATGGAATTCCAGGGATCAGCTGCCTGAAGGACTTTACTGGCCTGAGTTGTTTAGCTGATCGGGACAACCCTAGTATCAAGATGCAGACATTATGTACATACAGTAGTCAGTTAGGAAGTGCATTTATTGCTGCCATTTAAATTGATGCACATAGGCTGTTTTGGATGCAATTATAATTCAATTTCACTTTACCCAAACATTATGCAAACAAACGCTTACATATAGTAGTGTAAACCAAGCACACAACAGTATTAGCCTCCCCAAGTTCAGTAACTTTTTTTACTTTTTTTTTTTCTGTAACTTTTTTTTGCAGGTGAACATTTGAAGGAGTAGGTTGATCAAACTGAATAGATTGAATACAATCAATCTGGATCACTATTTTAAAGGTACCTGCAATGAAATTGGCATCAGTATGTCTCTAACACGTTCTAGGAATACTATACGTACAAACAAATGATTAATGCCTAGTTTATAATGTCTCTGTCTGTCCTAGAGAGCTCATTGATAAGTATTACAGAAGGTGAGTCATCTGCTTAGAGTGATTAAACCTGTCTTACCTTACCTCACAATTGGACATAGGGACTTGTCAGGGTCAGGCATGTCTAAATGGACTGGAATGGAGGATAAAACACATGGCTGACAAAGGCACTACATGTTCTACTGATGGCAAAAATAACTATGGGCAGTAAGGTCGATTGTGTTTAAATAGTCTCAAATGATCTACTTTGGGTTGATTTTCTAATATGACCAATGGTAAGGAATCACTGATGGGATATTAGAATTTTATTTGTCTTCTACACTAAAATACAGCAAAAACAGCAAAAAATGCTTCAGTGCCAAAAGGCCTGCCAGGTTTTCAACGAGTCCTCTATCTGAAATCCCTTGTGAAATAGTACAGTCATGTAGGTTCTAGAAGATACAGCCTCCTTAATCAAAGTCAAGATGTATATTTTGTGTGTCCTGAAGCAATGTGGCATCCATTGTACCATGCACACTATGAAAAGACACAAGGGCAATTCCATGCAAACGTCCAGTTTACCCTAGAAAAATAAAGTTGTGAACACAGGAACAAAAAATGTTCTCGCATGGCTTTCACTCCTGTTTCACTGAATTGAACTTTTCTAGTCAAATGATGAAGAAAATTGCATTGTTTATACATCAGGTATATGGAGTACTGGTTCAGACATGTCATATCCATAATGCAGGTTTTTTCTTAATGATGAATTCCCCAAAATATTTTCAAATCTATACTTTGTGTTCATTCTCTTTCAAGTCTCGTTCATGTTACATTCTGCAGCAGTCTTTAAAAGTTTGCAGAAAACATGTCGTCTCATACAAAAGTTTGTCCATTTGACATCACAGTCATAAGTATTGCTGTATATTTGAAACACGTAAATCAATACATGACTTTTTCGACATTGTCTTGGTAATCCTGCATTCGACTAGAGACCTCCAACCAGGAAAAATGAAAGAAAACGGCATGAATTAATACACTAAAGGTACGCTCACACATACAGTGACTTTATCGCTGCATGTCACCAGTCACTGTACTATGAAGTCGCCAGTAGAAGTCATTCCTACTACTGGTTGCCATAGTAACATTCATCAGTAGGTGACACAAGTAACGTTCTACTTTTGACAACAAACCATCATATCCTACGAGATGAAGGAGAAGCAGTGCCTGGGTTCATGAGACAATTCAGGACTTGCAGGCAGCATGGAGGATCATGGATCACGTGCGCTCTGCTGTCTTCAATCCCATTGGTAGTCACTGCACCAAGTCTCTCCAAATTTGCATAAAGTTAAACTTTTTTCAACTTTGTCATGTCACTAGACATGCCCACACCTAGTCACCAATGGTCCGTCGCTTATGTCACTGGAAGTCGCCAGCTTTTATGGAAAATGGACGGTCTCCAGTCGCTGTATGTCTGAATGTATCTTGAAACTCGGGGTGGTCTTCTCAGAGTTTCATTTACATTTACATTTATTCATTTAGCAGACGCTTTATTCAAAGTGACTTATAAATGAGGAAATACAAGCTAAGCAATATATCAAGTGGAGAACAATACAAGTAGTGCTACTATACAAGACTTTTAAATGAGAAGCAAAGTGTGCAGAGGTGTAAGAGCCAGAGTATGTTTTTTTTTTAATGTGGGGGTTGGCATTTTAGGGGTTAGTTAGGTGTTCATGGAAAAGGTGGGTCTTTAGTTGTTTTTTGAAGATAGTGACAGACTCTGTGTTCCGGACTGAGGTTGGAAGTTCATTCCACCACTGAGGGACGGTTAGTGTGAAGGTTCTGGAGAGGGACCTTGAGCCACGCTGAGTCGTTAACCAATCACAGATTGTGTGAGGGAATGTAAACCTCAAGGAGAGTGTTGAGGTAGGGGTGCTGTTCCAGACAAGGTCTTATAGGTGAGCAGGTCCTCCAAGTTGAGCAACAGACCATCCATCCATCCATCCATCTTCTATACCGCTTTATATTTTTCAGGGTCACGGGGGAACATGGAGCCTATCCCAGGGAGCATCGGGCAAATCGGTACACACTGGACAGGGTGCCAATCCATCACAGGGCACAATTCAGCAAGTGACGTCAAATCAAAATTACTGCTCACAGTATGAACAGTAAATAAATCAGCATTTATACTGTATCTACTGTACAAGCCTTATCTTCAATAAACATACATAAATATCCGCTTTAAAAATATCTTTAACGCTAGCTATACAGCGCATTGTTTTGAACATACACATCACTCATCACAGTTAGAATAACGCTAACAAAAGACTAACATGATGGGTTCCAGTAGGTGGCGGTATGCACTCACTTGCTTTCCACAGCAGCAGCAACAGAATGAGAAGAAGTACTTCCGGGTGCACGCGGTAATTTTTACTCAGCCGAGATCCGGGGGGACATAGTCAAAGGTAAATAGTTGCTGTGAGTTCGGTTATTCATTTGAAAGAATGTTGAAATTGCTATTACGTGACACTGGTGTCCTGAGATGTAAACAGTGAGTGTGTAACTAGCTAGACAGCTAAAAACAGCGCCTGTTATTGTAGTGATTGTGGAGGTCACCGCGAGAAGTGTCCCTAATGTAGGGCTGAGTTACAAATCACACCCTAGTGGATATGTGTCGAGCACTATGTAGTGTGCGGAAGTGTTTATGCCGTCCCCTGTGTAGTGAGCTTGTTTAGGGAGTCCGGTGGATTTTGGATTCAGTCTCAGCTTGCTTGTTGTCTAATGATAGGTCGTAAATTGGGCTTTGAAATGATCAAATGTGTATTTTACAGTCTGTCAGCTGAGTCAAATTATTGGTGTTGAATTTGGAGCAGGCTATTATTATTAGTAGTATTATTATTTCTGAGGCATGTATAATGGATGTACATTCAGCAAGAATTCAGGATGGTGTTGGTTTTAAGTGAAAAATCAGTGGTGCAATAACATTAGACACTGACACATAGACATTGCATTTTTGCAGCAATGTAATAATACACTACTTCTAATATAATAATACACTAATAGTACACTACTTGCACTACTGTCATCCATAGTGTCCAGCTTTAATGTGTTGCATATACAGTGAGGGAAAGAAGTATTTGATCCCCTGCTGATTTTGTACGTTTGCTCACTGACAAAGAAATGATCAGTCTATAATTTTAATGGTAGATTGATTTGAACAGTGAGGGACAGAATAACAACAAGAAATTCAGAAAAACGCATGTCAAAAATGTTATATATATTACTCCCTTTAAGAGTGTGCTCCTAATCTCAGCTCGTTGCCTGTATAAAAGACACCTGGAAGCCAGAATTCTTTTTGATTGAGAGTGGGTCAAATACTTATTTCACTCATTAAAATGCAAATCACTTTATAAAATTTTTGACATGCGTTTTTCTGAATTTCTTGTTGTTATTCTGTCCCTCACTGTTCAAATCAATCTACCATTAAAATTATAGACTGATCATTTCTTTGTCAGTGAGCAAACGTACAAAATCAGCAGGGGATCAAATACTTTTTTCTCTCACTGTACACTATGTGGCCATGGAAATTATGTAGTTCATTGTCTAGATCGTCTTTGTATGCTGTAGCATTATAATTTCCCTTCACTGGAACCAAGATTCCCAAACCTATTCCCTGACCTCAACCTCACTGAACCCCTTTGGGATGAACTGGAACTGGAGCCTCCTCGACATCCCAACATCAGCACCTGACCTCAACCTCACTAATGCGATTGTATCTGAATGAACACAGATCCCCACAGCCACACCCCAAAATCCAGCGGAAAGCCTTCCCAGAAGAGTGGAGCTTATTATAACAGCAAAGGGGGAATAAATATGGAATGGCCGCGATGGTCAGGTGTTCACAAACTTTTGGCTATATAGTGTATCAACAGCTTGTTCCAGCGAAGCTGCTCTGAACTTAGTGTTATTTCTTGTTAAAATGTCCAGTAATCATCATTTGATCAATATAGCAATGTGGATTTAAAACCACCTAAACGTTAGCTTCCTTTTAATAAATTGAAGTGCATTTTATTTTTTATATCGTTTATTGGTATGCTTTTAAAGAAGTATCTTGAAATCTAGACTTTTGACTTGAGGGGAATTTTTATTACAATGCTTTTATATATTAAAAAAAAAAAACCTAAATCTGAGAGAATTGTGAATTTACTTTATCTGTCCAGCTTGGTATATGTTAGGAATTTGCCTCTTGTATTTCTTGTCACTTTAAGGAATGCTGTTAATATTGTGTTTTAACAAGGATTTCTGTGACACTTTGTTGCCAGAGTTCGATGTTGCATGACTGACTTTGAGCTGTAGTATCCTGGACTAATTCTGGGCCTTTAGGTTTAGTCCAAGAAGCTGAAATATTCAAAACTTGTTCGCAACCATTTCCACTGTTTAGATAAACAATGCCTGACTTTCTGACACTCAAATGGTATGGGATGTATTGCTTGGTGTCAGCTTGGTATTAGGGATTAATGATGAAATGTACTTTAAGTATGCATGTAGTTTCTAACATACATAAGATATCAGACAGCCCGTGTTACATGTTATATGTTTCCACCAGGAAAAGGATGCTGGCTTGTCTTGGCTGTCCTGGACTGAGTCGCACACTCAGCTCAGGGGTGTTGCATTTGCCCAACGCTTTTGTGACTCGCGCTCCTACTATCTCCACTTCAATCAGCAGAGGAAACCCGGGGGCATTAGTGCGCTACAGTAGCACCGCCCAGCAGGTATTCTTTCTCCTTTAAAGCTCTTTGTGTTTAGATCATTTCAATCATTTCAAATTCATGAATTCTATAAATATGCACACAACCACAGCACATACAGTGCTGTGAAAAAGTATTTACCCTCATCCTGATTTCTTCTGTTTTTGTGTACATCTCATACTAAATGTTTTCAGACATTAAAACAAAATCGAAGATAAAAGAAAGGCAACCTGAGTAAACAAAAAATACAGTTTTTAAATGATGTAATTTATTGAAACAAAAAACGTTGTCCAATACCAACTGGGCCTGTGTGAAAATATATTTGCCCCCGTAGTTACTAATTCCCCAAATCTATGAAGCTGCGTTCATAATGGGGTTCAGCTGGACGAGACACAACCAGACCTGATTACTGTAAACCTGGTTCAATCAAATCAACACTTAAATAGAACTTTTTCAACAGTATGAAGTTGGTTAAAAGGTCTTACCCAGTAACACACTATGACAAAGTTCAAATAAACTCCAGAAATGATGAGGAAGAAGGTGATTGAAATACAGCAGTCTGGGAAGGGTTACAAAGCTATTTCAAAGGCTCTGAGACTGCAAAGAACCACAATGAGAGTCATTATCTCCAAATGGAAAAACTCTGCACAGTAGTGAAGCTTCTCAGAAGTGGCCAACCTTCCAAAATTCCTCCAAGAGCACAGCAACGACTCATCCAGGACTTCACAAAAGAACCGTGGACAACATCAAATGAGCTACAGGCCTCTCTTAAAGCAATGAAGGTCACTGTTCAAGACTCCACTATCGAATGTTCTGTGGACTGATGAGTCGAAAGTGTGACTGTCTGTTTGGAATACAGGGGTCCCGTTACTGGAGTAAACCAAACACAGAATTCCACAAAAAGAATATCAAGCATTGTGGTGGAAGTGTGATGGTGTAGGGATGCTTTGCTGCTTCAGGGTCTGTGCAACTTCCAGTAACTGAGGGGAAACATGAATTCAGCTCTCTACCAGAAAATCCTAAAGGAGAATGTCTGGTCTTCAGTCTAAGTCAAGAACTCAAGAACAACTGGATTGTGCAGCAAGACAATGATCCAAAGCATCGGAGTAAGTCTGTCTCTGAATGGCTCAGAAAAGCTAAATTAAAGTTAAGTTTTGGAGTGGTCTAGTCAAAGTCCTGACTTGAACCAATTGAGATGCTGTGGCAGGACCTTAAACGGGCAGTTCATGCTCAAAAACCCTCCAATGTGTCTGAACTAAAGCAGTTCTGCAAAAAAGAGTGAGCCAAAATTCCACCACAGTGCTGTGAAAGACTGATCTCCAGTTATCTGAAGCGTTTAATTGCTGTTATTGCTCCTAAAAGTGCAACCAGATTTTAAGTTTAAGTGGGCAATTATTTTTTCACATTGGTGATAGGTGTTTTTTTTTTGCTACAAAAAAACAAACAAATAAAAACCGTGTTTACTCGGGTTGCCTTTGTTTTATGTTGTATTTATATTTGAAAATCTAAAACTATTTAGTATGAGATATACACTAAAACAAGGAATCAGGACTTTTTCCCCATAGCACTGTAGCGGAATAGACAGCTATATAATAGACACATGAACGGAGAGGGTGTGTTTGAAAGCACCAGTGCTCACATTTTGGTTTGGCATCTCACTCAGGAAAATGTCAAGAAAACGAAGTTTGGACCTTTGGCTGATCAGGACAGAATTTTCACCAACCTTTATGGGCGACATGACTGGAGGTACTGTGGCCTTTCCACCTTTATTTTTGGAGAATTTCTTCTTCTGTATTTATAGTACATGTACAAGATATGGTTCTTAGTTCTAAGTATAACAGTATGGTTGACAAACCAGAGTATTTAGAAATTGTGATAAATTAATTGTCACAATACAGTGCCCTCCACTAATAATGGCACCCTTGGTAAATAGGCTGTGAAAAGGTGTCTTTGTTGTTGAACCTATTGATCTTTTTTTTTTCCATTCACAAAAATACTCCGCTCTCATGGATATCAAACAATTGCAAAGACAACACAGGTTTTAAAAAAAAAAAACCAAAAAAACAACCCCTTTGTTAAACATGTGTGCAACAATTATTGGCACCCTTTTAGTCAATACTTTGTGCTACCTCCGTTTGCCAAGATAACAGCTCTGAGTCTTCTACTATAATGCCTGAAGAGGTTGGAGAATACATGGCAAGGGATCTGAGACCATTCCTCCATACAGAATCTCTCCAGATCCTCCAAATTCTCCATACTGGTAGACCCTCCTTCAGGCCACCCCGCATGTTTTCTATGGGTTTCATGGCAGAACCTTGATTTTGTGGTCAGTAAACCATTTTTGTGTTGATTTTGATGTATTTTGGATAATTGTCCTGCTGGAAGATCCAACCATCGCTCATTTTACGCTTTATTTTTACGCAGAGGCAGTCAAGTTTTCATTTAATATCTGTTGATATTTGATAGAGTCCATGATGCCATGTATCCTAACAAATTCTCCAGGTCCTCTGGCAGAAAAACAGCTGCAAAACATTAAAGAGCCACCACCATATTGAACCGTGGGCATGAGGTACTTTTCCATATGGATACCTCTCTGTGTGCCCCAAAACCATCTCTGGTATTTACTGCCTAAAAGCTCTACTTTGGTTTCATCATAGAACCCGATCCCATTCGAAGTTCCAGTAGAGTCTGGCAAACTGAAGATGGTTGAGTTTGTTTTTGGATGAGAGTAGAGGCTTTTTTCTTGAAATCCTTCCAAACAATTTGTGGAGATGTAGGTGACTTCAGATTGTAGAGAATTTCTGACCCCAAGAACTTCTGCAATTCTCCAACTGTGATCCATGGAGATTTTTTGGCCACTTCAACCATCCTCTTCACAGTGTATTGAGACAATGTAGACATCCATCCTCTTCCAGATTGATTCATAACATTTCCAGTTGCCCTGATGGTGGAAATGGGTATTTTCAATGTTTGTGCTATTTTCTTATAGCCACTTCCCATTTTGTGAAGCTCAACAACCTTCTGCCACACATCACAGCTATATTCCTTGGTCTTACCAAGGGAATATACTAAGGTACTAAGGGAATTTGGCGTGTGTTACCTCGTATTAATACCCTCCTGAAACAGCCAATAGTTATTGCACACTTTTATATTTAACAATTAACATTTTTTTTGATAAATCTGTGTTGTTTGCACTTGCATGATATCCATGAGAGCAGAGTATAGTTTAATAGTGGACATTGAGCTTCTCAGTGAATCTGAAAGATTCTGAAACATTTTCTATCCGTTTATAGGCTGAAAGGTGCATTAAGTCGTGGTGACTGGTACAAGACCAAAGAGATCTTGGAGAAGGGAGTGGACTGGATCCTCAGTGAGATCAAAGTATCTGGTCTGCGTGGTAGAGGAGGAGCTGGCTTTCCAACAGGGATGAAGTGGGGCTTCATGAACAAGCCCAGCGACGGCAGGTTAGCTACATTTTATTTAACTGAAGCACTGAATGATTCAGGCTGTTTTTCTGTATGGCTTTTGCATCACGGTATGAGCTTTCCTACTGGTATCAGTTTGCCTCGACACTCTACGGATGTCTTGGTCGGAGCTCGCTGGTCTTGATTCTCTTATTCTGTTCTCTTGTCAGGCCTAAGTACCTGGTGGTGAACGCTGATGAGGGAGAACCCGGCACCTGCAAAGACAGAGAGATCATGCGCCACGACCCACACAAGCTGGTGGAGGGGTGCCTGGTTGCAGGTAGGGCCATGGGAGCACGTGCTGCTTACATCTATATCCGTGGAGAGTTTTACAACGAGTCGTCCAATCTTCAGGTGAGATTGTTAAGAGTAAGATAGAAGTGTTTAAAATATTGTAAGATTTCTTGTTCAATGTTTTAGTCTTCTAACTTTGTCACTTGATTTGCTGAAATCATTATCAGTAATGTCATTATTTTATTATTATTTCAGAGGGATGAGTAGGTAGACACTTGACTGACTTTGTATTATTGTAAAGTATTATTGTTTGCTATTATAATAAGTAAGTGATACCCTAGCGGGTGGGAGATTAATTGAGAAGATGAAAGACCAGTGTGTGAAGCAGAGGTGCTGATTTTATTGTGCTTTCCTTCATACTTTCTGTCCAGCATTATCCTCAGAATGAAAAACAGGAAAAACACCCTCAGCTTAAACACACACACACACGCACACGCTCTCAGCAGGACACTGTCAGATAGCTCAGTGCCCCGGCATCCTCTTTCTGGCTTTTCAGCACTCACACAGCAAGACACACAGAGCATAAATCTGCTCATTTATAAAACTCCTCCCTTCACTCACAGCCCGCCCATGATCACACCCTCACTGCCACAAGGTATATAAATAGTTTGTCATGGTCAGAATTTTGTACATTTCAATTTCTGATACAGGTCCTATATTTAAAACCTAATTTTTCAAACCTCCGTTGTTGGTTTTGGAGAGTGTTCAGAGTGTTTATGGTGTTGGCAGATTGTAGTATGAAATATTAAAGAGAATGTTTTTTTTTTCTGTTCAATCCTTTCTCCCCAGGTTGCCATTAATGAGGCGTATGGGGCAGGGTTGATTGGGAAGAACGCCTGCGGCTCTGGCTACGACTTTGACGTGTTTGTGATGCGCGGCGCCGGGGCTTATATCTGCGGAGAGGAGACTGCTCTGATCGAGTCCATTGAGGGTAAACAGGGGAAGCCCCGTCTGAAACCACCTTTTCCTGCCGACGTGGGTAAGAATGAATTCTGATATAGTATGATATTTAACTCGCTCTCTCTTTTATAACAGTTGCCTAGCATTACTTACTCTGTGATTCTGCGGAGTGTCTATTGCGTGATGAACCAAAAGTGACAGACAAATTAATGAGGTTAAAAAAAAACACCTTCTTAAGTACAGTTGTATAGTTTGTGTTCAAGTTCACCATCACACAAAGTATTTAGTTTTTGCTGTGAATACTGGAGACTTCAGTTTGATATAAATCGCTACATTTCCGATAGAACTGGGTGGTAAATTGATATCGTGATAAATCATTACATGATACACTTTTCTGAGATATCGTTGTTATTAGGCTTGCTGCGATAGTCGGTTTTACACGGTGTTCAACTGCACACTGATTACATCACTTGCCCACTGTGGCACCGCCCCCACTGGCGTTTTTCTTTTATAGCAATAAAAAAAATTATTTAGTTCAGTTAGAGAACCGACGCTACAATTAAAAACTGAACGCGTCTGCTCAGTTCAGCATGAGCCAAATGAGTCCGAGTTGCAGCACAGATCATCAGGGGTCAGATTTCATTTATCACATGACGAGACTGGGGCGAGCTTACTGACAGGACGATGGCGGAAGATTTGGTTTCAAAGCGAAATGTAAAAGTGCCTATTTGGTAAAATTTTGAATTTAAACCCAATGTTAATTCGTTAATAAAAGTTCTATGTTTTAATATACGCAAGTTTATAATTGTTTCTTATTTATTTGGTTCAACAGTGTTTGCTGAATTTCAATATTTTATTTAAACTTTATTTGTTACATGTATTTGTTGTTTTATTTATGGTGTATGCGATGCTTATTCGTTTTGTTAATAGTCGTCTTATTTGTTTAATATAAGCAAGTTTGTCATTGTACTGTTTTATTGTTGTGTTTTTCATTAAGAATAGTAATGAACCCACCATTCAAGCAGTCGCCACTCCTGAATTGCCATTAATTCGAAAGTGAAATGTACCCGTGCATATTCATAATTGATTTAAAAGCGATGAGGGAAAAGCGCCAACGACCTGTACTACATCCAGAACACAACCATAGATCATGCTTAAACGTGTACATCAGCACCAGGCTGAGAGATCAAGTTAAGCACTGCTTCCACACACAGGTTTTTATGGCAGTAGTGTAGCTACAAAGCCAACAGGAAGTGACTCTGCATATGCATATGGATGGAGGATGGAAGAATAACATGAAAAGCGATCGCGTTTCGACGTGTAGTGTGGAAAGTATATATTTGTTAATTTGTCTTCTTGCAGGGGTGTTTGGTTGTCCAACAACTGTTGCGAATGTTGAAACGGTGTCTGTAGCCCCCACGATCTGCCGGCGAGGAGGCTCATGGTTTGCCGGTTTCGGGAGAGAGAGGAACTCCGGCACGAAGCTCTTCAACATCTCCGGTCATGTGAATAACCCCTGCACCGTGGAGGAGGAGATGTCTATTCCGTTGAAAGAGCTGATTGAGAGGCATGCAGGTATGCTTTACCTTTTACACTCCTTAAGTATGACACACTCCTAATAGACACCTTGTAACATATGCTGCACTGGGGTTAGTGTTTCACATGTCCTCCATGGTCTCTGTGGGTTTCCTCTGGGTTCTCTGGTTTCTGCCAACCTCCAAAAAACATGCAGGTAGGTGGATTGGCTATGCTAAATTAACCATAGGTGCTTTGGATGGTCTGGAATCCCATGCAGGGTGTATTCCCACCTCATGCCTGGTACTCCTGGGATAAGCTCTGAATCCACAGCGACTCAGGGCAGGATAAAGCGGCTGCTGAAAATGAGTGATTTATTTATATATTTATATATATATATATATATATATATATATATATATATATATATAGATATAAAAAAATTCTTGAATCTTCCACTGAATGATGCTTATTAAATGGCATCTCTTTAACATCACAAAGTTTGTAAACATTTGAAATCGTGTTCTCATTGGCTTTACTGTAATTAAAGTCTTGTTGAGGACAAGTCCACTCCTGATCTGTTACATCTTGTGCTTGCTCAGTGACTAAATTTTTAAAAAGGTACAGTTGAGTCAACACTCAACTACTCACTATGGATTTGGATTTATAACCTTAACCTCTGCTACAGGTGGCATCCGTGGAGGCTGGGATAACCTCTTGTGTGTGATCCCCGGTGGGTCGTCCACACCGCTCATTCCTAAACACGTGTGTGAAGATGTTCCGATGGACTTTGATGGCCTCATACAGGCTCAGACTGGCCTGGGTACTGCAGCACTGATCGTCATGGACAAATCGGTGCGTGGTTATTGTTTAAAAAATGTGACATCAGAATGACTTGCAGCAGTATTTAGCAGATTGTAGACTTAACAATTTGATTTGCTTGCTTAATTATCCTGACCATTGATTCTGATTAACTTTAAGGGAGAACAAAAGCAGCAATGCTGAAATGCAAGTGCTCATTGCAAACATTGTATTATACACATAAGCACCTAAACTTTATTAGGAACACCTAGGGTTTTATTTAAAGAATGAAGGCATTGAGTCATGGCTTTATTAAACTTTGCAGTAGTATACTTCTGAGATAACGTAATCCAGGTGGGTTTTGAAATCAACATACCTGCCAATCAAGGTTGAATTACCAAATGGGGCCCAAGGAGTCCGGGGCCCCAAAGCCAGAGCTTCTTTGTAGTATAAAGAAGAGATAACAGAACCTGTATGCACAATTACATGACAACGGTAATAATAATAGTGATTACAGTTTTTTAATTGAATGCATTACTTTTTTTTCTACTAGCTGCTATGATGAGAAACTGAATAAACCAATCAGGATTGTGTGTTTTCCTCACATATACAGTACATATCTGAAAGTTACTAGCCAGATAGCTACAAGGTTACAAATGGAGGTTTATTTCAGTAAGAGGGGGGGAGGGGTGTTAGATCAGAATCAAAAATAGTCTCTTTACAAACTGTGTTGGAACAGAGCAGTGTGCAATCTTCTGCCTTTCAGAGTGCTGAAACAAAGTCATATAATCATAACGTGTACAGAAATTAAACCTTGTTTTAATACAGACGGATGTCATCAGAGCTATTGCACGGCTGATTGAATTCTACAAGCATGAAAGCTGTGGCCAGTGCACCCCCTGCAGGGAAGGTAAGGAACTGCACATCAGTGTTGGCTTCTTGGGGAATCTGACACTACGTAATGAATAAAACACGACTGGGCATGCTGTTATAGGAAAATAATCAACACCAGGAACGTGTGATACAGCCCAAAGTGGATTATTTTCCTATAACAGCTCATCCCTAGATGTTTTATTCCCTTTATATGACAGCGATTTGCCAAGTTCAGTTTGCAACGTATTAGTGGCCGACATGTCATGGTTTTTCTAACCATTTGTAGTTACATTTATGTTGTGGACCTTATTTAAATATTTGGACCTTTGGACCTTATTTAAATATTAATATACTCTAATTATACATTTTCTCAGGAGTGGATTGGATGAATAAGATGATGTGGCGCTTCGTTAAGGGAGACGCACGTGCAGCGGAGATCGATATGATCTGGGAGCTCAGCAAACAGATTGAGGGTCACACCATTTGTGCTCTGGGTGATGGAGCTGCATGGCCCGTACAGGTACGTTACGGAGCATAATGTTTTAACACATAAACAATACTACTTATACTGAAAAACTAATTGTTTTTACGAAATGATTTGTGTCCAGGGTTTGATCCGTCACTTCCGTCCCATTATGGAGAGCAGGATCTCAGAGTTCGAGCAGAAACATCAAGCTCGGGCTTAATCTCAGCATCTCGTTGTTCCCCTTTTACCCTAAAATACATCATTATTTAAGAATAAAAGTGTGCTCTCCCTTACATCTGGACTGTCATCACCATCCTTGTGAAGCCTAGTTAAGTCTAAGAGTAACTAATAAAGTTCTGTGGATTATTAGATTGAGCTGTTGTGCATGGAAAAATGTCATTACTGTTTAAATATAATGCTCTTATTTACCGTGGTGCATTATCTGTGTGTAGAGTTGAAGTGAGTAGTGGTAGTCACATTGTTACATTAATACACTCCATCCTTCCTCAGTCACAGCACACAGGTAATGTTGATTTTAAAATTTTTTATAAAGGAATTCGTGTTCCGTATAATCCAACAATATTTTCCTTTCTAAATTGAAATGAGAGTATAATGGAGCCAGTTTCCAGTCAGTCACTATTCAGTGAAAACAAATGTATTACCAGCACTTCTTATCCTTCCTAAAGTCTGTGACAATTTCCTGGCACGTTCATCTTCCTTTGCTTTAAACAATCTTGAAATCTTGATTGTTTAATCTCGCTTTAAAATTTTTTTTTTATGGAAACGCCATAACTTAATTTCCATGTTCTTTTCCTATAACAGTTTAAATTTAAAACTTGATTTAAATTTAAATTTAAAGCATTTAATATGTTATTCTGTTAACAATAGAATCCGAACTCATGGAGTTAAATCAATAGATACATTTTAAAAAGGAAAAGATGTTTATGTACACTATATGGCTAAAGATACAGTAGTGCTTGAAAGTTTGTAAATTTTCTATATTTCTGCATAAATATGACCTAAAATAGCATCAGATTTTCACACAAGTCCTAAAAGATGATAGAGGGAACCCAGTTAAACAAATAAGACAAAAATGTTATACTCTGTCATTTATTTATTGAGGAAAATGATCCAGTATTCTATATCTGTGAGTGGCAAAAGTATGTGAAGCTCTAGGATTAACAGTTAATTTGAAGATGAAATTAGGAGTCAGGTGTTTTCAATCAATGAGATGACAATCAGGTGAGTGAGCGCATTGTTTTATAACCCTAATTCGAAAAAGTTTTGACAGCGAAGGCCCCAAAGCCAATGAAGGCCCGTACAGTTGCTCAGCTGAAGAAATGCATAATAGATGAATGAGGGAAAATTCCGCTTGCTAAATTAACAAACTGGTGTCTTCAGTGTCCAAACTCTTAATAAGTGTTATTAAAAGAAAAGGAGATGTTACACAGGGGTAAACAGTCGAATGTCCCAACTTTTTTGGAGTGTCGCATTCATCAGATTTGAAATGAGTGCATAGTTTCAAAAATAAACATCAAATAATGTTTTAATAATGTGTTTTCCATATAGTACAGGGTGAACTGAATTTTCAAATTACTCCCCCCATACTCAACTTTTTCAGAATTGGGGTTGTGTTTAAAGAACAGGACTCTATCAAAGTCTGATCTTCACCACACATGATTCTGGAAGTGTATCATGGACATGATCAAAGGAGATTTCTGAGGACCTTAGAAAAAGAGTTGTTGAAACTCATCAGGCTGGAAAAGATTACAAATCCATCTCTAAAGAGTTTATTATACAGATGGAGGAAATTCAAAACCATTGTTACCCTCTCCAGGACTGGTCAGCCAACAAAGATCACTCCAAGAGCAAGACGTGTAATAGTCCACGAGGTCACCAAGGAACCCAGGGTAACTTCTAATCAACTAAAGGCCTCTCACATTGACTAATGTTAATGTTCAGGAGTTCGCCATCAGGAGAACACTGAACAACAATGGTGTGCATGGCAGGGTTGCAAGGAGAAAGTCATTGCTCTCCAAAAAGAACACTGCTGTCCACCTGCAGTTTGATAACGATCACATGGACAAGCCAGAAGGCTAATGGAAAAATGTTTTGTGGATGGATGAGATCAAAATATGTTTTATTTAAAGAGAAGTGTTATGTTTGGAGAAAGGAGAACACTGCATTCTAGCATAAGAACCTTATTCCATCTGTGAAACCTGGTGGTGGTAGTATCATGGTTTGGGCCTGTTTCACTGCATCTGGGCCAGGACGACTTGCCATCATTGATCGAACAATGAATTCTGAATTATACCAGTGAATTGTAAAGGAAAGTGTCGGGACATCTGTCTGTGATCTGAATCTGAAGAGAAAGTGGGTCGTGCAGAAAGTCAACAGCCCTAAGCAGACAAGTCGTTCTACCAAAGAATGGTTAAGAATAAAGTTAATGTTTTGGAATGGTCAAGTCAAAGTCCTGACCTTAATAGGGTGTTGTGGAAGGACCTGAAGCAAGCAGTTCATGTGAGAAACCCACCAACATCCCAGACTCGAAACTGTTCAGTACTGAGGAATGGGCTAAAATTCCTCCAAGCTGATGTGCAGGGCTGATCAACAGTTACCTGAAATGTTTAGTCGCAGTTATTGCTGCACAACGGGGTCACACCAGATACTGAAAGACATACTTTTGCCACTCACAAATATGTAATATTGGATCATTTTCCTCAATAAATAAATGACCAAGTATAATACTTTATCTCATTGGTTTAATTGGGTTCTCTTTGTCTACTTTTAGGACTGATCTGATAATGATTTAGGTCATATTTATGCAGATATGTAGAAAATTCTAAAGGGTTCATAAATATTCAAGCACCACTGTAGGAGCTCTTATGGGATGTGAACAATTTTATCACTAATTATAACATTGCTATGGCAGAGGCTGATTAAATTAAATCCATCTCGCTTCATGTACAATACAGAACCAAATTCATGTTTCCAATTAAGAAGTTAATGCCCTTCTAACAGAGTTAGAGTTGTTTAGAAGGGCAAGGCATAGTCACACATGGAGGCGTAAGCTTTTATCATAATAGACCTTGGACGCCTTTCAGCTACTGCATTGATGTCCTCGGATCAGTTACTGTCAAAGTACTCTTGAATTTCTTTGGCAGTATGGGAGGGGGGAATTCTGGAGCAATAATTAGGGGCATCACTCTGTCTGTGTTCCTGTCTCTCTGGTTCCTCAACCTGTAAACTCCATCATCTAAGCCCCTGCTCTGTCTGAGTATTTGAGTATGTCCACAAATCCTCCTTGAAAGAAGAGAAGCAGATGCTGATGGGATGTGTGTAACACAGGTGAGTTAGTATTAAGGTTTCTGAAAACCAGTACCAGTTCAACTAATAATAATAGGACAATTCTAAAGACATGAACACAGCAGACCTTTTAAATGTGCTTAAAGATGATGCAGTGAAGGATTTTGCTTTTGATTACTTCTATTTTTGGGGGGCCCTGCCACCACCACTCTGGGGATCACTAAAACTTTATTTCATTCATGTTTTCAGATGTGTTGTGTTAATTGATTAATTAATTAATTTTGTGTAGTATCGGAATTTTTATGCATGCTACTCCGCCAATGAGAGAGAGGGAGGGTTCAATTTATGGTGTTCAATAAAGGGTTAAAATTGAGTGTATGCAGGTCTGACAGCTTGGTGGAGATTTTGACACCAAGATAAGTGATGTAGTCAGTGCTTATGGGGATAGGTAGAGATTGTACTGTAGTTTCAGGGAGTTTCATGTTGAGAGGGAGCATAGATGATTTGTTCCAGTAAATTGATTAAATGGAAAGTTTGCAATATTTTTTCGATTGCATGAATAGTTTCTTGTATTGATTCTATAGGTTTTTGTAACAAGAGTATGATATCGTCAGTATACAAGCTGATTTTGTGTTGTGTGCTGTCTGGATCCCATTAAAATTTACATTTTGTCTTATTGCTGCAGCTAATGGTTCAATAAAAATGGCAAATAGGGATGCATCCTTGTCTAGTGCCTCTGTGCAGTGGGAAACTTAGTGATGAACTGTGGCATTTGGTGATCTGTAGAGTATTTTTATCCAATGAATAAATGATTCACAGAAACCTAATTTATTAAGTGTGTTGAGTAGAAATTTCCAGTTCACATTGTCAAAGACTTTCTCTGCATCAAATGTTACTATTACTGATTCTAGATTTTATATGACATGTAATGTATCAAGTTAAGGAGTCTACGCATGTTACTGGTTGACTGTCTGTTGTTTTTAATGAATCCAGTTTGATCTGGGTTGATTATTGAAGGGATAACTGTTTCAATCCTATTAGCTAGGATATTGCTTATTATATTTGCGTCTGTGTTAATCAGTGATAAACCAGAAGGTAAAGTGGGGTCTTTGTTGGGTTTTAGGTGAAGTGATATACTCGTGGTAATCATTTCTGTCAGTAGTCTCATATTCTGTTTAATTTCAGATACTAATCTGTTAAATAGTGGTGCCAGGATTGTCCAGAACTGTTTATAGAATTCAGGCAGAAAACTGGTCAGGACCTGGTGCTTTATTATTAGACATGTTGTTAAGGGTGTTATACATCTCTTCTGGTTCTATTGGTTTATTGAAGTAAATTTTGGTAGTTTTATATTATTTAGGAAATTATTAATGTTTTCTGTGTATGGATCTGCAAATGATGAGTATAGATTTTGAAAGGATGATCTAAATGTATTATTAATTCACTCTGGGGTTAGTATGGTCTTGCCTGCTGAGTTCTTGATAGTTGGGATTTTCTTTATTTCATTTTATGCAATAAATCATTATTTTATTTTCATTTTATTTTTATTATTATATTCCAAGTTTTCATGTCTGGGTCATTGTATTAAGAATTTATGAGGTCATTATATTCTAGTTTGAATTTTGGGGTTGATTGACGTTAAACGCTCTAATTCCCTATTCATTTGTTCTAACATTTTCATTTCCAATATTTATATGAAGGATGCCCATTCTCTTTTGATAAAATGATCAAATTCCGGATGTGTTAAAGAGCCAGCTTCTGAAGGTGATTGCTATTCCAGGTGTCTAAGTCCAAAGTCAGACATATATTTCCTTATTGTTTTGGTGGTCTGCCAGGTCTGTGTCTTAGGTGTACAAGTGGTTTTGTTTAATTCTGGGTTGACGACTGTGTTAAAGCCAGAAAGGTACAGAAGGCTGAGGGGTTGTCTGTATTTGGACTCTATATCTATATCTATATCTATCTATCTATCTATCTATCTATCTATCTATCTATCTATCTATCTATCTATCTATATATATATAATATATATATATATATATATATATATATATATATATATATATATATATATATATATATATATATATATATATATATATATATCTATACACACAATATATAGGTATATATATATATATATATATAAAACAACACCCCAGAAACCATTGCAAAAAAAAATATATATATATATATATATATATATATATATATATATATATATATATATATATATATATATATATATATATATATATTTGCAATGGTTTCTGAGTTTATATATATATATATACCTATATATGTTTGTTGTATATATATATATATATATATATATATATATATATATATATATATATATATATATATATATATATATATATAATAATTGTGTTGTTGATAGAGATTATTATTATGATGTATCAGATTGCAACACCTATGAGTTTGGTGTTGTAGTGGACACAGAAAAAATGTGGTTGAATTGGTGTAATGGACCAATCCATGATCCCAGATCAATGCTATTAGGAAAAGATAAAGAGAGAGAGAGAGAGAGAAAGAGAGAGAGAGAGAGAGAGATATAGATATAGAGATATATATATATATATATATATATATATATATATATATATATATATATATATATACACACACACACACACACACGCACACACACACTCTATAGTCTGAGCTATTTTTTTTTATTGTGTGTGTGTGTGTGTGTGTGTGTGTGTGTGGAGGGTTCAGAGTTTTTTGTATAACCACGGGGTCACATTTTTATCTCGGTAAACATGTCCGTCTATGAAAAGTACTGCTCTTCTTCCCTGTTTTATAATTTCTCTTCTTATGTGTAGTAGTTTCTTTCTTCTGATTATTATGATTTCCTGTGGAAACTGGTCATTAATTCCAAAGTCTGTACCTCATACTTCTCTTCCTTTACTCATGATAAGTTCCTTGTGTTTATACCGCTCTACATTTGCAGTGAAATGCTATATTTTTTGCTGATTCTGTGAGATTTTTTTTGTTTATTGATAATGAAGTCCTTCATTATGTTTTCTGGGATCCCTGACAAAAACGATATAGTCCCTCATGTTGCACGCTTGTAGCTCCAGTATGAGTTCTTTCATTTGTTCGTTGTTTCTTAGGTTACTGATGAGAGCTGTGTGGTAAATTACTAACGGATAAGAGTAGTGTTTTATTTATATTTTTTCTCTTGTAATCGCTGGGACTTGCTCTTGCCTAAACTCCAGGGGTTCACATTTTGGCTGGAGTTCTCTGTGTAGTACTTCAACCAGAGAAAGCTTCTTTCGGTGAGCTGGATGGACCTGCACGCTTGTGGGTAGGTGTTGTGGAGTGTTTATGTTTATGTTTATGTTGACATGGGTGTAGTAGTAGTGGTCGATATATTGGCTTGACATTGGACGGTCTGTAAAGTTTCATACAACATTGTTATACACGATTCTAACTTCAATAACATTTGAAGAGATTGACTTACAGTCATATAACCAACTGTAAAGTGTTCGTGTGGGTGTCAGGTATGATGCACACCTCTTAGATGTTTGATATTTAATCAAAATAAACAATCAAATCATATGTAGAAATTGCTATGTATTTCACTACTGAATGGACTCATACACAAAATATACCATAATTTAAGTCACATATCCAACTGTAAAGTGTTCATCTAGGTGTCAAGTATGATTCACAACTTTATAACTTTATATATATATATATATATATATATATATATATATATATATATATATATATAAAGTTCATATATATATATAAATAAATAAAACGGCTTCCGCTGCCGTTTTGATACACTCTGGGCTTGTACACCTATTGTGTGATGTGCAATGTTAAATTAATTAGAGTGATAATATAGTAATAGTTTTATGATCTTTCTGTGTAAGACTATTATAAAAATGTATGCTCTATGATATACATAATATTGGCTATTGAAATGAACCCTATTCTATCATTCCCTCCTTCTATTGCTTTTCTTTTCATTTGTGCTCCTAATTGGGCTGCAGATCAGTAAACATTTCAGCTAATTACAGAAGAGCAGGATCACTTTCCTGCCTCACCCCCCTTCCGGCCTCTAATTTACATCAGTCCTCCAAACAGTAGCAGTATCCAATCTGGAACAGTAGACTCTGTTTCCTACCAGACTTTGATCTTTGATGAGCAACTTTATTTCCTCCAAGTATCACATTTCTTAGTACCATCTGGTCATTCTCTACGTTGCTTCACTAATTCTCCCTCCCTCTGGAGGTGTTGGTTGACTTGTTTTGGTGGACTGGATGTTTGCCCTGCCTGAGAACAAAAAACTACAGACCTTTGAGCCAATACACTCATCACTATCCAACCTCCTGTTAAATTATTGATAAGAACTTAAGTGTCGTGGGGAGGTCGACCTACCATGCTTTTATACTGATGAGAGAGAGAGAGAAAGACTCGGAGTAGAGGAGTGTTGTCTATATGTATTAAGCAACCATAAGTTGGAGGTTGAGGACCTTAAATCATATAGGTTTTTTTTAGCACATTATAGTTCACAAAACTACATAAAATGCAAATACACAACAGTGCAGAATAATATGTACAGGACAATAAGTATACAGGACATGGACTGTAATCCATTGATCCACTGCGTAGTGTAGCAGCAATAAGTATACCACTAATCTTGGCAGCAGTGAATGAGTGTAAAGTTGGGAGTTGGTAGAAAAAGGTTTAGACACATATGAGATTCAAAATAGTTAGTTTTAATAAGAATGTGTGTCATCTATCCATCCATCTATCCATCCATCCATCCGCCCATCCTGAAGTTTCCACTCCACAAAATAACTTTCCATTTCTGAATGCCATTACATACAGATTCCTATGCTAAGTACACTATATACCCAAAAGTATATGGGCACCTGACCATTACACCCATATTTGGTTCCTCCTTAAACTGTTGCTACAAAGTTGGAAGCACACAACTGTATAGAATGTGTTTGTATGCTGTAACATTACAGTTTCCCTTTACTGGAACTAAGAGGTCCAAATCTGTTCCAGTATGACACAATGTGGACTCCATGAAGACATGGTGTGTTAAGGTTGGAAGAAGGTAGAATAACTTGAGTGTCCTGACCTCAACCCCACTGAACACCTTTGGGGTGAACTGGAACTGAAGCCTTCTCGACATCCCAACTTCAGTACCTGACCTCAACCTCACTAATGCTCTTGTATCTGAATGAACACAAATCCCCACAGCCACGCCCCCAAAATCTAGTGGAAATCCTTCCCAGAAGAAAGTGTGGAGCTTATTATAACAACAAAATGGGAACAACTCCGTATCAATGTCCATGGTTTTGGAATGATGTATTCAGTACTCAGGTATCCACATACTTTTGGCCATATAGTGTACTTGCCCTGTTTAAAAAAAACCCAACAACAAACAAACAACAAACGTCATGTTGCTTTAGGTATTTTTTTATTTTTCTTCACCAATGGTGTAACATTTTGTTTGAGTTGTTTCTTGCAATGATGTGATTTGCTGCCATAGCACACAAATTTTCTCTCTGGAATCAAGTCCATTCATCCATCTATCCATCCATCCATACACATATCATGCATCATGCATACATCACATACTCATTCCTATGCTAAGTGTATGTAATAAGAGCTATTCTTTCTTTTCATGCAGGAGATGTGTCTCTATGTCTCTTTTCAACATAACTAACCCACAAATCAGTTTATACTGAAGACTGGACTCAACAAATTGTTGTATTTTCCATATCAACAGAAATTTGACTTCATCCCTGATACACTGGTATCTTAGTAAAGCAACAAACAGAAGAAACACCATCCCACGTATTCACAGCCAAGAGACATTAACGAGGACTACAATATTGAAAACCAGCATTTGTTCTTTTTCAGTTGATGCTCAACTGAGGTCCTGAGTGTCATTTCTACAACATGGACCATCCTGCACAAACACAATCCTCGTTAGAGATCGATGTGGATTTGGGATTTGCACTCTTCTTCCTGTTTCTCCTCTGCCTCTTCTTGGTCATTACAGTCGTCCGCTGTGCCCAAACAGTGATAGACCCTTATGGCTCCATCCCCACCTCCACCTATCAGGAGGAGCAAATCAGTAACTGACGGTTGATTTGGCCCATCCCACGTGGTGAATACACTGCAGGTGTTGGGCCTGAGCTTTTGTGAGGACTATCCATGAAAATGTGGAGTTTTGCTAATGGAGATACTGGTGCAAAAATAATAGTGTAAAAATAAGCTTTATATCACAATATGACAAATGAAAATGATCATACAGTAGATCTACTGTACAAGTCTTACCCCCAAAATGTTTTAATCAAAATTTTGTTTTTGTAATTGTTTTGTCTTTTCTATTACTGTGTCAGTATAAAATTGCAAATTTAAAATGTCCATACCTTCATCTTTAAAAAACAAATGAGTCAAAGTGACAACTTCTTTAAGAAAATATCAATGCCAAAGATTGATTTGATTTAGTTTTTTTCTACTTTGCACAGTTCTGCAGAAACTAATTATTTGGACTATCACTGATTATGGCCTACTGTACCATAATATTTTTAGTTAATTTCAGGGATATTAAAATGTTAAAACATATTTAAGGTTTTTTATTTTTATTTTTATATATATCTTCATAACAATGCATAACATTATTACAAGTCAATTAAAAAAGAACAAAATTCAATATCATTCACTTTCTATTTGTATAGTAATCAGTGGTCAAGAGAAATTTAGCAAAAATATAACATAATGCAGACTGTTAGAAACTATATAAACTCATCCTTACTGGGCAGTTGAAGACTGAATAATGATTGTGAGGCTATCATGAGCACAGACTCATCCAAACTGTACAAAACTGGAAAAAAAATTAGGTGATTTTCCCCCTAATCTTCAACTGTCCTCTTTGGGTGAGTGTTTGCCCACAATAGCCTCATATTCCTGTTCTTGGCTGAACAGAGTGGAAGCCAATGTGGTCATCTGTTGTTCTGTTGTAGCCCATCTCCCTCAAGGTTTGTCCATGTTTTGACCATGATGTTTGTCCATGCTGAAATGCTTTTCTGCTCACCACGTTTGTAAAGGGAGATTATATCAGTCACTACATCCTTCCTGACAGATTGAACCAATCTGGCAATTTTCCTCTAACCTCTTATGTCAACAAAGTGTTTTCACCCACAGAACTGTCGATTACTCAATGTTTTTTTTTTTTTTAACCACCATTCTGTGTAAACTCTAGAGACTGTTGTGTGTGAAAATCCCACTAGATCAGCAGTTTCTGAAATACTCAAACCAGCCCATCTGACACCATGCCACGATCAAAGTCACAGAGATCACAAATTTCCACTATTCTAATGTTTGATGCGAACATTAACTGAAGCTCTTGACCTGTATCTACATGATTTTATGTTTTGTGCTGCTGCCACATAATTGAAAAATTGGATTGTTTTTTTTCTCTGCATCTTGTAAACTGTATGGCTTTTAATTATTCATGTCACCGTACATAACCTTGGTGCGTGTACACAGTGTTGAGATTGTAACTTAATGAAATTTATGAAGCATTTTGTGAAAATGATTGATCAAGGTAACTGACAATGTCACAAAAGGAACATTACAACCTGTACTGATGAAAGGAACACTTACATATTGAGCAATAAATAGAAAGATAAATAATGAGCAAAAGAGACAATACAGGTTATAAAAGGGTCAAATAGCAAGCTTTTTCACATATTCCTAGCATTTCTAACATTAATCTCAGATTCATTAAACACACATGTCTAAAATTACTAATTTAATGTAATTCCTTTGTTCATCGTCAGTAACCACTTTATCCTGGTCAGGGTTGTGGTAGATCTGGAACCTATCCAGGCACACTGCATGAAGTAGGAATACACCTTAGATGGGACAACAGTTCAGTGCAGGTCACAAAGCAAACACATTCACACACCCATTCACACCTACTGGCATGATATTGGGAGGTGGAAGGAGAGAACCACATGGACCAGACAAGAACATATACAGAAATTCCACAGATTGTAAACTGAGCTCAGGATTAACCTGGGGATCCTAGAGCTGTGATTCTACACTGCTACCTGCTGCATTTTTTTTTTTACATGAAGGACCAACATGTTTTAAAAAGTAAAGCTAAGAACCAGCATCCTCATCATCTCCCTGTAACAAACTGAGCTAAGACATGACAATTTATTTGCACAACACTGCATAATACTGCATTGTGTAATACCAGCAGGGCCTCTGTGCTACTGCTTAGAAACGTGTATAGAAACATGAAACATGACATATCCTTTTAGATTTGACGACGTGCACATGCCAAATACTGAACAGTAAGGCCAATGTGGCAACATAATGGCAGTAGATGTTAGGCTTATTAGACTTGGTCCAGACCTTGAGGATTCAATGCCAACCTCATTTGAACTGTTCAAACTGTAATAAAGATTTTGAAAACTGACGTCAACTTCTTGAATTCTTGAACTTCTTGAGTCTTTTCTTGAAGGACAAATTAAAGGCAGACAACCCACCACCACATACACATATAACTGAAAACAGAGTGAAAAGGAACAGTGGAAGTGAACTAAGGTGTAACTTGACTTGTTCATGTGGTGTACCACACTATCTTTTCACACATACTGATATACTTTTTTTCTTTTTAAACAAACATGCATCCTTAAAACATGAAATTCTCAATGACATTGAGGGTGGCAGCAGACTGTGTTAACACGTTTAGTTACTGCATTTGTGTTTTTTCTCTGATTACCATTGCAAATCTATTTACTGAATGGTATTTAGTCATGGCTACAGACAAACAGTGCAAAGTTAACAGTGAGAATTGGTGATATCAAAAGAGCTAGAAACCTCCTTAATTAAAGTGGGTTTGCAACCAAGTATAAAAATGACAGTTTCATTTAGGACTATGTTAGTTTGTCTAATTACTTTTGGTTCCTGAAATTGGGAGGACCACATATACAAAGTGCAGTAATCCCCCCAAAAAGGAACAATTTAATAAAAAATAATAATAATAACAAAAAATAGAAATAAACTACAGGAATCAACCCTACAGGAGTTAAATTTTTCTGCTGGATGTTTGCTAATATCCTGTAGGAGTAATGAAATCCTGAAGGACACATTGACAAATTGTGCAGGATATTCCTATAGGTTTAGAATGGAGCTTCCATTACAATATAAACATGTAGGAATATCCAGCATACTCGCTGCACAACGGGGGAAATCCTGTAAGATTTTATACTTCCTGAAGGACTGCTGCACATGACCTGCATAAATAATAATAATAAAAAAGCTCACAAGTGCTTAATCTATCCTGAAGGACAACTTCTTATTTCCTGTAAATTGAAAAAAAAAATTGTAGATCTGCTTTGAGCAGGAAAAACACGCTGCATACATTCTTTCTGAAGTCTTTTAGTAGCTATGTAGACATTCTAATTTTAGGATAATATAAGGCATGTTCTAGTCATGAACAACTCAGTATTTTAATAAATTGTTTGAGTAAATTATTCAATGAGTCAATTTACAGTAAATTAATAATTTTTGAGAAAAGATTCGAATCACTGAGATGATGTCACCATACTTGCACAGGTATTTGAATGCACAAATTCAACTGTCACTAACTGCCATGTGTCTGTAGAGGTATACTTCCAGTTTTATTAAATAATTTCTTTAATTGTTATGGTGTACACATTTACTGTTTTGTTAGCTTGCTTACTAGCATAAAAGTCTTCTTAATTTAAATTTTGTATAATAACTTTAATTCTGATTTTTTAGGTGTGAACTGCACTCCAGCTTGAAAATGCTACTGATTGCATCAGTCATTATGTGACATAATTTATTATGTAAAACAATTCATTTGTGAAAATATTTTGCTTTTGTTGTGAAGTTATTTCCCCTGTATGTATCTTGCAGTATACAAACACTGGCCATGTCCTTCAGAATTTCAGATCTATCCTGCACAATAGTAATGCAGAAAGTGTGTGTTATATATATATATATATATATATATATATATATATATATATATATATATATATACATATATATATATATATATATATATATATATATATATATATATATATATATATAATATATATATATATATATATATATATATATATATATATATATATATATATATATATATATATATATATATATATATATATATATATATATATATATATATATATATATATATTGCTTTGCAGTTATCTGAAATTTTTCTGGAAGATTAAAATTTTCTAGAAGTTTAAAATGCTGAAAGCTGATTGGTCATCGTCGGCGCGCGGGAAACTGGCAGTGTGTCCAGCTGGAGCAATTCAAATCTTTATTCCACAAGGAAGTTAATGGGTTTCTGTTGGTGTCTCTCTTCAACTAGTAGCTCAGCGTTAAACACGGTAAGAATGTTTATATATGATGAGAATATTTGTTTTCTTGATTCATACGGTTGTATTTGATTTGTTTAGGCGGCACAGGCGGATTTAGATCCTTTTGAGTGGGCTCCACCTCTTTCTTCTCAACACCCCTAAAATATTAGTGTCATAGCTTGAGCTATATTTTTTATCTGTTATTCTTAAAACTTGAACTGTAATTGGAACAATATTATTGTGAATTAAACAATATTTATTACGACTTTAATTAAACCCGTTTTATTTAATACTTCCGGTTATCTTAGCAGGCAAGCTTGTATTATCTTGAATGGTCTCCTTTTCTGCCACTAGGTGTCTCTCTCTCTTTGTCTCTGGTCTGATTCTTCGATTTATTGATTGATCTACTAGGGTCGCGTGTCGGCCATTTCCAGTCCTGCAGAGCACGCCGTATTATTTGTTCTTGCCCTAAATCTTTCTCTATCTGTTGTGTAAAACCTTTGGAGAAGCTTTGCGTGTAGGTTTTATTGTTCATCCTTGCAATTTAAAATGTTATGTACATGTTTTTGAAGTTAATTTGTGGCTATTTTGCAGTTTCTTCAGCAGCTCCATGTGCTCAGTGCATAGGGTCTCCGAGATCAGTTGTGTCTTCTGTAATCTTTTTAATCTAATTGGACATAATTGGAAGAGTTGAAGTCTGATTCACTGGCTAATGTATATCAAGTAAGCATATAGATTTATACGTTCTTTTCAGTTTCACAAAAATATAAACAGATTAAGAGAAATTACATGATTGTGCTCAAGAAACTAAAGTAAAGGATGTCAAATTTGTCTTTGCTCGAGTGGTCATGTAAACGTTTGCTCTTCTCACTTTGTGGACAGATCTACAGAGGAGCTCTGGATCCAGAGAAGTGTTTGGTCTCTGAGGCAGCGTCTTGTCAGGAGAGCATCAACACATAAATTGAGGTGAAACTGTGTGTGAATGAAGTTAAATGTTGCTGAGATGAATCTAGCTGTTTGCCCAGTGGTGTCCAGAACAAGTAAGTGATCCAGACAAGGGTAAAATTAGTTCGGGAGTGGTTTGTTCAGTGTTTGCCACATGGTTTTGTGAGAATGTGGTGATGGTCCTCCTGATCCTCTACTCCCTCATAGGAAAATGTTATACATTTAAAAGGTAAATGTGTCGATCTGGTGTACTTTGAGAGCAAAATTAAGAGGCTAGATCTATGAAGAATGTTCTACTCTTGTAAACAGTTTTGTGCTGTAGTAATTTAATCATATGAACACATCGGCTGTATAGATGTGAATGGTGATGACACTGATAAAAAGTCACACCCACAAAGCATGGCAAAGTAGATGGAGTTTAATGCGTTTCACAAATGGTCTCCGAACACAAAATGAAGTGTTTTTGGTTTTCATGTATTCAATTTATTTTTATAAGACGTGGGGGGGGGGGACAGGACAGGATATCAGAATTGTAATTTTCAACACCTTCCAATGTGAGGTAATGTGAAAAGGCAGTAGAACAAAAAACTTCAATACAACTAATTTAGTAAGTCATGTGAAGTTTTGCCAACCTGAAAACGATGATTATCTGACCAAAGTCACTGCCAAACAACAGCAGTACCCATTTCCAGCGCTGCCAAAGCGCATGCACTTGAGAGCATGATGGTTCAGTGGAACATAACAAAAGAGAGAGTGCATGTTGTGCTGTGAGATAATGTGTGATGTATGGCTAAGCAGGGCTCCAGGCCAAAAAAATAAAAAAAAATAAAAATCTAGGAGCCATTGGCTCCTAAGCCCAAAATATTTAGATGCCAAATCAAATTTTCAGGAGCCAAAATATAGTGGTCATATGACACATGGCCCTGAGATGGGTTGGCACCCTGTCCAGGGTGTACCCCGCCTTGTGCCTGATGCACCCTGGGATAGACTCCAGGTTTCCCCGTGATGCTGAAAAGGATAAAGCGGTATAGAAGATGGATGGATGGATGGATTTGACACATGATATCATTGTTAAACGGCTACCTCACACTGCCTTTTCTTTCCCCTCTGTACTGTCTGCCTTTGTTTACTCTGCCTCCCATAGTTTACACAATGTATCCTTTACATACTCAATATGTGCAATGTTTACATTTATTCATTTAGCAGATGCTTTTATCCAAGGTGACTTACAAATGAGAAAATACAAGCAAAGCGATACATCAAGCAGAGAACAATACAAGTAGTGCTACCATACAAGATCCATTAATTGAGTTCCATAAGAAGCAAAGTGCACAGAGTAGAGGTCTAAGTGCCAGAGTAAAATTATTTGTTTAAAATTTTTTATTATTATTTGTTTAATGGGTTGATTAGGTGTTCACGGAAGAGGTGGGTCTTTAGCTGTTTTTTAAAGCTGGTGAGAGATTCTGTGGTCTGGACTGAGATTGGAAGTTGAGGAACAATTAGTTTGAAGGTTCTTGAATGGGACCTTGAGCCATGCTGAGTAGGTACTACTAAGGGTTGGTTGTTGATGGATCGTAGATTGCGTGAGGGAATGTAAATCTTCAGGAGAGAGTTGAGGTAGGAGGGTGCTGTTCCAGACACGGTCTTGTAGGTGAGCATCAAGGCCTTGAATTTGATGTGGGCGGCTACAGAAAGCCAGTGGAGGGAGATGAAGAGGGGTGTGACATGGGTTCTCTTGGGCTGGTTGAAAATGAGGCATGCTGCTGCATTCTGAATCATTTGGATGGAGCTGTTTGGGAGGCCCGAGAGTAGTGAGTTGCAGTAGTCCTGTTTTGAGATAACGACCCTGAACTAGTATCTGTTTAGACTATTCGGTGAGATTGGGCTTGATTTTCTTGATGTTGTGCAGGATGAAGCTACAGGACCGTGCAGTTGTTGAGATGTGGTCTGTAAAGGTCAAGCTGTCATCGAGAATCACTCCAAGCAGAGATATGTGCAGAGATGGATGGATTTTCAGGCTGGAAGGGTAAATAGAGCTGGGTGTCATCAGCATAGCAATGATATGATAAGCCATGAGACTCAGTCACCTTCCCCAGAGATGTAGTGTAGATAAAAAAAAAAGAGCAGTGGACCCAGAACTGACCTCTGTGGAATGGCAGTTGTAAGTTGCTGAGTTTCAGAAATACCTCCCCTCCATGATACCTTGAAGGATCTGTCTGAGAGATAGGATTCTGCCCAGCAAAGAACCGTTCTGATGCTGCCCAGGTTGGAGAGAGTTTACCGGAGGATCTGATGGTTCACTGTGTCGAAAGCAGCAGAGAGGTCGAGTAGGATGAGGATAGATGATCTAGAGGTTGCTCTTGCTTCAGTGACAGAAAGCAGAACAGTCTCTGTGGAGTGATTGCTGTTGAAGCCAGACTGCTTGGTGTCCAGGAGGTTGTCCTGTGTGAGAAAATTGGAGAGTTGATTTAAAAATGGCTCTTTCAAAAGTTTTGGAAAGAAAAGGGAGGAATATTCAGTATATCATATTGACTCATATTACCGTAAATACTTATGTCCAGTCATTTGTTTCTTTTTTCACTTTTTTATTCAACTATGTACAGTTAGTTGTTTTCTGCTTATTAAGGCTCAGAGTCCGTATCTCCCACCACCACCATGTCACTTGGCCAACCAGTGTAGTTAGGGCTGCGCCGCCTTTTGCTTGCAGACAACCAGCGCTTCACACTGGGCTCTGGGTCAAACTGGTCAAGTGAGGGGCCCTCTGTACTGATCCTCACTAAGTCTTCCAGTGTTTTACATGTGTTCCACATAAGGAACTGCACACTTATTCTATTCTGTGCTGAGAATCCTCTTTCGCAGGGTTTGGATGGACAGGGATGGAGGGAGTCTGATATTTTTCATTACGCTTTTTGTTTTCTTGTCAGCTGGCTAACGTTAGTTAACTACGCAGTTAGTTAGCCTACATATAACATATAAATTCCAACAAACTAAACCACATCAAACTAAATGAAACACCTTTTAATAAAGTTAACACTTCCAACTTTTTAACCTGTTAAATGTGATGTTAAACCTGCTTCTGTTCATATATACAGCCGATGCTTCAACCCCTGCTGGACAAGAGTGCAGAGTTTCTTTATTGGAAACCATACAGGAGTGCAGGCGATAGGGCAGATAGACGGGTGTAAGAGGAGATGAGAGATCAGTAGAATAGCACAAGACATATGCTAATTTATATTTAATTTGCTTTTAAATTTTGTTTGTGGGTAACAGTGGCCACTGGCGACTGGCAGAAAAAACATGGTCACAAAATTAAAGTTAGTCGCATTGGTGACCATTTTAGTCACCATCTGGAGCCCGGCTAAGGCCATGGAAGTTGTGGTTTGAACAGTCTTGGATGCTTGGCTCAGGCTCTTCAGTTAACTTGTGAAAACTGGGTAGAATTCAGTTCTGAGCAGAGTTGGCTATGATGCCTTACAGAGTTTATTGTAACTCATTACGCAGTAATGTAACTCATTACATTTTAACCTCCTTTCCCGGTAGCCAAAAAATGACTTTTGTCTGTTTTGGGGGTACTTGTTTTCAGCATTGATTTGTTTTGTGGTCTCGTACACCACAGTAGTGGTTAATGGTTCATATGAAAGTAGGCACTTACAATTTAGCAGTTATTTCAAGTATTTATTTTACCTAGCCTACCTGTGGCAATATATTCAGAAGTGTTTATTTTAATTAATTTATTTTTTAATTATTTTAAAAAATATACATACATACATACACACTTTTAACACCAATGTTATCTTCACACCAAATGTTATCAACCCCATTCCTGGTCTTAAAGATGCCACAAGTACTTGTCCATGAACACCCAAAATATGAGGAAGTTATCTCTAACAACTAAAATTGTGTGTAAGGTTATACAAACGCGGGTAAAAAAAATCTCCAAAATGGCACCAAACGTCTCCAAATGACATAAAACCTCTCTAAATAGCACAAAGCTTATAAAAATGGCACAAAGTCTTTAAAAATTGCAGACTTCTAGAACATTTTAAAAATATAATGCACAAAATAACCTCCAAATGGCACAATATGAAATCAAATGGTAGTAGCATGATGTCTTACACAATGTGTAATTTCACACACACAAAAAAGTCTGAAACATGCTCATTAATGTTTATTTAAAATGGCACCAGAGCCCCATTTGCCAGCACTGTTCCATAATATTCTAGTCACATACAGTATAGGCATGCAGAAGGTACTGTTTCCACCTCCTACGACATGGACGTGGGGTTGGATGTTGGGAGGCAAAAAAAAAAAGCAGAACAGTAGAGGAGTGGTTGGATACTGGTGCTTGTACTGTGGCCCGGGAGGTGAAGATGACTGGGTAGGTTTTGGGTGTTGCTGTGCAGAGGTGGACTGAATGGTTTGAGGCAATGATTGGAGATTATAGAATCTCTGAGCAACTGCATTTCTTTTTTTTATATCCTCCTTTGAGCACTTCTTGGCATCCACTGTCTTGTCAGCTGTTCCAGTGTGATCCACTGTGGCATTGTAGAACTTGTTAGACCATCTTCCTAGTACTACATCACCTGGCTTCAGATATCTGAAACAAGTAATGGGTTTAGAATCTTTGGTTAGAACATCACAGACCTTAATTTTTTTGCAGTGTATCTATCTTCACATGTCAAAAATAGACAAAAAGACCTGTAAATGAAGACAGTAAAAAATTTGAGTAAACATTAAGTACCAAGATATCATAACTTTACTAAATTAACCTAGAACTGTTTAATTAATTTCATTACCACTCAGAATTTGTGAAACTTTGCTAAATTTAATCATTTTAGAACACATTTTCGAATTGATAAACATTCTCAAATATACCTCCAAAATACCAAATTAAGACACCAATACTTTAAGGAACACCCAAGAAAAATTCATGCTATGATTTTGACATTTGGAGATTTTACAGTAAGAACTGCACTTTTAACTTAGAAAAAGAACATAAAAAAGGTGTTGCATTTTATTAACATAGTCTGCAAAGGGGACACCCACACAACCCATTTTCACAGATTTGAAAATGACAATGACCATTTTTCCCTCGCCGAAGTATCCTAAATTTGAATCAATATTTAGCCCCCAACAACCTGCCTGGTCTAGTTTCATTTGATGGGTACCTTCACCGGCATCCTCTGTGAGGTTTATGAGGTTACCTTGTAGCTATAGCTTAGAAGATGAGCCCCCTACACCCTCTGAAAGAGTAATACAGTTGAGGTCAAGGGCATCCCCACAGGTTTTAAGAGTTTCTCCCCTACCATGCTGCAGTAGCTAACAGTTAGCTTACATGTACAAGTTCCTTTTGGTCATGGTTTAAGGCTAACTAATCTTAGTATATGTGCACCAGATTCTTCAAAATGTTTTAGAACCCAAATGCATATCTTATTACAAAAAACTGAGCAAAGACTTAACTTACCTTCTTTTACGAGCTGGTGTTTCTCTCCTCTATTCCTTCTGGTGAATCAGGGTTCCCACATTCATGGAAAATCGAAGTATCAGGGATGGTTTAAAGATGTTACAAAATCCTAAAAAGTCATGGAAACTTCTATAGTGAATACCGTGAGGGGGAAAAAGTATTTGATCCCCTGCTGATTTTGTACGTTTGCCCACTTACAAAGAAATGATCAGTCTAATTTTAATGGTAGATTTATTTGAACAGTGAGAGACAGAATAACAAAAAATTCCAGAAAAACGCATGTCAAATTTATAAATTGATTTGCATTTTAATGAGGGAAATATGTATTTGACCTAGGGCTGGACGATATGGCCAAAATGTATATCACGATATACTTCTTAATTTCAGTCGATACGATATAATTCCGATATCGATATGAATAATATAAATCCTCAGAAAAACTGCCAAGGACGCCCACAACAGATGTCTGTACCTTCAAACTTCTGTAAACTTCTCCTATTAAACCTATATAATAATTTAGAAATAAAAATGGCATAAATAAATGAATGTTCACCTTTTATTTGAATTTAACCTTCATGCAAACAAGAAATGTGAAATAACCATCAAACAAACAGAAAACTCTCACCTTTGTCAATATTAATATCTTTCACTTTAAACTACAACATAGGCTGATTATCTTATTCTAATAGACTGAAATTAAAGTGCTTCAGCCAGGATTAAAAAAAAAAAAAGAAAAATGCTCAGAGTTGCTGAAGAAAACAAAGTGTGAGCAATAACAACTACACATGTTGCTGGGGCAGGGACATTGTTGGGGTTGATGACACCCTATGACAGGCTCTGGAGGTTTCTGGCAAAAATACAAGCTGGTCTACATTATCTGGCCTCAAAGATGCCCTTTTACATGTGACCATGTTGCCACCTGTACTAAAAAACCTCTCAGAGGGGGAGCTTGTGGCTTGAATACACAAGTAATGTTTTGCCAGTTGGCTTACTCTGGGGAAGTTCTTATGAAAGACTTTTCACCAATCCAGAGGATTTGAGTCATTGTCAGCATCTGGAGACAGAAGGTAGTTGCTGAGCTCCCTATCAACTGCCTGCTGTACACTCAAGCCTTCTGTGTTGGTACTGGTGGACCTGTTTGGGGGGAAAAGCTATTTGTTTTCTTGGCTTTGTTTTCTTGGCTGGTGTCACTGCTGCAGAAGCATCTCCCATGGCTTCTTCTCTGGACTCCTCTTCCCTTAACACAACAGCTCTCTCTCCCTTCAGCATCTCCAACACAGCTTTCTCTTTGATGTATTCTCTCTTCTCCTCCTGAGTGTACTGAAGCTTGAATCTTGGGTCAACGAGGCATGCCATGTCAAGTAGATAATTCGTGGCTGGGTCATCATACTTTTCGTTCAGGTATCCCATCACTGTAGTCTTTATGGTCCTGGTGAGGTCTGTCATCCTCTGCTTCCTTCAAGATGGAGGTGTTGAAGAGATGTATCACTGGTTTTAGGAATGACATACTGACATAGGACTCACCGGACTAGGCCTCTGTGAATTCAAGGAGCGGACTTGGAGCCGCATCTATAGACTCTAAAACGTCCACATCTTGCCAAGTAGGAACCAGCGACCTGGTCTTCTTGTCTTTTGAGAGGACCTCTGTGATTGCCCTTTTCTGCTCCAGAACCCGCCTCACCATTTGTTGACGGGAGCCCCATCTTGTTGGGGTTTCACTGATGAGCCTGTGCTGTGGCAAGTGATACTCCTCCTGAGCAGCTGCAAGGTCCCGTTTCTTCTTCCAGGAGTAGGAGAAGGCAGCCACCACCTTTTTACAAACCCCAGCTGCTCTGTCCACTCGCTTGTCTTGGTGAGAGAAAAAAATATTGCAATATATATAGTTCTCATTTGTATTTTAACTACAAAATTTTATTTATTTATATTATTCTTACAGCAAAATCACAATTCTTCTGCTTATGTACATTTTGTTGTTTTTATTTCACACCTGATTTGGCGAAGTAAACATGTTTCCGTGCCAGTAAAACATCTTTGAATCTTATAACTGCTGTACCTATAAATCCATACAATGTATGTCTTAGTTAAAGAATAAATGAATAGCCTATTCAGTCACTTAAACTGGGGGAATGAAATCATAGCCTACACAACACAGAGCACCTCAACACAAGTGTTTTAATTATCAAATCAAATGCACATTATAACACATGCTCAATTAACTTCTTATGACATGGCAGGCAACAACCACATAGCAAGCATAAAATTGTGTGAATATAAACATGCTATAAACAAATATAAAAATAGCTATAAAAAACATACAAGCACTGATAAACTACATTTAGGGTAGGCCTATTTTGTGTTAAGCATATCGCCTATTTGTTACTGCAATGATTGTAGTAATATATCCTCATACCATAAGCAAAATAACTTGACATAATACTCAAATGTATATTAACTGTGTATAACTTACCAATAGCGGAGTTCAGTCGGTGCCCGAAGCATTGTAGCCTTCACCATCTGTTCAACTCAGCGGCTTTGATATTGGTCCCGCTATCTGTGGTGATGCAGACCTGGCGCTCCTTGCCGAGCCCCCAGGAGGCGAGCGCTTCCGTAAGTCCGGCTGCAATTGCTTCGCCAGTGTGATCCTCGGGAAAGTAAATCGTCTGGAGGCATAAGCTGACAAGCTTTCAATCTTGGTCAATAAAGTGGACCGTCAGGCTCAAGTCTGGTTCGGCTTGACCACAGGTCAGCTGTGGTCGCAAAATATGACCCTGACTTAAGTTGCTCCTGCACCCTTTCAGTCTAGCTGTGCGGGAAAAATATTTCCGGCCAGGGAGCTCGTATCTGGGGTCGATGATGGACACAATTTTCCTGAAGCCCACATTTTCTACTGTACTAAACGGCATCATGTCCTTAGCCAAAAAGTTTGTGACCGCCTTAGTAATGTCTTTATAACCTTTAGACTGCTTGTCATGAGGCATGAATGCAGCGATCCGCGTTTGCTGCATCGGTTTCTCTTTTGACACAGCTGGTGATGAGGATGTGGGTCGCGGTGATATTTCAGAGACAGGTTGGCTTAAACATTTGATGCCTCATCTTCTGACTCTCAGAATATTCTGTCGGGTGGAACTGCTTCAGATGGTGGAACAGATTTGATGTGTTCCCGCTGCTAGTCGGCACCACTCTCTGACACATTTTACAGCACACTGAAACCTGAATTTTATCAGCGCTTGGATAGCCAAACCACTTCCATACCACTGAATTAGTCTTTCCTCTCTTATCGACTATTTTGTCTGCTTTCTCTTCACTTGTGGACGCTCGCTCAGTCGCATTTGTGTTGCGGTCAGGGGTACTCATTTTATAGCTAAAACTTGCCGTGTTGAAGCTTAGCCTAACACTGCCGAGCATTGGCTGCGTGCATGTGGTTTACGTCATCACTCACGTAGCTAATTGTGTTCTGCTCATTCTCCTCGGCTTGAATACAACGAACTGACTCCTGCGCCCTGAACGTCAGTCAGTGACAAATGTTTTAATGTATATCGGAAATGTGTTTAAAAATCATATCACCGTTATTGAAAATTTATATTGCGATATATAGATATTGAATTATTGTCCATGCCTAATTTGACCCCTCTGCAAAACATGACTTAGTACTTGGTGGCAAAACCCTTCTTGGCAATCACAGAGGTCAGACGTTTCTTGTAGTTGGCCACCAGGTTTGCACACGTCTCAGGAGGGATTTTGTCCCACTCCTCTTTGCAGATCTTCTCCAAGTCATTAAGGTTTCGAGGCTGACGTTTGGCAACTCGAACCTTCAGCTCCCTGCACAGATTTTCTATTGGATTAAGGTCTGGAGACTGGCGGGGCCACTCCAGGACCTTAATGTGCTTCTTCTTGAGCCACTCCTTTGTTGCCTTGGCCATGTGTTTTGGGTCATTGTCATGCTGAAATACCCATTTTCAATGCCCTGGCTGAGGGAAGGAGATTCTCACCCAAGATTAATTATAGACTGATCATTTCTTTGTCTGTGGGCAAGCATACAAAATCAGCAGGGGATCAAATATTACTTTCCCTCACTGTACATGGTTTTAGTTATGATCAGCTCAGACATGCTAATATTGCTCTGTGCAAGTGCTAACACAAATTACATAATCATTGGTGGAAATGCAGCAAATATAACCACAGTTTTTGAGAGAGTCTTTTGCAACGTTCGTTTTGGGGTGAAAAGGGAAAAAAAAAAAACCCTAAAAATTCCTGATAGGAAAAGATTGCAGCAATCCCTGTCAACATAAATAACATCTGGCTCTGGCTCCTCAGCATTCCTGTAGTGCTTGACGATGCCTTGACTTAAGTCATCTAGACCAGCTCCCTCAACAGTTTTTAAGACACAGTTCAGGACTTTGCCAAACTCATTACCGTTATTGGTCATCCTTGTAGCCGTGTCCACATCACCAGCAAGTTTTTTGGTGATCTATATGAATATGTAAACATACAAATTAGTATAACGCTCAATGAAAATCAATTGAAGTTAACATACACTGCTCAAAAAAAATAAAGGGAACACTAAAATAACACCTCCTAGATCTGATTGAATGAAATAATCTCATTAAATACTCCTTTCTTTACATAGTTGAATGTGCTGACAACAAAATCACACAATTATCAATGGAAGTCAAATTTATCAACCCATGGAGGTCTGGATTTGGAGTCACACTCAAAATCAAAGTGGAAAACCACACTACAGTCCGATCCAACTTTGATGTAATGTCCTTAAAACAAGTCAAAATGAGGCTCAGTAGTGTGTGTGGCCTCCACGTGCCTGTATGACCTCCCTACAACGCCTGGGCATGCTCCTGATGAGGTGGTGGATGGTCTCCTGAGGGATCTCCTCCCAGACCTTTACTAAAGCATCCGCCAACTCCTGGACAGTCTGTGGTGCAACGTGGCGTTGGTGGATGGAGCGAGACATGATGTCCCAGATGTGCTCAATTGGATTCAGGTCTGGGGAACGGGCGGGCCAGTCCATAGCATCAATGCCTTCCTCTTGCAGGAACTGCTGTCACACTCCAGCCACATGAGGTCTTAGATTAGGAGGAACCCAGGGCCAACCGCACCAGCATATGGTCTCACAAGGGGTCTGAGGATCTCATCTCGGTACCTAATGGCAGTCAGGCTACCTCTGGCGAGCACATGGAGGGCTGTGCGGCCCCCCAAAGAAATGCCACCCCACACCATTACTGACCCACCGCCAAACCGGTCATGCTGGAGGATGTTGCAGGCAGCAGTACGTTTTCCACGGCGTCTCCAGACTCTGTCGCGTCTGTCACAGAAGAGCACAGGGCGCAAGTGGCGAATTTGCCAATCTTGGTGTTCTCTGGCAAATGCCAAACATCCTGCACGGTGTTTGGCTGTAAGCACAACCTTCGGGCCCTCATACCACCCTCATGGAGTCCCTTTCTGACTGTTTGAGCAGACACATGCACATTTGTGGTCTGCTGGAGGTCATTTTGCAGGGTTCTGGCAGTGCTCCTCCTGCTCCTCCTTGCACAAAGGCCGAGGTGCGGTCCTGCTGCTGGGTTTTTGCCCTCCAACGGCCTCCTCCACGTCTCCTGATGTACTGGCCTGTCTCCTGTTAGCGCCTCCATGCTCTGGACACTACGCTGATACACAGCAAACCTTCTTGCCACAGCTCGCATTGATGTGCCATCCTGGATGAGCTGCACTACCTGGATGAGCACACTTGTGTGGGTTCTAGACTCCGTCTCATGCTACCACTAGAGTGAAAGCACCGCCAGCATTCAAAAGTGACCAAACGTCAGCCAGGAAGCATAGGAACTGAAGTGGTCTATGGTCACCACCTGCAGAACCACTCCTTTTATTGGGGGTGTCTTCCTAATTGCCTATAATTTCCACCTGTTGTCTACTCCATTTGCACAACAGCATGTGAAATAGATTGTCAGGGTTGCTTCCTAAGTGGACAGTTTGATTTCACAGGAGTGTGATTGACTTGGAGTTACATTGTGTTGTGTAAGTGTTCCCTTTATTTTTTTGAGCAGTGTATATTTGCCCACACACACGCATACTTGTGCAAGTCTATATCGGGGACTACATGCTGGATCCTCCAATGCGGGGACCTGTATTTGTAAAAGGTTTATGAGCAAACCAAAGACAGATTCGTGTTTCAGTTGAAGCTGTAAAAACGTCTGTCACTTCAAATTAAAGAAAAAACGTTAATAAAGCAATGTTACGTTTTTACATGTTCTGGGGATGATTTCTGGTAGACCAAACTTGTGAGGTCGAGCGGGCACACTTTTATTATGGTATTTCTAACTTGTAGGTACTTGTGAACAATTTGGGGAAGCAATTTACAAACAATTGGGAAGGTGCTATAATGCATATTTCCAAGATAATTGATGCACATGAGTAACAGGCCTGTTCTTCTTAATCTTAAACATATTGCCATTTGCAATGCAGTATTTTTGCACAGATGGTATTTTAAGGCAGTTACAACTTAACACTCAAAAGTTTGCCACAAATGAAATGTAGAAAAAATACAATTGTATAATACAATAAAAATTTCCAGCCATAAATTATTAGTAGTAGTAACTACAGGCTGTGCATTTTCTGAAGAATACAGTGATTATGGAGCTTAAAATGTGGTCACCATGGTGTTGCTAGGTGATTGTGGATACAATTATACATGATAAAATGCTATCTACATGTACCTACATGTCATTAGGGATTACATAAAGGCCTAGCTAACCTTCCATCTCCCATGTACCCTACTTGCCCTATGAAGACAAAACACCATGAAGACAAACACCCAAACAGACAGGACTACTTTTCATAGGCTATGTATATAAGGGAGTAAAGCTCACCTTCATCTGATTAATTCTCTGTTCCTGACAGATCCCTTGACAAATCTGAACTATAAACAAATACAGATTCTATTTAAACAACCACTACAATGATAATATAATAACACACAAATCCGTATGTTAATCATTTACATTTTTAAACTCCATTCAACATACCATTTGGATCAATGTCAGTTTCTCCTAGGTTCTTTCCACTGAAAAGTCTTCCTGTCTCTAATGCCATCCAAACTTTTCTTATCTTGGCCAGCTGGAGAGTCCTTCAGGAAGTGTGTAATATTCTGTGTACTCTTGTATCATGCCCTGAAAAGTCAGCCAGCTGATCCAATTCTCTATTATTGAGGTTCAAAACATTGGACAATTTTGCTATGCGTTTATGCAGCTTAGTCGATGAAAGTACCTTTGGCTGAAAAGCATAAATGTGTAGAAAGCAAAGGTTATGCTAAACAAAGATTAACACGAGTAACTGTCTTTTAACATGGAACTTTATACCAGGTCCCCAAAAGACAGTGTGGGAACCCAGTAGGGGAGGGGCACCACGTTCAATTGTCAATTGAAATCACTCCTTTCCAAACACTGGTAGAGTACAATGTAAATTGTGGGGACTTGACGTTTACCATGTTATAAAATACATTAAAAAAAAAAAAAGTTCCATACCTGATTACAGAATGTACACTCATGCTGTGAATGTTGGATGCAATGATGATCATCTCCAGAAACACTGTCTGACTCCAAACGTTTACTGTCCACTTCTGTTCCACCTTCTGTCACCTGAAATAGGCAAAAGTCACAAATAAGCCCAAAAGTAAAAGTATGTTGGTATGCGATAACTAAGCTGAACAGTGTAAAGTTGTAGAAAGTACAAGATTTACATACATACACTTTTAAGGAGTAAATGTAAATTTTGAGGACTAATGAGATTTTTGGTGTGGGGGTTCAACTTGATAAAATGAACATGATGCAATGATTTAGTATTGTGGGGACTCGATTTTAGGTCCCCACAATCAAAAATGTCCCCACCTTATTGGTGTGTAATCAGGTTGATGTCCCCATTTTAATAGGATTGCGAGTACACGCACTTTTTAGAATCAAGCTTCAGGATTCTACCATATGTTGAGGTAATAAGACCTTTCAGCTCAAGATGACCCAGGATCTCGTTGGCATGGCCTGTCTCAAACCACTGTGCCAGAGGTAGGGGGCAAAACGGTGTAATTATTTCTGACTTGGTCAGGGCACTTCTCTTCTTGTGAAGCTCATAATCTGACAGGTAGTTTGTTCCGTCTTGCTTACCCCTCACTGTGAATCTCTTCAATTGCTTGCTGCAAGTAACTTGAGTTGTTTCCTACAGTTCTTGGCTTCAGCAAAGTTAAAAATTTTCTGTCAAGAGCAAGCTGAGTGGTGAGAACAGCCAGGAATTTGTTTTGATGGGAAGGATCTAGTTGCTTCAGAATCTCCATCCTCCACGGGTAGACAGGAATCGTACACTTACTGCAACGAGGATAGTCTGCTCCAATTCAATAATATCTGGGGTCAATATCAATGATTTCCCTCACTTTTATATAGATTCCTGAGGGGTGCATCTTCCTATTGAATTGCATGCATTTCACAGGAATGCACCACATGCGCATTGGTGCCCACAAAAACATGCGCTATCTAAAGTTGCTCTCTGGATCATGAGGTGAAGTTGTGGGCTTGCAAGATCATGGTGGATGAAACCAGTTCTGTGAAAACTGCTGTTTCAGCTGTCCGTTGCGGTCATAAAGACACCGTGCTATCCACTTCTGGCCTGCTGGTTTAATTACTCTACAGAATTGCTTGGGGAGAAAACTCACCCAATTTATTTGTGGAGGCCTCAGGGTAAAGGGTGTTGTGGATGGTGTGTGGGGTACACTTTGTGGAGCTCCTTGCCATTCTTGGGCGTAAATTTGTTTTTGTGTGTCAGCAGCAACTGATGTGCTTGTGCAGCTGGATAGTTGGATCCACGGTTTTTCTGCCTTGGTCTGCAAAACTACTCAAAATATGTTAATTTTCAATGTGCAATGTCCAACTGCACCCCAGGCTTTTGCACCACAATGGTCACAACGCTCTTGGGCATGGTAGTCCAACAGGTGTTCAGTGTAATCCTCCGCATCGACTTATTTGCCACATAGATCGCACTTGATTACTTTACTCATTAGCCCGAGTACTGGTCTGTGAAGCCAACTGCTTTCCTATGCTGGACTGTGGCACTGGCTGCTTTCCGGTACTGGTCCGTGGGGCTGGCTGCTTAGGCTGACTTTGTGGATTTAACTCTGTCTGCTGAGCAGACTGGAAAAAGCGTTCGTGTTTCCCTAGGTCTGAAAATATTTCCAGTGTTTCAAACAACGTTATTCCTTTTTTTTGACACAATATAAACATAATGAATACACTTCTGTTATGAAAATGTACATATTGGAAGATCTAGTAATATTAGTTATATGGTAATGGTCACCAGTGCAGGTAAAATGATCATGTTTATCATTGCATACCTTATGATAACCGCATTTGCAAGGGATTCTTTACCCAAAGAAGTCATAAATACAGGTCTGGTTGTGTTATGGACAGTTATCAATCCAGAGCAACAGATCATTCCACTTCTTTGCGCCTGGCTTCTTGCCTGTTGTAAAGTGGTACTTCCCTTGGGCGTATTTGCACAGCATGTCATACCAGTACATGTCAGGTTTACCGGTCTTAGACGCATCTACAAATATGAAACAACAGGCTAAATATCAGACAACTTGAGCTAATTTTTAGGTTGGTGAGAAGGACCCCACCCTAGCTAGCTAGAATGGAAGAGAGGGCACAACGTATGGCAAAACGCATATTCTAAGGCTAGGAAACGTTTTTCCAAAATTTTATTTTTTAGATCATTTTAAACAGTAAAATCTAAGTAGAAGGTTTTGACATGAATGTAATTCATGTTTCTTTATGTATATGGATGGTTATCTAATTGTTTGAATTTCTTTTGTCAACATCCAATACAATCTTCCATTATAATCTACATAGAATAGATAATGTTTAACTAAACCAAACTAAAGAAAGCTCAAAGTTTTTAGTTATCTAAAAGCAGTATCGATTATAAAGTAAACTCTAAACTGAATTGGTTAACACTGTGGAGATTACTCTTTTACTGTTTGAATAAAATATTTTGATACATCCATCCCTTTTCTGTACCACTTATCCTACAGTGTCACGGGAAGCCTGGAGCCTATCCCTGGGGCTTGGGGCAATTCATATTGAATTTCCAGGACTTTCAAAAACTTTTCAAGCACAACTGTTTGTTTTCAAGGACTCTACAAGATGATTTGACTCTACATGGTGGTTTGTGCCATTAAAACTTTCGTTTGTGCTGCTTCGGTTCCGGAGATATTAAAATAATATTTATAGGTAATTCTGGGGTCACCCAGCCCCCCCACATGCTCCGAATTAACCCAAAATAGTCTCAATCGTTTGTGCTGCTTTCGATTTTAATATATTAGGGATTAAGTTCTATGAGATGATGTCACCAGCCCCACACATGCTCCAAATTGAACCGAAATGGTCTAAATCGTTTGTGCCGATTTTTGCCGACTGTCTTTTTATTTTAACAACACAGTTGAAGTAACAAGGTAAAATCCAAACGACAAATCACATTAAATAGTCGCATTCACGTAATTGTTACCTAACCACTGTGCATTTTCAATTTTTAAGAGACACAGCGGATCACGGGATGTGTGAAATGTAACGAACTCCAAGATAAGTGTTTTTACTTCTGTATATGTTATGAGAATAACAGTCGTAATATTAACATAAATAAATAAATACACGCACCATAATCTGTTTGCTGTAGCTCTGTTTATACATGGGCCGTGTGTGTGTGTATATGTATATATTAGTGTGTCTGTCTGTGGAAATTTAATGCCTTGAATGACTCAAATTAAGATTTAAGCCAAAATGATTTTACTTGTGAAACTGAATTACTGTGAACTATCAAACATCCTTTGAAGCAAATAATGTACCTTTAAAAACTTAAACACTTAGAACAAAAATACTTGAATTTGTGAAAATATTTAAATTTAAACAATGCAATCAGTCTTTTGTGTATAACATGCCCACATGTGGGCATATTTAGTTTTTTTTCTGACATTCCTGTCACTCCACTTCTCAGGTCATTATACATATCCCAGACACATGGAGAACTCCTGCAGTAGGCCACATAATGTCCAAGAGCATCCTGGGTTAAGCCTCCTCTGAAAGCAATGACTGCCCTTAAAGTAAATCTCTCTCCTTGGAGCATCAGATTTAAGGGAAATTCAGAATGACCTATAAATATTATTTTAATATCTCTGGAACCGAAGCAGCACAAACGAAAATTTTAATGGCACAAACGGAGCACAAACGATCGAGACTATTTTGGGTTAATTTAGAGCATGTGGAGGGCTGGTGACGTCACCAGGCCATAATTAAATGTATAATATTTTAAAAACGAAAGCAGCACAAACTGAAATTTTAACAGCACAAACGATTGAGACCATTTCGGGTTAATTTGGAGCATGTGGGGGAAGCTGGGTGACCCCAGAATGACCTTTGAATATTCCTTTAATATCTTCGGAACCAAAGCAGCACAAACGAAAAGTTTAACGGCACACACGATTGAGACTATTTTGCTGACGTTTTGCTAATTAGTATATTCCTTACGCCATCGCTTTGCATTCTGCCTAGTGTCTGTTTGCTTCTCTCCTACTCTCCGTGTTCACACAACATATTTTAATACAGCCAAATTCCCAATAAAGCTGTTCTCCTTTGCATATTTTCCTGTTAGACAACGGAACGAGTGTGAATTTGCACTGATAAAATCCTAATTTATAACCAAGAAATCGACTGACGGATAATTTAACTACAGCGGCTGTGCTGTGATTTTGATAGTGATCATGAAAAATTATCACTCCGAGAGAAAGAAAGTTAGAAGTGAATGAATGAGCTGCTCTTCTGTCCCCTCACTGAACAGAGTAGCCACAGAGAGGTGTGCTTCCAGGGGGCAGGACCTCGCACTCGTGGGGCAGTACTGGGCACTCGCTTACCTTCGCTTACGGTATAACCAAATATGTTTAGATGAAATACTAGTCAGGAGTTTTTATCAGTTTTTGACTGCTCAGGTGCCCAAACAAGTTTTCGTGCTCATCAGGAAAAGCCGCAAGTTCTCTCTGGCAGTTTTTTTTTTTTTTTTTTTCTCCCCAAAAACACTAAACACGTCCCACATCAGGCATAACAACTCCATCGCAGGGGGAGGAGGGATCACTACTAAGCGAGGATGCGGTGTGTGGAGCAGGCCGCTGAAGCAGAGCAGACGAAACGCTCCCGACTTTTGGATTTTGCTGGCATTTTGGACATCAAAAGTGAAGATTTAAGGTGTTGGACATGACTTGCACCAAGAACACTCCACAAAAAAAGTGCCTATTAAGTATTAATGTTGCAGGAGCCCCGAAAGTCGCGTCTTACTCCATCTATCGCTCAGCTGGAAATCCGAATTTGTCTTTTAGACACACATGCTCTCCAGGTTTGCAAAAAACTACATTGTCATGTTCTCAGCACCATCTCTCCAACAGAACATTATTCAGAGTATGTTTTGTTTGCTTATCAACACAACGAGGCAAAACAGAACAAATGGCAAAATACAGTTTGTGCTTAAAACACAATCCAGCAAAAACGCCATTTACTTACCACCTCGTCCATAGATTTTTCACTGGCCACATCGTTTGTTCCGATATGAACAACCACTAAAGCATCACTGTTGATTCTTTTCAAATGTTGCCTATGCTGCTGTGCAGAACACTGCAAAGTTGTTCCAGGATGAACCCCGCAATGAGCACCTACAAACTACTGCTCTTTGCGACAACACATGGAATCAGTCAGAAAACAAACGTTCAGGCCGGAAACAAATACAGACTCATTGTCACAACCACATAATCAGCCCGAATTGCTATATTAATATAAACAAAACGCTATACAAAACAATCTAAGTACATTTACCAACAAAAAAATACAAACCTTTAGGAACTGCAAACTCCTTCAGTCTAAACCCTGAGACAATTAAGTCGCTCTTGTCACCTAAACAAAAAACATTTTAGATAATTATACCATAATTCACTGCAAAACGTTACTGCTCCCCACCTCTGTTCGCCATTTTTTAACAATCAATTGTCCAGTACTCCTCTCTCAACAAGCAATCTGTTATCGTAACCTGACTTACTAAATACTAAACAGCCTACTCCTAACCACGCCCACCGTAGCACAATCAATACGACATGGATGAAATAATGTGCAACAGCTCTATTTGAATCTATTTGATAAGTTTTATCATTTAAGAACTTGCATATTTAAAATTCAAACATGTTTGACTACATACCCAAATATGACACTTTATCTCCCCAGTAATGAAACAGTAATTCTGGCCTGAAAATTTCTACATGCCAATATTCAGTTATAGTCATAGCTCCACTTGCTGCCAACAGGGAATTAAATGTTTTACATCGTGATACACTCCTAACATAAGTTCTAAAAAGTGCTTAAATTAAAATGGAATGGCATTCCCCTGGCAGAGCATCCCCGACGTGCCCCCGAGTGAGAAGGCCCTTTCATTGCTCCTTGCAGCTTTAATTACAATTGTTTCTTTTATTTATCAATAAATTTGAAGGAAAAAAAACATGATTTGCAAAATAAATTAAACTAAAATAGACAGGAATAATAAAAAAATAGACGGGACAAGTTTTTGTGTGCTGTGTAACTTCTGAAAACACTTATTTCACAAAATTTGCTTAGTTCTTGGCTCCTTCATACCCATTTTTAAACCGTTTTTTGTTCATTTGTTGTTTTGTTGGTTTTAAAGATCACCATTGTGGTAATTTTGGGGAAAGTACCACTAATCAATCAGCTACTGTAATGAAAACTAGCTAGTATTTGCAAGTTAGCATTTCACACTCACTAGCTACTGAACACACCTAAAGGTCTGATCCTAGATCCAGTCCTGCCACTCAAACTGTTAGAATTGGGCCTATAATGCTTATTGTGCAGAAACATCCATAACATTATGGTAAATTATTAAATGTCTTAAAACGCGTTCGGCTAAGTGACAAACTGCAAAAGATCAATGAAGACGACTTCAGGTGATCATGATCATGACTTTCATATTTCGTTTACATTTTATATTTCCATAAAATTAAACCAAACTGTCATCTGCAAACTGTTCTAAAACTGCAGTTTGTAGGTGCTCCAGTACTCATAACATGACTTTCATCCATTTCTGCTGCATCTGTTTAGAATTTTGAAGATGAATTTCCTTTTTTGTATTACTGTAATTCTCTGACTATTGAGCGCACCTGAATATAAACCGCACCCGCACTTGTCTATAAGCCGCAGGTGTCCACGTTGTAACTGTCACGATTCGTGACGTAAACGAAGCAGGACGGATGCAAATGCAGTTAGGACGAGAGCTTTTATTGAAATGGAGGAGAGCAGACTCAAGAGAAACAAGAACCATGACCGACTCAATGAACTAATCTAACTAAACCAACTAACCTAAACATTAACTATGACATGAAACAAAGACTCTATATCTATACTCTATAAACCACTTCTACATCTATATTCTAAACTACGTCTATACAACTCCGCTATACTATCCGCTACTAGGCTATAAGCTATGCTACAAGCTACTTGGCTACAGGCTAAGCTATAAGCTAACTACATGAACTCAGACATGGACTATGGCTATGGCTAGGAAACATGAACAAGAACTAAGACACATGGCATGGACAAAGACTCTAACTATATTCGCTATCTAATTCTAACTCTATATCTAATTACCCGCGTTGTGTGTGTCATGGCTCCCGGTATATATACACACCAGCCAAACCTGCTAACAGCTGCAGGTAATACCAAAACACGTGACTCGACAACACATGACAAGACTGGGCGCAGACATCACGTCAACCAATCTGCATTTCTTCGTGTTTTTTCCCTGATGAGGGGGTGTGCATGAAGCGCAAAACGACTGATCTGAAGAATGTAGTGTGAGCGCGTTAGATTTAATTCGAACAGTTTCATTGGTCCATTGTGACCTCTTGGGTAATTTCATTGGTCCGATGTGACGAGGCTAAATGTTTTGGCGGCATGAAACTCATTAGCCCGTAAAAATCCATAAATTGGCCGCATCATTGTTTAAGCCGCAGTGTTCAAAGCGTGTGCAAAAAGTAGCGGCTTATAGTCCAGAAATTACGGTACTTTCATGTAGAGCTGCAACAACTAATCAGTTATGAAAATTGTTGTCAATGAATCTCATTATGAATTAGTTGGTCTGTGCACGGCACATTTACTCATTGTTACTTCTGTTCAGAAAACACGCTTTGGAGAGTAAATACTAAAGTTGTGTCCCAAAATGACATACTATACACTTTCACTATGCCCTCTGTATGCTACTGGCTAATGCAGTGTTTCTCAGCTGGACGTCTGCGGACCCCTAGTGGGTCAGTGGTGTAGTTGCAGGGGGTCTGTAGGAAAGTGTTAATGTTTTTTTATATATATTATATAATGTGTGTAATATATATATATATATATATATATATATGTATATATGTATGTATGTGTGGTCCAGTGTTTCCCAACCTTTTTTGAGCCAAGGCACATATTTTACATGAGAAAAATCATACGCCACACCATGTCACAAAAAGTATATATAATGAAAATCTGGTATTAGTTTACTTACTCAGCGTGAAACCTGGTCCTGTTTAGTTGAACACAAAGCTGATATTCTTGCAGGAATTGAAGACCGACAAACACGAAGATCTTCAACAGCTCTGAGTCTCTCTTTTCTTAGTCTTTATAGTAGTCATGCTTGAGAAGCCCAGCTCGAATAGATAGGTTGTGGAGAAAGGGAGAAGAGCTGAAATGGCTTTGTTTCTCAGAATGGGGAACTCCTTGTTAGCAGTCAGCCAAAAACTGTCCAACGGTAGATCAGCAAAGCTCAGCTTCAGACCACGATTTTGTCTCCGTTCAGTTATTTCTTCCTGCTCCTGCAAAGTCATGTCCCTTCCAACTGCAGTTGAGCTATATGGGTTCCTAAGCCAGTCATGGCAATTGGTGGAAAGTGAAGGGAAAGAACATGACAACTTCTGCTCAAGACATCCCAGATGTTTACATATTGTCTTACACAGTACAGCACTGTGTGCCATTTCTGGGTGTGAGGGAACATTTCAAGGTTGGCACTTTCCACATGTTTCCAGAGCAACACCTTTGAACGAAATCCCTGTATTTTATCTGTGCTTGTGAGCAGGTTTTCATTTCGGCCTTGCATTCGTGTGTTCAAGTCATTCAGATGTTGGAATATATCTGCTACATATGCTAGTCTTGCACGCCACTCGTCATTTGAGAGCAACTTGGCGTCATCGCTCTTCTCATTTGCCAAAAACACTAAGTTCCTCCCGCAGCTCATACACACGAGCCAAAACTTTGCCACGGTTTTTTTCTCGCTTTTTCTCCACTTTGCTCGCTTAGCGGCGTGTAGTGACGGGCAAAACAATCAGGTCAAATTGTATAATCTTCTACGGCACACCTGATGATTGCCCACGGCACACCTGTGTGCTGCGGAACTGCGGTTGGGAATCACTGGTGTAGTCTAATTTTTGTGGAGTGAGGGGATCCTTGTGGATTGTTCAAAATCAGGGGTCCAAAGCTCACAAAAGGTTGAGAACCACTTGTCTGGTGTATGAATTTTTGAAAGGTAATATAGTCTCAAGTGGAACACATTCATTTTTTACTAACCTGAAAATTTGTGCCCCACATTTGATTAATCAAAAAAAACAAATTGACCAACTAATTGATTATGAAAATGGTCGTTAGTTGCAGCCCTACTTTCATGCTGTATTGACAACACATTAAGACAAGTGTTGCTGCCACCTCCCTCTACTTTTTTGTACTGAACTGTTGTTCATGTTGTTCTTGTATATTACTGTCAGTTTTAAGTTCCTCTGTATGCACATTTGTAACTACCATACTTGGACTGATTAAACTGGATGGATAGTGAGTGGGTGCAGCTAAGAATTTTTTTTATGGGACAAGCTTTGTGTGGGGTACTTAAGCTTAACATGTCATTGCTGATGAGCTGCTCATCCTCCTGGACAAAATCAAATGCTAAACAAGCAAGAGCCACTGCATGACAAGAAATTCCAGCCACCCAGTCTACAGCCTGTAATATTACAGAAATGTCCATAACCAGCTGACCTTGGGACAGCTTTTTTCACCCACACCACCTGCATATGATGCAACCCTTGGATCATGCTACACCTTATTTAAATTGGCCTGTTCAGTACACTGCATTCACACTACCAGCTGACACCCCACTCATCTCTTAGATTCTGTCTAGGAGAAACAGAAACTCGGCCATAAAGCTGTTGACCATGCAGTCTCACAGAGCTGGGATGCTGAGTGTGGAAGCATGTAGGGAGTAAAAATCACCATTTACAGAGTTCCAAACTGTCTCTGGACAACATCAGCACAAGAACTGCATCTCAGAAGCTTCATGAAATGGATTTCCATGGTCGAGCAGCTGCACACAAGCTTAAGATCACTGCATGCAGTACCAAGTGTTTCTGGAGTGGTGTAAAGCACGCGGTTACTGGACTCTGGAATGGTGGAAACGTGTTCTCTGGAGTGATGAATCACACTTCACTATCTGACAGTCTCATGGACGAGTCTGGGTCTCGCGGCTGCCCGGAGAACGCTACCTACTGGACTGCATAGTGGCAAGAGTAGTGTGGTGGTGGAGGATGGATGATGGTGTGAGGCTGGTTTTCAGAGTCTGGACCCCTTATTTCCAGTGAAGTGTAATGTAGCATTAAAAGTAACATCATATCAAGACATTTTTGACAAGTGTATGCTTCCAACTTTATGGCAACAGTTTAGGGAAGAACCTTTCCTGTTCCCGCAGGACACTGCCCCTGTGCACAAAGCCAGCTTCATAAAGACATGGTTTGATGAGTGTGGAGGAGCTTGAGTGACCTGTATGGAGCCCTGACCTCAACACGACTGAACACTTTTGGGATGGAAAATTATACTTTGCAGTATTTTTCTTCTATAATAAATGAGTCAAAATTTGTTATTAAGCCCTTGCATTGGAAATGCTTGATGGGGAAAAATATGATTTTAAATATTGTGACTTCACAAAAGGAGGGTGTGGTCAGCTTAAAACTGGAAGTCGACCCCAAAGTTCTTAGTCTTCTGTATTATGTACACTTGCCTAGTCTTTTCAAAAGGGTGTAAAATTGTCATGTATTAATGATGCTTATGTACAGATGTCCAACTAACAAATTTGTATTTAATTTAGTTTGTCATATGTATATAACTAACGAAATCACTATGTATATAATTGATGTATGAAACAATTTGGGTGTTTAAACAAAATATATTTTATTTGTTTATTTGTTTATTTTTTATTTTTTTCATTATTTTTTTTAAATTAAGCATCTCAGGTTTTCCGTATTTTTTCCAGAGAGCTTGCGTGTTGTCTGGGTTATGGGGTTTTGGTTTGAGGGTTTGAAGTTATTCTAAGGAAATTAAGTTATTTTTTTGACCATTTATCCTTACCACATATGTGAAAGAAATCTGGCAACACTCTGGCAGTACTTATAGACAAATGTCTTCATTTGACCAAATAACCTGTTGAAGTAAAGTTATTTGTTAATTATTTGAAAACGCAGCCAAAGAACATAAAGGAGGCAGACAGAGAATTTCTTGATTTATTTCGCCTGCAAATGTCACAGCCCTCTTTTGAACACTGTTTATCCTAAAATTAAAGAGAGTATTGACTGACTGACTGACATGCATTACTCGACTTGTTCTATACCTGACTTCATCTGATTTACCTGCTTTTATATTGGCCTCTCTTCTAACAGTTTCTTTGAGTCTTGGACACATAATGGGTGGTGCCTTAACCAAGGTGACGCACCATCCCATCAGGTGTTTTCAGTAGCCAGCTGTGGTGTTTGGTCCAGGTAGGTCAATTTCTCAACATGTGTAAATATTTGTATTAACATAAGATTCAACAACTGAGACATACACTGAATAAGTTTCAGACATTTGATGAACAGAAAAGGAATGAGTACCTGAACAAAGGGTCAGGTCAATATTAAAAGTAAGTCAGTATCTGGTGGTCTCCTGCTGCTTTAAGTACTAGAGTGCATCTCCTCCTCATGGACTGCACCAGATTTGTCATTTCTTGCTGAGATGTTACTCCAATCTTCCAAGTCATTTGCAAATTCTCGCATGTGAGCAGGCACCCTAGGTGGCATCTGGTGTTTTTCAGTGTCAGTTGAAAGGTCTTTTTAGTGTCCTAAGTTATTGTAGCTGTGACCTTAATTGCATGCCCCCTGTAAACTGTTAATGTTTTAAGGTCTGTTCCACAGGTGCATGTGCAATAATTGTTTATGGTTCATTGAACAAGCATGAACATTAACTCTTTTTACCAGTGGCCAAATTTTTTTTTATTTTTGTCTGTTTTGGGGTACCTGTGTTCATCATTGATTTTCTTTTGTGATATCACACACCAAGGTAGTGGTTAATGGTTCATATGCAAGTAGACACTTAAGAATGAGCAGTTATTTCAAGTATTTCAAATGGTACAAGGTGAAAACAAATGGCAAGAACATGAACGTTACACGATGTGTAATTTCACACACAAAAGTCTGATGTGTTCTCATCGTTAAAAATAGCACCAGAACCCTGTTGGCCTGCCCTGTTACTTCATATTCTATTCACATAGTATAGACATGCAGAAGGTGCTGTTTCCACCTCCTATGACATGGATGTGGGGTTGGATTTTAGGAGGCCAAGGGAAGAAAAAAAAAACCAAAAAACTATTTAAAAGCAGAAAACGTGTCAAATAGGAACTAGAAAATGGAGAACATGAACCGAAGTGCAAAACATTTGATCAAGTGAGACTGTTTGAAAATCGTTCTGAATGGTTGAGCTCTCTGCCACTAGGATAAAGGCGATGCTATAACAGCAGAGATGAGTGTAGCTGCTATTCATAGCTTCATTAATAGAAGACCTGTTCTTGGTGCTGTCAACTTAAAGGTAGATCACCCAATCTGCCCCCCAAATGGCATTTAACATTTGACTGAGGTCCCCCTTTTGCAAGATGTTTTTAAAGCACATTAAAAATACAGACTTCTGAATATGTTCCCCTATCCCCCCCTTTCCCCCCCTCTTTACATTACGTTAGGAATTGATTTTGTGTGTGGTTGTCTGAGAGTGAGAGAGAAAACATACTAGTGGGAGGGACGTGCTTGGTGGCTACAACAGTTTGTCAAGTCTGGGCTTTTTGTCCATCAGTGCCATATGCATGTCATTGTACACATGTAGACGTGCTCTGTGTTTTTTAAGTATTTTTAAAGAGGAAAAGCCAGACGTTGTTGCAAAAGGAAGAAGGCATTTCAGAGCCCTCTCAACCAGGGCAGGATTGTCTTTTCTTACATGCAGCCAGTAGTTAGGAAGGGAAACGGACTGAAATTAAATTTTTAAATCACATGAATTCGTCATGTCAATCAGTTCCTCCTGTGCCTTTAAATCGAGACTTGCCCCTACACCAGAAGCAAAGGGGTTCCTAACCCTGACTAGGGACGCTTGATACCTTGAAATCAACAAGGAAAAAATTCATTGGTGATAGGTCCGGAGCTCACGAGGATATGCCCGGGATGACACACTCTCCCCTTTTTCACTGCCTGTAGTTCTGTCCATGTACTTAAAAAAAAAAAATAAAGATATTGCTGCTGTGTGGTCTTGCCATGAGTGATGCTACTGTACTTTTGGACACTTCAAAATATTAAGACAAGGGGAATTCAGTTCAAACATGAGCACTTTTTAATGAACTATTTATATATTCTCAAACACGCACACTGGGCCATTAGCTGAAAACAACCGGCCTATGTAGCACCTAAGCCTGCAGCAAACTCGAATGCAGACCAGACCGGAGTGCGCCTCGCTGACCGACAGCTCCGCGACGTAAAATCGGTCCGATGTCCCCTTGCTGTGGCACGTCGTTTTGGTCACACTGTGTAGAGGAGACATTTCTCTATCTCTTTAACGTTTAACATATTGGAATGAATTTAAAAAAAAATAAAAAATAAAAAATTTAAGCATGCATATATTCTCTTACATGGGTCGCTAGAGCCATGCGGATGTCCGAAACGGTAATGTCCCCTTTTACCAGCGCCCGCTGGGCAAGCTTGACATGCGCGGAAATCCTGGCCTGTGTGCTCGTGCCAGAAAAGAAAAAACACACAACGTTAGTCGCATATTCCGGCATATGCTTTTTCAGGCAGTAGAATGCTTTCAGCCACTTTAGCTTTGGCTTGGTGATTGCTAGCTTAGTGCGTCCGAAAGCGGGGGCAGATTTGTGCTGCTTCACCTGGGAGAAAAGGACAATGAGTGAATAAATGAAAAATATTGAACACCCCATTTACAACACAGCAGCCCCTGGAAATAAATGTGAAATACGCAGAAGTTACTTGCATTGATCAGGAAGAGACCGCCGTCAGCCTTCTCGAGGTTCTCAAACTCCTCGGCCGTGAGGTTCTGCAGGATACCGGTCCTGTGTCCGTTGACCGAAAAGAAGTGGGCGCACAGCAGCCCGATGCAACGGTTGACCGTGTCCAGGTCTGCTGGAAGAGCCTTCAGATCGGCCAGCGAAGCAGGAATTGTGTCCGACAGTTTGAGCTGTAGAAGGAGCTGTAAATTCTCCCTTGAAAGCACTCGTTTGCTCTTCTCCGCTTGCATACCTCGTCTGTGGACGGTCTGCATTGGTCCACATGAAGCGAAGGAAGTGCTCGAAGTGTCTTGTCTCCTGCTTGGTGTTGTCCGCGGCTTTCGGGGTATCTCTGAGGCCTGTCAGCTAAGCCGTGTACACTTTTAACATTGGCTCTGGAAAAGAGAAAAAAGTGGCAAAAAATAATTGAAAGAAAAACATAAACTTCATCCTGGGACGTCCACCCTTGCGGCCGCCTGGAGCTCGCCGCTTTTACCCAAGAATAATGCGCTAACACCAGGGACACGAACAATAAAAATATTCTCACCCACAGGGACACTACTCTATACCCACAATGACTGCACTTAAAACGGGGAAAAAATCTGAAAAAGCCCTAGAAAAATAGGCCCACTCCTAGCACTTGCATGCCGATTAACAGAGCACTTAAAATGGGGAAAATTTCTGAAAAAGTCCTTGAAATTATAATGGCAGCAAAGATCCGGGTGAACTCACTCATTTTACCCGGAATTAGTGCACTTCATCTGGGGAAGCCCTACACTGAAAGCCCTTATGTTTCTCAGTTCAAGGGAAATCTCTCGAAGTTCACAATTTTACCCGAAAATCATTCACTTCGCCTGGTGAAGCTCAATACTGAAAGCCCTTATGGGTCTCAGTTCAAGGAACATCACCCTGGCCGACAACTATTGAGTGAAACCTCAGTGATTACACCACAGTTGGCATATATATCAAAAACTCAACTACAACAACTTAAAGATGCACCTTTAAAAAAAAATTCATTTTATGTTCACTCTTTTGCCCCAAAATGGTTCACTTTACCTGTGGAAGCCCAATGCCGAAAGCCATTATGGTTCTATGTTCAAGGGAAATTGCTATGGAAATCCAAAGATTTGGTGCACGTCACCGTGGAAGCCCAATACTGAATGCCCTTATGGTTCAGTTCAAGGGAAAAGTCTATGGAAGTTCGCCATTTTGTCCGAAATTAGTGCACATCACCCGGGGAAGGCCGAAGTGGAGAAGTTGATGCTTAAACCCCTGGCAAAAAAGCGGATACACCCATAATTTAAAATGTCCAAATTGGGCCCAATTAGCCATTTCCCCTCCCCGGTTTCAAGCGTCTTTGTGTTACAAGGTCTCAGGTGTGAATGGGGAGCAGGTACCTGCGTGAAGTTGGCCCCCCTACCAACGCAAAACGTCAGCAAAATAGTCATATCATTTGTGCTTCGTTTGTGCCGTAAAATTTTTCGTTGGTGCTGCTTCGGTTCAGGAGATATTAATAGAATATTCAAAGGTCATTCTGGGGTCACCCAGCCTCCCCACATGCTCCAAATTAACCCAAAATAGTCTCAATCGTTTGTGCTTCATTTGTGCCGGTTTGTGCTAATAAAATTTTCGTTTGTGCTGCTTCGGATTTGGAGATATTAAAAGCTCTGTCCAGATGCTCTGATTAGGAGTAGCTATGTTGCCATTTTGGACTATGGCCTCTTTTGATGAACAGAGGATTGTGAAAATTGAATCCCTGTCGACTGCTGCTTTCTTGGGCATCTGGCATAAGCAGAACATAATCACCAACTGAAATAATCCTGATGCAAAAAGGTCATACACTGTAAACTTGTTTTCATGTATTACTCTATTTGCCAGAATACAAGGAAAATATAGTAATATATAAGGATATAATATCTTATATTAGGACCAATATGGTCATTTTGACCCTTAGATACGTTTTAAAAAAAAACTAACATGGGCACCATGTGCAGCTGTAATTAGCATTTCATAGCTCCATTAGCTATACTAGTATTAACAATGAGTTTTCTGTTCAAGAAACATTGACAATCTTATCTCTTTTGAATGTTGTACCATTATGATTAAAGTTAAATAATAATATTGTAACTGATCTTGTTAAATTGTACTTACACTGGCCAGAATTTTGATTTCTGTAACTGTGTCGACTTTTCCTATACTAACACTAATTTCCACAAGAGCACCATGAACAGAAGTGTTACACCTAGTGGTGGGAGTGAAGTGTAACAGATGATTCTCCTTGTAAATAAATGAAATGTTCAATCATGAGAGACCAGTGAATGAAGTAAAAAAAAAAAATTGTTTATTGAACAAATTCTATGATTTCTCTTGAAAACGTCTTCAGCAGTTATAGTCTAAAAGTGTGCTCACACCGAGATTTGTGCCTATAATTCAATGCCTGATATTTTATAAACGGAAGCAGCCCAAACGAAGCACAAACAGACACAAACGATTGAGACTATTTTGAATGAATTTGGAGCATGTGTGGGGCGGCTGTGGCGCAATTGGTAGAGCGGGTTGTCCACTAATAGTAGGGTTGGCGGTTTGATTCCTGGCCCGGGTGACTCCACATGCTGACGTGTCCTTGGGCAAGACACTGAACCCCAAGTTGCTCCCGATGGCAAGTTAGCAGCTCTGCTACCATTGGTGTGAGTGTGTGTGTGAATGGGTGAATGAGACATAATGTAAAGCGCTTTGGATAAAAGTGCTATATAAGTGCACATTTACCATTACCGCACCATAATTAAATGTCTAATATTTTTAAGTAGTAATAGTTTTGAAATAGTACAATATCCGTCGTCATTATCAAACAAAACCTTCAGCTTTCTCAAAGTACAGCGGCGAGGCACGAAAACAGAAGGCTAACGAACTGCTTGCTAAACACCAATCTGAGCAGAGCGAGCTGCTACATCCATCAGCTCAAGAAAGTGCCTCACGGGCCAGCTATCAGATTTCCACACTAATTGCTAAAAGTGGAAGAGCCTTCGCTGCTGGAGAGTTCGTCAAAGGGTACCTTGCAGTGGCTGCAGAAGCAGTGTGCCCTTCTGAGATACGCATGTTCTCGCAAATAAGCTTGTCATGGAATACTGTTACCCGATCCATAGAGGACATGGCCCAAGATATCGGTGAGCAAATCAAGGCAAAATCAACTGCCTTTTTTCAGAGCAAACCGATAGATATTCTGATTCCACACATGCTTTTGGTATTTATCTGTAAGGGGGGGTGGGACTCTTTCTGTTTTTTTTTTCCCCCTGTTGAGTGTTAAAGCATGAATTAAAGTGGGAGAATATGGCTGGCATTACTGATGGAGTCCCGGCGATGGTAGGAATACATCTCTCCTTGCTACGTTGGTGTCTCAGTCGTTGAATATTGGGGGGAAATTAGTAAAGTACCACTGTATGTTACATCTAGAACAGCTATGTGCCAAATCCATCAGGCTTGTGGATGTGATGCGTGACCTCATCAAAATTGTGAATGATATACGCTCCAAGGTGCTCTCTCACTGGCAGTTCAAGGTACTGTTGGATGAGATGGATTTGCAGTATGGTGATGTGTTGTACCACCAGGAGGTTAGATGCCTGAGCTGAGGATAAGTTCTCAGATTTTTTTTTTGATCGGCGTGGTGAGATGAGAGCTTTTCAGAAAAGCAAGATTGGTAGTATTCAAGTGCCCACGAATAAAATACGTCTTTCTGACCTGGCCTTCCTTGTGGACGTCACAGAACTGCTCAATGTTTTTAATGTTCAGCTCCAGGGAAAAGACCAGATTATTACCCAGCTTTTTGATCATGTCAAAGCCTTCAAACAAAAACTACTGCTGCTCAGAAGACATCTCTCAGCAGGTAACATTCACAATTATAATATTCACAATAGTTTTATGAGCAGTTATTATTCTTCTTAATACTTGTATTTTGTTTGCATTTATATCCAGTGGTGTCAGCTTTGGTATTGTTTGTTAATCAAGCTGATAAAATTTGTTCTCTTAAATTCTCATGGATTAATTTCCTTGTTTTGTCAGTTATTTATTCTATTTGCCTCCCTCTGTTTTTATATGCCTGCTTTTCTCTTCTTTCACTCCGAGTGTCTGTCTCTCTCTCTCTCTCTCTCTCTCTCACACACATATATATATATATATATATATATATATATATATATATATCCCCACATCCAGGAGATTTATCCTATTTTCCCTGTTTTAGAGAGGCAGGCATGATGACAGAGAAGGTACCGGGGCATGATGCAGTTCTCAGTGACCTTATCCAGGAGTTCAACAGTCGCTTTGAGGATTTCAGACCCAATGCTGCTGACTTTGATTTGTTTGCTCAACCCTTCACCATCAGTGTGGACACAGTCAGTGATGATATTCAGATGGAACTAATTGAGCTTCAGTGTGATTCAGAACTCGAACACAAGTTCCCTTCCCTTGACAGACTTCTACAAATGTGTCCCAGCAAACATGTACCCAAAGATGTGCAAACAGGCACAAGTGATGCTGTCTGTTTGGCATACCTACCTCTGTGAACAGACTTTCAATCTGATGAACAAGTGTAAACTGAGAAGCAAACTAACTGACTCTCACCAACATAATATCCTGACTAATGTTTCCTATTTGTTTAATTATTTGTAAATATTATGAAGTCATAAATGAGGAGAACCATAGCATCTTTAATATAATAGTTTGCTATAATGCAACGTTAATTTTCAGCCCACGGCCCTGAATCAAGTAAGATTTTTGGCCCTTCATGGGAAAAAGTTTGGGCACCTCTGCTCTAAACGAACTACACCACGGTCGCATGACTTCAACGTCACCAGTACTATGATTCCGACAACTGTAATTTATTTATTTATTTATTTTATTTTTAAACATTTTAATTGGAAAATACTATAAATTGATACACGAAGATGGAAAGTTTGAGTGCGAGAGTTCGAATGTAAACACAGGCTGTAGTAGGTGAGTTTTTGCTGCGTGATGTTTAATTTCCCTGACAACCTCTGTAGTCCCATTTAGCCAACCGCCTTTTTCAAGACATGTAAAAGCTTTTTTTTTTTTATTATTATTATTATTATTATTTTTTATATTCCTTAGTGAAAATTTTATTTCAAGAAAATTTTACCAAAATAAATGGCCACAAAATACCAATATGATGATGATAAATTGATGAAATTATGTTTTGATTTTCCTTTTTGACATAAAAAAATGTCAGTCTCAAAGTTGCATGCTTACATGGAAAATTACAACCCTAATTCCAAAAAATTTGGGATGCTGTGTAAAATGTAAATAAAAACACAATGCAAATCTTATAAACCCATATTTTATTCACAATTGAACATAGAAAATATATAAAATGTTTAAACTGAGGAAATGTACGATTTTAAGAAAAAATTAAGGTATTGTTGAACTTGATGGCCACTACATGTTTCAAAGTTGAGATGGGGCAATAAAAGGCTGGAAAGTAAGTATGGCAGAAAAGTAACAGCTTATCAGGTCAGTAACATGGTGGGATATAAAAAGAGTATCTTAGAGAGGCAGAGTTTCTCAGAAGTAAAGATGGGATGGAATCTGGATGGAAGCATATGTTTCTCTAAAACCAGTATGTAACTTTCAGCATTGATGCCTTTCCAGATGTGCAAGCTGCCCATTCCATAGGCACTAATACACCCCCATACCATCAGAGATGCAGGCATTTGAATTGAGCAGTGATAAAAAGCCGGATGGTCCCTCTCCTCTTTAGTGCTCTTTATTTTAGACGACACTTTGTCCATGGTTTCCAAAAAGAATTTTAAATTACTATTCGTCTGACAACAGAACTGTTTTCCTCTTTGCCTCAGTCCATTTTAAATGAGCTTTGGCCCAGAGAAGACGGCAGCGTTTCTGGATCATGTTCACATATGGCTTCTTCTTTGTATGATAGAGCTTTAACCAGCATTTGTGGATGCCATGACGAACTGTGTTCACAGAAAGTGAGTTCTGAAGGTGTTTTTGTGCCCATGCAGTGATTTCCATAACCGAATCCTGCCCGCTTTGATATGTACTGTAGATGATGAGATATTCATAGACTTTGCAATTTTATATTGAGGAACATTGTTCTGAAATTGTTCCATAAATTGTAGACGCAGTGGGTCACAGATTGGTGAACCTCTGCCCATCTTTACTTCTGAAAGATTCTGTTTCTCTAAGATACTCTTTTTATACCCAAGATAATCTTTTTTAAACTAGGACGAATAGGCTACATCATTAGCATAAATCATAAGAGCTGAAGCTTTCCCTAGACCCAAAATATTCCAAAAAAACCCCCAAAATATATAATATAACCAATATAACGTGTGTGTGTGTATATTCACACAATATAACAGCCTCAAAAATATATTGAAAAAATTATGCTTTTTCCCCATTTAGACAAGACTTTCTCTCACACCAGAGCAGATTAGCGTCTATTTGCTCAAGGTCCAGAATGAGCATCTGGCCATGCACAGGACTACTTGAGCTCTGCGTCAGGCTTCATGCTGAATAGCTTGAGGCATTCACTCTCAGGCAGCAGCTTGTTGAGGCACTTGATCTCACACACACACACACACACACACACACACACACACACACACACACACACACAGAAAGAGAGAGAAATACTCCTTGTCTTTTTATCATTAAATTAAAGTAATTTGTTCAGAATGACTTTAATACCAAAGTAATTGGTCAAAAATGACTTTGGTCCTAAAGTAGTTTATAGCAAATCTTGGTTAAATTCTGGATTCTGATTGGTCAGAAGGTTTTTTATTAATTGTCAATAACAGCAGCTTTGACAGTAGAGCAGTTGCAGATAATAGGTTTATATGAATGCTCATGCACAATAAAATTTATTGTGGATGCTGTACATAATCTAAGGCTAATAAGCTGATTAAGAAAACATGTTATTTAACGAAGAAAAATGTATGATCATTGATACAGTGCATTTATGATAAGCTTTCTATTTTAACGTCCATCACAGACAGTTCCCTGCAAGACCACCAGAGGACACCCTCCCATGTTTTTTGAATTTCCCTTCTCTGGTTTCTTGTTTGTGCACTCGTATTGTGTTCTCCCTGACTTTTCATTTGTAGTTTGTTGATTTAAAAAAAAAAAAAGATGGAAGCACTTTCATCTACATCTGAATCTTTACATGTTACATTTATGGAAGGAGTCTCCAGTGTCAGCACTGTATCAGTCAGAGGTAAAGCTGTAACTTTACGTTTTCAGACACAGGAAAGTTTTCAGTACAGAGGACTTCGCACTTTCCGTTTTTTTTTATTTTGTCATTAAATGAAAGAAACCTAAATAAATAGAAGCTAGTGATGGAGTGACTGGTTATAACTGCAGTAAAGTAAGTGATAACAATAACCAACTTATTTCGCTGATGTTCCACATTATTAAATATAACTAAACGGATTTTAAAAAACGTATGAAGTATTATTCTCTAATTAATAAAACTTGGTAAATAGAACTTGGCAAATAGCAGTGGTATAACAGGAATAAAACACTTCTGGATGTGCAGTACCCCAAATAGTGCACAAATTTAGAGCATGCACCTGTTTAAGGGCTTTAAGGATTCCCTAAGTGGGACAAACTTAAGAACATTTTTATCTAGAAGAACGGAATGAATTTGTGTTTGCATCAATAATAGTGTGAATGTTTGCCAGGACACAGAGATCGATACTGAAACAGTGGGGCTGCAGTCAATAGTACACACTCTTTTTCCTTCAGCAGAGGCTGAGAACTGGGAATCTCCTGAAGCGTGAAGACATTGGGGTCATTATGGATGTTGTGTAATGACTGTAGATGACCTTGTGCTACCATCATGCTGTCATCTATTTTTGTGTTCAATGCTTTGCTGAAAATGGCATGACTAATAAATATAAATAAAGATATTTCCAGCACTCCAGTTTGTATTTTCTGGCATTCGTGAGGTATTTCCATTCAGAAATCTGCTTTAAATTACAGGCTTGTCATTCAAAATAACACTGCACCTTGTCAAGTATAGCAAAAAACAAAAGTACATAGCCCTGTAGCAGTTTATTTGAATGTTTTGGTCCAAATATTATCTGCTATTTCCAGCAGCAGCTGGTGGTGATATGAGATGGGAGATTAAAACTGTATATCAATCAATTGCTTGACAAAAATTCCATGTAGAGCAATACATTATATCACTCTCATTGATGGAATAAGAAGAATATTGGAACACACACACACTTTAAGGCAGTTAGTGATTTATAATATTTTACTGTTTAAAGTCTGTAATGCTTGACTGGGTTTATGCCGTGTTTCCTCTGAATAGTAAACAAGGTAGAGAGGAAAAACCCTCGAACACTAAACTTACAGTTCGTCTGTCCTTTTGGGGGATTTATACTTTGATTGGACATTATGTGCGCAGTCTATATGTTTAGTTTCTCCTAAAACCAAAAATCTATTATTTTCTATTTGGATAAAAATCTATCCTGTTCTATGTTATTCTATTCTAAGTGTCTTCAGAAAATCTTTCTCCTTCACTTTCCACTATCTGTAGCTTGATATGCCAATCAAAATTGTTTAGTCTATGACATCATCTGGTGACTTCTGGATTGTGCTTTAGCATTGCTTCATACCATTCAGTGTGGGTGTTTTTGTAACCGCTGTTGGCTCCACAGAAATTGAACATAATCCATTTTAAGGCATTTGTTAACCACAAATAATGTGTTGTGGATGCCAAAAATAAAACATTTTATGTTGTGTTTTTTTTTTTGTTTTAAATCTTTGAAAGACAGGTGGGCTTAGCCCTGCAAGCACATTGAAAGCAGCCGCCCCTGGCTGTTCCTTCACGAACAGTTAATTATGGATTGCATGCAAATACTGTTGAGTATTGCAGAATGAAGACCTGTTAGGATATCACAATAATCAAATGGGATAGCCGTGCGAAAGCAAAAATGATGTGTGTCGCAGCCATTTCACAATGTTTTGTTGTCTTTTACATTTTTTTATGTCATTGGTGCATGCCAAGTAATAATGTAAACAATTCTGCATCATGTTATTAATGTTTGTTTATTTATTTATTTTATTATTATTAGTTGGTACTAATCACTGCTACCAATCATTGCTGTGCCCATTTAGCAGAGTGACAGGAAGGGACCAGTGTGGAAAATGTCTGTAGGAGAGCAAGGGCTTCATAAAATTCTTTGACCATGTTTCACTTTACAGTTTACTAAACAATAATCCTGTTTGTTACCTAACCTTTGAAATGAACTTTGACAGCACTTCAAGCAATAAATAACAAAAGGTTTATAGAAACCTTAGAGCATTAGAGCTCTGGAGGAAAATCTCGGATACTTTCTGCGACAAAAGTCTAATTTTATTGATTTCTCAGTTTTTTGTCAGAAGCTAAGTACTAAATGGTAAATGTGCACTTATATAGCACTTTTATCCAAAGCACTTTACACTGTCTCATTCACCCATTCACACACACACACTCACACACACTCACACACCAGTGGTAGCAGAGCTGCCATGCAAGGCACTAGCTGGGAGCAACTTGGGGTTCAGTGTCTTGCCCAAGGACACTTCGGCATGTGGAGTCACCCAGGCCATGAATCGAACCGCCAACCCTACGATTAGAGGACAACCCACTCTACCAACTGCGCCACAGCCGCCCGTTACTAGTTGGCCACCAAATAGATTCAGTAGCAATATTTGTGATCTAGAATCAAGTAGGGTTTCAGTGGAGAAGAGCAGGTTTTGTTGCACTTCTGTGCAGAAATAAGTACAGAACACTTCCTTTTGTGTGAATCCCTTGCTGTTAATAACCGATAGAGGCTGATTGTCAAGAACAGCATACTGGGTAATAAAGTGTTGTCTCACATAGGTACAGTAGAACTACATGCTCAGCATTTTGCTGCATCATTGTTTCCTGCCATGTTGCTGCTCCTTGTGCTGAGTTTATTGGTTAAGATATTTTATCAGGTTATTTGTGTTGTAAAAAGATGCTATAGTTCCTCCACTTGATATTTTCACAACGCAGAACAGATTGCTCACAACGTAACAGCAAAGCCAAAAGGTACGGCTATCTAGAGCTCAAAAAAGGAAACTTTGTGCAGTAGTGTTTCATGTGACTGTTTATGTGCAATCAGTAACGCATACCTGAAGAACTGTAGTCTGAATGCTTATGTTCAGCATCACCTTTTGTTCAGCTCACATTGTGCCCAGCTGGTTCTTGTACAACAGCTGTGTCCCTTATAAATCTCATTCATAAGTACTGACCATGGATTATTACAGGACTCTAGAATTTCTCTCACAATCATGTGAGAGAAATTCTATGCACACCAGCGACACAGAACTAATCCTCAGCTCTGGCCTGGACCAGTGGTTTGGCTTTCAATCAGCGACCTGAATTACTGTAATTTAAAACTCAGATCAGTATTGCTTCTCAACAGCAGAGGTGAACTCTCCAGAGTTCTGCCACTTTCACCTACTTCACAGTCACTATCTGGCCTTCCGTTATATAAACTGGTCGTGTCCATTCATTCAGTCCAGAACCTTGTCCAATACCTTGTATCTTGATTAAGTTCTGAACTACGTTCCTTGTTTTTGCCATTATTGTGTAGGACTCCTGCTCTCCTTGCTTATTAGATTATGATTTATTATTTTCTTTACTGTATTTACTGGTATTTTGACCCAAGGCAATTATATAAATTGTTGACTTATTGTGCATGCACGGATTGTTGATGAAGCTTTCTTCACACTTTTACACTTTGTTTACTACCATTATATTACTGCTTTCCCCCCCCCTTCTAACATTCACGCTGGAACCATTTTTCTGCCCCATAGCCAGAGGAAGAGACATAAATGTGATAAAAAGCTGTTGGCATTAAGGCTGTGTCTGCTATTCAGTTAACCATCGCTCTATCAAAAGAAGAGCACAGAAGGGTTGGTGACTATGTTGTCAGTAGTACAAAAGGATGATGTGGGATATGGTTAAAGGTGGACATTTTCTTAAAAAAAAATACAGAAGCAGACTGATGCAGAGCAGTCCAATTATGGAGAAAGTAGAAATGGCTATAATGGCTTCAGGAAGCAGGACAGATGAAGAGAGGGGCGAAAGGGTTGAAGTGGTTGGCAAAAACAAGGAAAAGTGGCTAAAATGATGGTACTGTTTAATGTGCTGGTGAGCTGTTGTCCAAGAAAGGGAAGGTAGTGAGCCAAGGGCCAAAGAGCATCTTTCTATGTGTGTACAGTGTGTGGGTGTCTAATGGTTTTCCATCACTCTCATATTCTGTGTCCAACCTTTTTTCTAGCAAAGCAAGCTTCTAGTGTACAGCTACATGCAACATTTTTTTAAAAAATATAAACTTAATAAATCAGAAAACAGTAAAGTGACAAAGGAAACATACTTTCATAGTGCACAAATTTAAGTAGTACTTTTGATCATGTCTGTGCAAAGCCAATTATTGCATTTGGGTGACTACACATGAGCTTGCCAATTTGTACTCACGTTTAAAATCTTGTCCAACGTTCAAGATAAGTGTCCAATCTTGCTTTCACTGAGTTTAATAATCAGGGTCTTGCTGTCAAACACTCCCCTTGCCCCGGCACAGCTCCAATGACTCCAATGAATTAGGTAGTACCCTTACAGATAATTGCGTATTGTAATTGGAACCTTTTCCGACGTCAGTGTGTGAGGACCCCATGAATGAGTTAAGATAAGGCTGTAATTATGTGGCCAGCCTCAATATACTCCTTGGGTCGAAGGAAAGGTTTGACAGGCCATCTACACTCACTGCAGCTTGACGCACATGCTGTGGAGATGCAAAGGGGCTTGAGTGAGGGATAGAGGGAGATCTAGGAAAAAGTATAAAAAAAAAAAAAACTGTAAGAAAATATGTTTGGGACCAAAGTGAGCGATTACAGCTTTTGAAAATGCTTGTGGAGAGCAGTGAAAGGTGAGACCTGCCATTATCAAAGAATAGAGCAAAAGATGTACAGGCTAGAATGGACAAAGCCTTTTTTTATTATTATTATTATTATTATTATTATTATTATTTACAAGTGATTAGAACTATCTCTTCTTCCTATCTTGCAGAAATATCTTGCGTTCTTGATAAGTTGACCAAATGTGTTCAAAATCAGTGTGATTTTCAATTGTCATGAAAAGGACCGACAGTGCAAATTTTCTGGTTTTATTAAAACCAATGTAGCAAACAAACCAAATGGATAGGAAATATGAAACATAAGGCATAAATTAGATGCGTCTAGTGATCGGTAAGTGTGAAGCAAGCTATAATTGAACCCTAATCAAGACAGAGAGCGAAAGCTTGAACTTGTCATAGGTGCAATGCCGAAGTGAGACTGCGTAAAAAAACCCCAAAAAAAACAAAACGCTGAGTGTCCATGTAATTTAAAGGGAAAAGTTTGACTGCAGGTGAGTTTCATTCATAATCAGGGCCCAGTTGGTCAAAAAAATGACTATGTCTGTATGACAAATGACATTGTCATGACAATGACTGTATATATGAATGAACAACATGGCCACTGACACGTATTATGTGGTTTTGAAGCGAAAAGTTCAAATTGAAAATCTCCATCTTGACTGATTTTGTGCAATTGGTCAGAATTGGAGCAAGACCACGAGCAGTGGATTTTGCCAGTCTAATACTGGGTCCGCTAACTGCAACCCTAACCACAATAAAGCAGTTAGTGAAAATAAATGAATGAATCAATGAATAGCAAGGGGGTGGGGATACTTTTTTTATTTGTAAATAATTTTGTTTTACTGTAACCAATAATAACTATATTGATTTCTGGGCTGTTTTGTGCAGTGTCATGACATAATTTCAGTTAAGTCCATTGTAGTTCCAGTTTGTAGCACTACAAAATGTGAAAGAGATCAAGGTGTCCAAATAGTTATGGCAGGCACTGTATATTAAATGTAACATTGCTTTGCCTTTAGTTGCATCTAGAATCTGATTTGTTATGCTGTGTAGATCATTTCCATCTTGGCTGCCTAAAATATCAGAGAGCTCTGAAAAGAGAGAGCAAGAGAGAAAGAGAGAGTGCAGGAAGAATGGTGTATGTTTAATTAGCAGCATCTCTGGAGAGTCCAAGGGAAGCTTGGATCAACATTAATTGGCCTTGTATGGACAAGGGGGAAGGAGGGTTTGGGGGGCAGATGAGCAGTTCAGGGGACAGAACAAATGAGAGAAAGTGGTATATGAGTGTAAAATAGTGCGCTATCGTATTCATACATATGAAACAGGGGTTTCAAAGACAGAGGAAATGGATGAGTTGTAACAGTGGCTTAAATAAGTCTGTAATGGAACTGGGAGAGAGATGGATGATGGAAAACAGTCAGGTAGCAGTAGACAGAGATGAATGGATTGGGGTTCGAACAAAGGAGGGAGGATGCAGAGAATAAAGTAGTGCTGGAGGTTCCCAGCTGGACTGACTAAAGCTGTCCTAAGCTTGAGAAATTGCTAATGTCACACCTCTGCATCAATACAGGTAATTGGCCATTGGTGATCAATCAGCAAGGGAGACAGAATTGATCGGACTTGGTCAGATATGACATAAAAGAAGACATAGACCGTCAATGGTTCACTAGAGTGTTTCAAGAGACAAACACCATGTCTCTCAATTAACTGAATAATGGGGTGGCTGCATGAGCTTTGATAAAGTGATTCAATTAACCATAGAACTTGGAGACAAAGGAGTTTGGTGGCAGCATTCTCGAAACATACAATATATTACAGAAGCTGCCAGGTCAATCATCATTTTGTTGTTTATTAGAGAGAGAGAGAGCGAGCATGAGGGGGGGAATGTAAGCTAGGGAGAGTAAATGAATGCTAATGGAGGATGAATAAGTGGGTGAGAGTCACTTCTCATAGATCTCTTTTGCATTTGGCTGTTGCATTTATCTTTTGGCTTCTAGACCTCCCGTCAATTCACCTTTTTCATTATTTTGTAACTCCCTTTTTCCTTCTTTTCATCTGTTGACAGTCAATTTTAAATTCCCAGAAGAGCACCAACTAATTATAAAAAGTTGTGTTTTTGACTCGAACCTTGTTGAAAATAAATATATTCACTCACACAAGACTATACCTTTCACTGAGGTGTGAGCTCTGAAGTGGAACAACAGTACAAGAATTATGCCATTTTAGCAGTATCTCATATTTGCATTGAAATGAGTGATACTGCTAGTGCTCTATTGCTCTAATACCAGCCTTTTGATGCCATGTGATCAGGGAAGCAAAAATAGAATTCCTTCTTGAAAAGGAGGTCTAGAACCTCCTTGCCTGGCAGCCATTAGTGCTTCTCTGGACCATAGCCCACCCCAGTGCACCAGATACTGGAGCCATCACCCTCTCTTGTAGGAGTCCAAGAAGGGACCACACTACATATGCTGGAGATGCATCTGTCGTGAGAGCTGGAGGTGATGTATCACAGGGGATAATTTCCTGCAGTGGCTCCAGGATAACAGGCCTAATGTGAGAGACATGACCTGAAGGGGAAACTCTGAACTGGTATAGTAACTGAACTCTGTATGTTACCTTGTTATCTCTTCTCAGAATCTTGAATGGGCCGATGAATCATGGGAATAACTTCTTAGATGGGTGTCCTAAGATGGATAGCCAGACTTTCTCTTCAGGTCTGTATTCCAGTGTCTCCTGCGATGACGATGAGCCTGAAACTTTTGGCATTTGCGAGACCTCTTTGGTTGTACGTGAGCTGATTCCCATATCTCCACACTGCACCATCATCTACTGCTGGTACTTCCTCATTACCCATGGGCCAGGGGAAGAAAGATAGCTGCTAACCCAGATAGCTTTGGAATGATGTCATCAGAGTGGATCAGAGATTTGGGCATATTTAGCCCAGGGAAGGAGTCGACACCATTCCCTCTGATGGTCACCACAGAAACTATGGAGGTACTAGCCGAGTTCCTGGTTAAGCCTGTCTGCCTGGCTGTTAGATTCTGGATAATGCCCTGATGCGAAACTGATTTTGATGCTCAACCTCTCCATGAAGGCTTTCCACACTTGTGATATGAATTGAGGACCCCGGTCAGATAGGATGTCTGCTGGCAGGCCAAACAGTCAGAAGACATGTTGAACAGAGCAGTGGGGAGATTTGCAAAAGTGATCAAACAACAAGCCTTAGAAAACCGATCTACTGCAAACAGTATGCCACTATTACCTTTAGATTCTGGGAGATGAGACAAAATCCTCTCCGAGTTATGGACAGGGGCTGAAGTTTACCAGCTTGAAGTTGTCTAGGAGTTTTGGATTGGGTAAAAACAGAAGAGGACATCACAAAGTTCTCCACATTGGCTTAGAGGCTAGGCCACCACTAATGGTTAGTCAATAATTGTGCCATTTTGACAAACCCAGGATGACCCATAGCTATCGAAGTATCTCTAATAGCTTTTGGAATGTACACCTTCCTGGGTGGTTTGTCACTTGTTCCAGGGTCACCTGTTGCAGCAGTAGAAATCTCCTGGTCCTGGAAATCTCCCAGAGGATAGGATGGGTTGAGATGACAGGTCTTTGGGTTCTGGGTTATGCACTGTGGACAATGCATCACCATTCTTATTTAGAGGTCTGTAAGATATTGTGAACTCCATGTATTCCAGGTTCTGATCATCCATGTACACAACAAAGATACGACGTGCCCCTTCAAGCCAATTCCTTCACTCCTCAAGGGCCAGTTTTCCAGATTTTGAGTAGTGTGATTTCCTTTCACACAGAAAGTTGTCCAGCCTGATTTAGAGGGAAATCAGTTGGTTTTAATGTCATCCCGCAGTCCTCTCAAATAAACGGGAATGACGGCCTGTACAGTCAGTGTGTGTAAGGTGAGGGCATACTCAACAGCCAGTTTGTTACTTTGGTGGATTTTGAAGATCTCTTATACAAATGCATTACTCTCAGATGGGTGATTAAAAACAGGCAGATAATGAAGTACATGCGTTGGTGCTGACCCTTGATGGATTGGGTGCAATGTATAGGGAACACTGTAGCAGAAGTCCTCCGCAGTCCCTGGGTTTGTGTTCAAATGTTTCAGGTATTGATATTTTGGAGTCATGGGAAGCAGTAAGGGTTTGGTTCACTTGCTAGCGCTAGTGTTTGGTAGAGTTCGCAAATTAATAAACATTTATACACTAAACAAATACAGATGCAGTGCATAGTGTTATACCCATAATACAGCATTTTAGATACATCATTGAGGATTGGAAGGTTTAGGAATAAAAATTTGTAATTGCCTGAATAAAATTAATAGGATTGGGCATATTTACAGTCTTTTTTTTCCTTAACATTAAAGCTGTGCTATGAACAATATGGGTCATGGGTTATTCGTTTACTCTAGATGATGTCCCTGGCTGCAAAAAGTTAGTGAACCCCTGTTCTAAGGAACCATCTTTAAGACCTGTTTGTCAGAAGTGAATCAAATCAAATACTCCCTTGAACATTTTTATAGTTTTTGTCACCCATCTCTACTCATCAGCTGTACATTGGAGAAAACAAGAGAAGACTAGCTAATGACTCCTTTGAGAGCTCATCTGCCCTTTGGAAGCTCATGGAATGATTGTTCTGTTTTGTCAACTATTATATTATCAACTATTTTGAATATGGTGATATGGGGCGGCTATGTAGAGCGGGTTGTCCACTAATTGTAGGGTTGGCGATTCTGTTCCCGGCCCGGGTGACTCCACATGCCGAAGTGTCCTTGGGCAAGACACTGAACCCCAAGTTGCTCCCGATGGCAAGCTAGCACCTTGCATGGCAGCTCTGCAACCGTTGGTGTGTGTGTGAATGGGTGAATGAGACACAGTGTAAAGCGCTTTGGATAAAAGCGCTATATAAGTGCACATTTACCATTTCACCACCTTCATACTCAGAAGCACTGATGATATTCTGCTTCTTTCTGTGCAACCACTGCTACGTAAAATACATACAGTGAGGGCAATTTTGAATAGAATTTGGATTCTTATCTTGTTGAAACGTTCATATTCTGCCCAGATTGGCCAATAACGTGTCCCAATACATCACTATATTCATATTTCCTTCGATGACGTACAATGCCCAAGTACTGTTTGTAGCGACGCAGCCCAATATCATGATGCTCCCACCTCCATATTTTATTGTGGGTATGATGATGTTAGAATCATATGTGCAACCCTTTCTCCAAACATAATGAGCTGAATGATTGTCAAAGATTTCTATTTTTGTTTCTTCTGACTAGAGTATATTGTTCCAAAACAGTTCTGATTTGTTTTAGATAAAAATCTGTGCTTCTGTTTTTTTTTGTTTTTGTTTTTGTTTGTTTGTTTCATTTTTGCAGGAGAGTTTTGCATGAGGTGTGGGAATAGAGATAACTGGTGCAGTTCATTGCTTATAGTTGTCTGAGTAACTGTTATTTTTGCAGCCTTCAGGTCATCCTACAACTATTTTCAAGTGACTGCTGGCTTCTCTCTCACCTGTAAGTGCAAAGCGCTTATTTGCATGTAGTGATGCCCACAACACTGCGTAATGAATAATCAGGGTAAAGCCTGAAAGACAGAAGTGGAAGTTATTTTGACTACATCTATGGCAATAAAAATATTGAATAATATAACATTAATAATAAGTGAGTGCTTATGAACTGACACATTTGTTTATGGCTTATGGCTCTGCCCAGACAGATTGGCCATGACATAATGAACTAGCATGAGGATCCATAGCACCTCTATAACTTGAACTCGTTTGTATAATTCACATATAACAGTGCAATAATACATGCAAATTATATTATTTTTCTTATTTACTATTTCATGAATTTTTTCATTTACTAAATATTGAATAATTTTTTTTTCTAATAATCATGTCTTACAACACACATTTTCACAACATCCATCAAAGCACACAACACAAACTCCTGACCAATCAAAGAATAGCCTTATGTGCAACCAAAAGATCTACAATATGAAAAAAACCTCTTCAGCCCCTGGTGCAGATTTTAGCAAATGAAGTAATTGTGAAAACAGCCTTAAATAACATTAATAAAACTGACTGAATGGACCCGGTAGTGGACAAAGAATCTAGATATGAATATGACATTAAAGTCAGGTAGTAATATTCTAAATGTATAAATTATAATAAGCCAGGTTTGATTAAATTTAGCTATAACTGGCCTTTCAGAACACAGGAGAGGAATGTGTAGGGAACAGAGAACGCTACTTTGCTAGTCTGCATATGCCATGTGTTTTATCAAATGTTAGGCAACAGCTGCCTTTCTCTCTGTTGGAACGTTGGAAATGCAGCACCATATGCAGAACTGAAAAAAAAAATGTTCTAACTGACCTCAAAGGAGCAAACAAATTTGACAATCTAGGAATAAAACTTTGTGTGTAATTAAATTAAATGCTGTTATAGAGCAAAGGCTATGAAGTGTGAATATGTGGTCGAAGTTGCAAACAAAGCATTGTAACAGCACTTTACTGTATGTCAAAGATACAAGCTGCAGTCTCTGACTTTGGAGTGTCCGTTGGCTTAATCAGTGATAAGTGGCAGTTCTACTGATCTGGGACTAATAAAATAAACTTTTTCAAAGTTGAATGCGCTGACCACTGATTCAGGACCTGTAAATAGCCACATCAAATAAATTGGCAGGAAGGACAATTGCTAGCGTCTGCTTTAATTTGCTTTAATCTTTTTTAGTGCCTGCTGGTAGCAACCTACCCTTACTCTTGCTCTTACTATTATTACTGAATAATAATCCATAAGCAATGCTTTTTGCTAGATTTGAAATGGCACTTGACACTGTTAGTAAAGCAAAAATATTTTAGCCATTGTGACCTTAGAAAGAGTATTGTAGGGACCAGAGACTCAAAATGTTTCATTAGAGCCTTGAGACACTAAATGCTTTTTCAGAAACATTTTGTGTAAATGCTTTTACACAAAATCAAACAAACTCCATAATATTCGGCAGAGCTTGAAATTTTGCAAAATTACTGCAGATTTTCCAAAGATTTGGGGCAAGACACGTCATGTGGCATCATCACAACACACAGTCAATTCCAGTAGTTTTCCACAATAAAGGTACATCTGCAAGTTGCATCGCAAAATTTTTTTTGGAAAAAAAATCCACTGCAAGGTTAAACATTTCGTAACTCTACGAAATCCTGTAAAGAATGCTTTTTGAAAAGTTCTAGTATGTGTGCACCCGGGACAAGAGCCAGAGTGGCTAATCTAAGCTTGTTTGGGAACAGTTGCAGATTAACCTGAAGTTTCTGCATGTAATAGTCTATGTGCAATTGATTTATTCACTAAAAAAAGAGTCATTGCGTGGGTAGGTTTTCTTTAGTAGTCTCTGGATCTGTAATTGTTGTGTGTGAGAGGATGGAATATTTTCATTGGTCAAAATGGAAACGCTGTGATTTTTAAAAGAATTATAAGTAGAGCGATGTGTCTGCCCTATTCATTTAGCAGAGCACATGTACAGATGTCCCTAATAAACTGGATGGTGAGCATGTATATATAAAAATCAGCAAAAAATCACTAAAAAACATGAAATCATACATATGTATGCAATTGTATACATCATTATAATGATCAGCAGTTCATTTAGACTCTCTTTTTGCCTCACTAAAGGTAGAGATTAGAGTAAAATGCAGATTTTATGCAAGTACTGGCTGTAACAAAAGATGTTGAGATGCAATGATTCATGATTGCACTGTGAATGTACTTAATGTGCTGTAGAAAATTATGATTATAAGACACTGTTGATTTTATAGGGAGAGGCAGATACTCTTATCCAGAGCTTACATTTAGCTCATTTGTACAAGGAGGAGTTGATGGATAAGGGCCTTGCTCAAGGGCCCATCAGTGGAAGCAGTGGTAGTGCTGGTATTTGAACTCGCCACCTTCCATCATCTTAACCACTGAGCTACTGTACCACTGCCCAGTATTACGAATATAGATTTAAAAGCCACGCTATCATATATAAACTTACTGTAACAGTGTTCCTGTAACCTGCTAATATCTTAAAATTAGCTTGAAGTGTAATGTGTTAGCAAAAAGTTAATACCTGCTTGACCTGGCATCCTCCCCATTGATTTGAGTACACTTTTTATACTGAACAATATCAAAATATATAATTAGACAGAGATACCTATACCATCTTAGGGTGGTATGTATGGAGTCTTATTGGTTAGAATGCTTGCCTCGCACCTCCAGGGTTGGGGGATCGATTCCCAAATCTGCCCTGCGAAGCTTGCATGTTCTTCCTGTGCTTTGGCGGTCTCCTCCTGGTACCCCGGTTTCCTCGCCTAGACCAAAGACATGTGTTGTAGGCTGATTGGCATCTCTAAATTGTCCAGAGTGTGAATGAGTGTGCAAATTTGCACTGCGATAGTTGGCACTCGTCCAGGGTGTCCCCTGCTTTGTGCCCTGGGTCCCCTGGGACAAGCTCCAGGCTAATCCACGACCCTGTGTTGGATAAGTGGTACGGAACATGGACAGATTTTCTATTCTGGGTAAATTGATGGTACAGCTGAGTTTTATAGATGGCCTTGTTTTTCAATAATTTTTTTGCATACATAAATTAAGGTCTGAGGTGTCAGTAGACTGTTTACTGACATTTCAATGCATTACAGTGTCCAGTGAGTGCCTCAGTCTGGTCTATTCAAAATCATAATAACTCCCACTACAGAAATCGCACAGTTGTAGAATAATAAATAGGAAAATATGGAAAGGGAAAGAGAGAGAATTTTGCTTTGTTGCTGCCTCTATAGGCTGTGTCTCCATCACAAAGTGGGAGAGAATGGACAGCAGTGCCTCGAGCTAGTGGAGTGAAAGATGGAATGAAGTAGAGAAATGGAACAGAGATGGAGGGAGTGACAGATGCAGAATGAAGGGGAAGGAAAAGGATTGGCGAAGAGGAAAAGAAAAAAAGAGACAGAATGGATACACATGACTGCAAACCAGGGCAAAAAAGGTTGCCCTCCTCTTTTGTTGTTCCAGCTCATTCTGTCTGTCCAGTTCTCCTCCATGACCTCTGTGTTGTTTGTGCTCTCTCGCTTTCTCTGTGTGATGTTTGTCTCCAATCTGCAGCAATCTCAGCACATATTTTAGTGTTTCTTTTAAAAACATTATTTTACTTTAAAATGTCTGGCAGACTTGTAAATAGAAATCAATATATACTTTATTCATCATTATTTCCCCTTGTAATTACTAGGAGCTGTATTCACAGTCTGAAGGTGCACCAATATATATGCAGGGAAAGTTAAGCATGTTCAGAGATGGGTAATACATTTTCTGGGCCCCTCATTCAGATTATTCAAATAAGTTGGGTGTAGTTGATGCTGCTGTGGTTGCCAGATTTTTCTTGACTAAAATGGAAATATTCATCTAACATGAGCCTACTGTATATATTGCAAATATATAATTGTAACGATCACAGTATTAACTGCAATTTTGGTTTAATTTTAACAATATGGCTTCCACCCTCGTTGTTCAGCAGCTTATAAAATAGCACTATTATTTTTATTTCATGCTCTGACAGTTACTTGTGAGTGCCTCTTAATGTAGCTACAAGATACTAAATGGAGGTCATGAACTAGTAATGTATGCACAGGATAATTCTATCATGCTTTTAACTTGCTAATGTGTTTTGTTGAATTAATAAAATAATGGCAATGGTTTTGTTAATTCAGTGTATTCTTCTATAAAGAACATCTCCTCTGTGTAATTAATGAATTCATTAATATTTATGTATTTAATATAGATCTAAGGTGACATTCCATGGTTTTTTTCAGTGGATTTACAAGCCAAAGCATTAATTTCAGTTTGACATATTGCGGTTACATCAAACTGTCAGTGATGCTGGACTTGGCAACGAATGAGATTGTAGGTTGAATGGATGGTAGTGGTGATGGTGGATGGTGGTGTGTAGAAGATGGACAGGAAGTTGGAAGTATTTTTTGAAGATGATATTACAATTACACAAACAACAAGACAATAAATACACTTGGACAACCTCTAAATCTGGGCAACATAGAAGCAAAACAACTAATAATAGCTACTATCACTTAAAGTCAATACTTCCGTCAGCTAGACCAATTTGTGGATGAAGAAATACACAAGAACACAGCAGGTGAGAGAAGCAAGGGCCCAAGGTTATTACCAACCACCACAAGATCCCAAGTGAGATGTCCCAAAGTGATCTGATCTCCCCTTAGTTGGGGCTTCTCTTTTATACAGTTCGCTATCCCTTGTGTATGCCCCAGCTCACTCTTTTCCAATCCTATTGTGTGTTTTTAGGTATTTTCTGAGGCCCATTATGTTTGCTTTTCTTATTTTCGATTCCCTCATTTCCGACTTCAGCCTTTTAGGGCATTATTGATTTGATTGTTAGTGAGTGCGGACCTTAATCAACTTTTTAATCTTCCTATGCTTTTTTTTTTTCTATTGCCAAGTGTTTAAACTCTACTTATTTGTTTTAATCATCCTTACCGCATCTTTCTAGGGTGTTTACATATCTAATGCGTGTATTACAAATTAGTGAGTGTTAGTAATTTATGATCTTAACCTGTGTACCCTTTTACCTTAATAAACACTTATTTTCCCACAGTTGTCCCCCTTTTGTTCTATTTTTGTCATTATTTTCATCCAACACAAGATGAGAAAGAAATGGAACCACCACCCCTAACCACCCAAACCCCCGCCCCCCCCACACACACACACACACACAAAAAAACAGGACTACACTAAGCTATATTACAGTAGCTACCCTGACTACTCAAAATGGTTCCTCCCTTACCTAAATGGCACACAACAAACAACTAACAAACAGTTGGAGCAACTACAAAAATTACCATTAACATTAAGCCTTGACGAATAGTAAACACTAGCACAATCAAGTAAGCAAGTTAGCAAATGAAGTAACAAACATACAAACTACCACAGAAGCAAGCCAGATGCTTTTAAATCAATAGCTCTAGCCCATTTGGTCACATCTCGGTCTTCTCATTGATCAGGTTTTTGACTGAAAAGAATGGTCCTATCCTTCCATCTTCAGTATGTTTAATAGAAAAGCACTCTCTCTCTCCCTCCCCTTCTCATGTCATCCCGTTCCCCTGACCTTCCAAGTAATTTATCTCTCTCTCTCTTTTTATTTAAAATCTTTTTATCCAATCTCTAAATGCATCACCATCCCCAACCAAATGGTCCCCATCCCCCCCCCTCTCACTCACACTCTCTCTCTCTCTCTCTCTCTCTCTCTCTCTCTCTCTCTCTCTCTCTCTCTCTCTCTCTCACACACACACACACACACAGAGTTTTTTTTCTTCCTCCTCTTTTGTGTCCTACAGAAAAGCAACTTCACCAGCTTCAAATTAAAACACCGAACCCGCTTTTGTCTTTTGTCAAAGCTTTTTGGGATGTTTGGGTCCTATATAACCATCACTCAGGAAATAAGAAAAATCTGGCACTTATATTAACATTTAAGTATATAAGTGTCCCTCTAATATTGTTGAGTGAAAAGAAGTTCTTTCTAGATGGTAGGCAGTTATATGAAAGTATATACAAAGTGTCCTTGATCACTCCCATAGCACCCAAGTATTTTAAAGAAGCTTGCATTATCTGTGTCAGTCAGACTGCATCTGCATGAATAAGCATCATACGCTATCTTAAGAGTGCAGCTGCATTTTTATAATATTATAACACACAACAGACCATTTAATTCACTTCCCAGTTATTATTTTAGTATTATATAGGGAGTGATAATGTACACAAGTCTTAAATGTAGCAGTGCTAGCTGTTTCCAGGTTGTAGCATGTCACAGGGACAGTTTATTCTCTCAACACACAATTCCTTTTAGAGTTCCTCAGAAATGGGTGTCAGTGATGACAGTAATGTATGCTACTGTATAACCTATCCTATGCATCTTTCTCTCTCTTTCTCTCTTTCCTTCTACACCTCTCTTTTCCCAGAGAGGTCCTCATGATTTCATGGAAATAGTCTCCCATATAATCTCCAATCACACTCTCCCATTTCAGTCCTACTCCTAATTTCCTGTTGATCGTTCCTTCGATCGCATATGGATACACACAGGAATAAAAATGCTAGCATTTTTCAACTCTTCAGCTATGTTTTTTTTTCCTTTTCCCTTAGTCTCTATATTTTCTCAATGCCTCATGTCCTGTGTTGCCCTCTAAATTGAATTATCATGTTGACAGGGAGAGGGAGGACTTCAGTCCTTTAACACCCGGGAGAGGGAGTGCAGATACGTGTTCATATGGGATGCCATGTCCACTGGGTAAGGTTTTGTGAATTTTTTTTTTTTGCTCTGTCTTACAGAAATACCACTTTCTGCATTTTCACACACAGCCTAACCATAGCACCAATAAATATTTCCCTTTAGAACAGACCAATCTGTACCTTAGTTTGTCTGTATTGCTCTCTCTCACACTCTCTAGTTGATGTTCTCCCTCTTATACCTGCACAGATGGTTTCTGGTGGCTCCTCTGTGTCTTCATTATCTGCCCAATTACTGAGGGAAGATGGCTGCAATTATGGCCGACAGCTATTGTCTATGCTGTAGCACTCAATATTTATTAGTGTTGCACCTGCAGCAGAAAGCCCAGGTGTCTTTTTTCCTGATAAATAGACCAATTCTAAATATTTGTTTCTCTGTCTTTGTAATATACAGATGAAAGGAAAACAGGACTCCTTGGCATTAATTTAGCTTGTCATGTTTGGAGAAAGAAGGGTTGCATGTATGATCTCAAGAACATTATTTAAAATTGCTAGTCTATCAGAAGGATGCTCATAACCTTGGGGAATTTAAGACAATTTGGCAAGAGGAATGGGCCAAAATTGAACCACAATAAGCTAAAAATAAATAAATAAATCAGTAGAGAGCTGTCAGGGAGGTGGTGATTCCAAAAACAGAATAAGAAATCATTTAATTAGGCAAACATGAGAGCATGAATGCCAAAAACTGAAAATGCATACACAGAATCAAAAGGTTAGCTATAACTGGCTAGGAGTGAGTCTTTGCAAAGTAGCATTTCAAAACTTTTGGTGAGACAGTGAACAATGGGAGAAAATTCAGCTTGCACTCATTTCAGCATCCCTAAATGCACAAATAATTCAAGCAAACATCTAAATGAACTTTCAATCATTTTTTTTTATCAATCAGCTTAAGAGAAGCTGGGGGAAGTGGTGGCTCAGTGGTTAAAATACTCTGGGTTACTGATCAGAAGGTCAGGAGTTCAAGCCCCAGCACTGCCAAACTACCACTGTTGGGCCCTTGGGCAAGGCCCTTAACCCTTAACTGCTCGTTTGTATAAATGAGATAAATGTAAGTCACTCTGGATAAGGGCGTATACCAAATGCCATAATTGTAATGTAAATGAGAAAGAAATGGCTTTGTGCTATTCCCCCTGGATGAGGGTGAACATTTTAGGAGGCAGCACATAAGTCTGCAGCCAGCATTTCAAAGAATCTGACTACTTGAATCCACTGGCTGTAATCTTGATGTTATTCATGCATTACTCTTATTTATTAATTATTACTGTGGCTCTATTTTTGTCTTTTTTGATTGATTGATTTATTTTTATCTATTTACTGTATTGGTGGTTGTAACCGCTTACTTACCATTTTGTCCCATGAGGGGGAAATGTGTGTGGACACTGAGAGGATATTGGAAACCATGGACTTCCCTGTAAGACATTTATACCTGTGCTATATCGTTGAACTACTAATTCTACTGTATGACTGCACTTGATAATGGAAAATGGAATAAAATGAAGTTAAGAAAAAGAATCCACTGGCTGTAAACACCAAAAACATGGGACTGTATCATTTCGATTTGATAGACATTAAAATCTGTTGTCAGGCTAATTGTTTTTGACAAATTCAGCCTTGTGTAAAAGTCAGCTTTGTGTATGGGACCTACATACTGCAAACTATGACTAGGCAGCTGTTTTATATGCACACATACACCAATCAGCCAAAACATTAAAACCACCTGCTTAATATTGTGTAGGTCTCTGAAGGTGTTCTATGGAATCTTCCACCAACACTTTTGCAGCAGTACTTTTAAATCCTGTAAGTTTCGAGGTGGGGCTTCCATAGATCAGACTGTTTGTCCAGCACCTCCTACAGATGCTTGATCGGACTGAGATCTGAGGAATTTGGAGGCCAATTCAACACCTTGAACTCTGTCATGTTCCTCACACCATTCATGAACATTTTTTTGCAGTGTGTCAGGGAGCATTATCCTGCTGAAAGAGGCCACTGCCATTAAGGTATATCCATTGTTCACTGATAGAGACTTGAGGGAAAAACTGTTTGTGACAATTTTAGTCCTAGCCATCATAGCATAACTGTTCATATGAATTGTCCAAAGCCATCTTATGGTTTTTAAGTGGTATCATCCTCAGCAATCTCAATAATCTTTAGACTGCACCCTGTGGGGCCATTCTCAGCAGCAGCATGTAATTTCCAATTGATGAGAACTCCAACCAGAAGTAGGGCATCTGGATGGATCAGGCAGGTCCAGAGAGCAGAAGGGGCCAGGATCACTGGCATCTCAGGAGTATCGTGTAGCTTGACAGAGAGAGAGAGGGAGACAGAGGGAAAGAGAGGGAGAGATTATTAGTTATACTTATTGCCCTGTATTGGTTAAGGACAATGTACTTTGCATGAGTGCAAAGAAGGACTCTGGCAAGACTCATTATGACAGCATAACTAAAAGGGAGAGACAGAAGGTAACACAGACATGAGGGCACCCTCATGGGACATAAGAGGGCCAGCCACTCCACCATCAACAAACCTGGGTGAACGCATGAAAGTGTGCGGGGGGTGGCAGTTTTGTGACAGCATTCAAACATCCTAGTTCACCACAACACTCTATGCATTTGAGCTCTCTAGATCTTCTCCTTTACCTAAGAAAAAAGTATTCACAAAAGGCTCGACTAAACAAATATGCTTTCAGACTAGACTTAAACACAGAGACTGTGTCTGAGTCCCAAACGTTAATCCATTAGTTCAGAACATGTAAGGCTGTTCCGTAACTGTGGGGCTTTGTAAGAGGAAGCTCTTTCCCCTGCTGTAGCCTTCGCTATTCAAGGTACGAACAAATAGTCTGCACCTTTTGAACTAAGTAGACATGACAGATCATAAAAGTCCAAAAGTTTACTCATGTACTGTGGCGCGAGACCATTCAGTGCTTTATAGGTCAATAGTAGTATTTTATAATCAATGCGAAATTTTACTGGGAGCCAGCGCAGTGTGGATAAGATAGGGGTGACCTGGTCATACCTTCTGGTTCTAGTAAGGACTCTTGCAGCTGTATTCTGGACTAATTCTAGTTTGTTTATGCTTCTTCTGGAACATTCAGACAACAGGACAATAATCCAACCTAGAGGTGACAAAAGCATGAACTAATGTTTCTGCATCGTGCAGTGACATTATATTTCTTATCTTAGCAATATTTCTGAGGTGAAAAAAGGCTATCCTAGTAATATTATCTACATGAGCATCAAATGAAAGACTGGGGTCAATAATCACTCCAAGGTCTTTTACTGCTGCACATGATCAAACGGAAAGACCATCCAGAGTTACTATGTGATTAGAAAGCTTACTTCTAGTTGCATGTGGTTGCAAGTGGCTTTGCTAAAACATACAACTGTGTGTCATCAGAAAAACCCCCAGACCTATCATAGAGATACAGAAACTTGAGGAGTGGCCAAATCAACAATTTGGTACATTCTTAAAAAGAAGGAATGCACTGGTGAGCTCAGCAACACATGGAATACCCCAGAAGACAGCTAAACTGATGATTGCAGAATAATTAACTTGTTGAAGAAAAACCCATTCACAACATCTAGCCAAGTCAAGAACACTCTGGAGGACGTAGGTGTATCCGTCTACACTCAAGAGACACCTTCATACTGTAAATACAGATGGTTTCGCTCAAGGTGCAAATCATTGGAAACACTCAAGAACAGAATGGCCGAATTAGACTCGCTAAAAAAGCCTTTAAAAAAGAAAGCCTGATGCACAATTAACTTGGATGAACTGGAATGATGATAAGAGAAGAGTATAAAGAAGGAAAGGAAGGACTCCAAAGCATACCATGTCATCTGTCAAACATAGTGGAGGAAGTGTTATGGCATGGGCATGAATGACAGCTAATGGAACTGGGTTTCTGGTGTTTATTGATGATGTGACTGCTGATAGAAGTAGCAGGATGAATTCTGAAGTGTATAGAGCTATGATTTCTGTTCATATTCAGTCAAATGCTACAAAACTGATAGGACGGTGCTTCACAGTACAAATAGAAAATGTTCTTAAATACCCGATGACCAACCCAATTGATCTGCTTTTCACTTACTGAAAACAAAACTGAAGGCAAAATGACACACAAACAAGCAGCAACTGAAGGCAGCTGCAATAAACTCCTGGCAAAGCATCTCAAGGGAGGAAACAGCATTTTATGATGTTTCCACATTTCAGGCAGACACCGACTGCAAAGGGTTTGCATCCAAGTAGTTAAAACAATCCCAATATTTCTTATTATGTTGGCTTGTCCAATTACTTTGAACCTGTGAAAATGGTGGGACAAATATCTATAAGGGGTTGATAAATGGATGGCTCAGTGGATAATGCAATATTTTTCCTAAATCCCTGGAATTAAAGCTGAAAGTTTACACTTCAATCACATCTTGATTGTTTCATTTCAAATTCATTGTGCTGGTGTTCAGAGGCAAAAATACGGAAATCATGTCACTGTCCAAATACTTATGGACAGGACTGCAAATAAAACATATTTGTTTTGTGAATTTCTGGCCAGAAAATTTGTACAGAAATAAGTAAAAAAAAAATAAAAGAAAGAAAAAAACCTCTTTTTTGTTGCCTTCTGTGGATTCCAGTCCCAACGCAAGCTTTCAGCCTCAGATGCCCTAACACAAATAAACACAAATGGGTCTAGGCAAATACTATTCATATCTGTATTTGTAACCATTTAGCATTATCTTTAGCTTTATACACTGCATTGTGAGCCTGGTGTGGGTTGCGCCCTAGTAGCGGTCTCTGTGTGTGTGGATATGTATTCTTTAGCAGGCTTCTACCATTCTTCATAGTGACAGTGCTACACTATTCCAATACTTGTGTGCTTCAGCCCCAGCAATGCTGCTATGCCTCTTATGGGAATACATAGTTTGTGATTAATATAAAATCCTGGGCTGAGAGTCCTTTCTCACTCCTATCTGAGGAACTAGCCTCTAATGATCTAGAGGAGCTTGAGAGATGGAACCACATGTAATTCTCTGCTGCAGTAAAATATTAAAGGTCCAGTTAAAGAAGGAATGCAAAAGTGGGAAAAGAAGGGTGAGATGAAAAAGTCTGCTGCATGAATATAGAGCCACACATGATAAGGGAAACTATAATTCAGTAAGAATGTTTATGTATACTGCATGGGCAAATGTTTGTGGACACTTGACCATCAGATCCTTATGTGGGCGTTCCCTAAACTGTTGCCACAAAGTTAGAACCACACAGTTATAGAGAATGTCTTTGTGCACTGTAGCATCACAATCTCCATAACTCCCTCCTAACAGGAACTAAGAGGCCCAAACCTGTTCCAACTTGAAACAAAGTGCACAAAATGAGCTTCATTAAGCTCATGAACCTTGTTATGCCAAGGCCAGAGAGGAAGAACTCAAGTGTCCTGCAGAGAGCACCCTTGGGATGAACTACAACACCGACTGAACCCCAGACCTCCTCACCCAACTTTTTGTACATGTTCGTCCATTATTAGTACTGTTAAGGTTGACTGTGAATGGCAGTGATCATTTACAGTGAGAAAGAGACTACGTTGAAAGCATAAATAAATGTGTTATTTAACTTTAGCAAAGTCCTTCAACCCAGGCAGATTTGTGAAAAAATAACTACAAGTTTTATTCAACCAAATGACAGCAATAAGGGAAAGTGATTCATTAAACTGTCATTTGTCTTGGAACCCCTTCCATGTCCTATCTTTTGGTTTATCCAGTCATTTTGAAAAGTGCTGTTTCCACGGATTATGAAATGGATATGCTTGCTTGTAAATGAACCTTTCTTCCGATTAAATTTCACTGATGTCTTCTTCATCATCATTTTCCTTCTCTAGGTCTATAGTTCATTTTCCCACTGTCTCTGCAATAACAGGTTCTCCACTGTCTGCCCTCCTTCCTTTACGCCATCTCTCTCTCAAACACACATGCTCTCTCTACTCACACACACACACACACACACACACACACACACCTAACAGCCAAAATACCAGTTGGTTACTATAGAGACAAATGTATTCAAATGTTATTTCCTCATTTTATGATCCCCAATCTTTCCACTCTTAGTCCACCTCCTGTTTTGAGCTTTTATTCTCTGCCTTTGTTTTTATCTCCTTGGATCGTTCTATCCCATTCTACTTCTATTTGTTTGTTTATTTATTTGTTTATTTATTTATTTATTTATTATTATTTTTTAAAACCATTTTTCTATTTTAATTCCATTGCTGTATCTTTTAACTGGGATCTCTTTTGTAACAAATATATATTAATATTCAGGAATAAACTTTGATGATGCAGAGTTGCTGCTGTATGAAGCAGTTACTTGTGGAAATAAATAATAAATCAGAAACTCTTCAGACCTTGGTGGACTCTTTAACTTGGTGGATGAGCTTACCTTGTACCCATTGTATAGAAGTTTTTGCTGTAAAAATTGATTATGAATTATTATAATTATGAATTATTGATTAGAAATAAAAACATCCTTTCTCTGAGCGTGTTTGTATAACTCTATTGGGCGGCTGTGGTTAAGGTTGTCCACTAATCGTAGGGTTGCCAGTTAAATTCCCAGCCCACGTGACTCCACATGCCTTGTCCTTGGGCAAGACACTGCTCCTGATGGCAGGCTAGCCTTGCATGGAAACTCTGCTGCCACTGGTGTGTGTGTGTGTGAATGGGTGAATGAGAAACAATGTAAAGATCACAAAGGTTAAAAAGCATTAGATTAAATGCAGACCATTTACCATTTATTGCCAATGATCTGTGCTCCTCATGGTTACTTTTATTGTTAATATTGTGTATTAGTATTATTGTTTATCATCCAACAAAATGGCAGCACTTGAATGACTGCTTGGGTGACTAGTGTTTACTATTTACTCCAGCCCTCAAGTTGGGAGTTTCATGTTTCACCTCCAGGCAACCGAATTGTTCCTGCTCAGTGTGGCTCTATGATTGGATTGTATTCTGCCACTGTGACAGTGCACTGTAAATGTGAATGCAAACACTTTATTCTGTACACATTTTTTTTACAATAAACTTTCATCTTGACAGATTGTACATGTATCTTAAACCTAGCATAAATCAAATTGATACAGTGGTTTCATTTTTGAAATTAAAGCCTGGTCTAAGGATTGTGATTAAAGACTGGTCTACGGATTGTGATGTACATAACGACCAAAATACTGACTGATGGTCATAATTTTCACAGTTTGCTTTGTGCAGCCAGGCACAATGGCGATGTGTTTTTTTTCTCTCAATTTTCCTCTCAGTTTTTTAGTGCAGCTTGTATGGTTCGCCCTCAAGTCCTGTTCACTGATAGTGTCATTTCAGGCTTTTAACACAGGTCTCACTCTTGGATTGATCCAGCCTTTTTTTATTCTGTTTGGAGTCATAGAACTCTCAGCGGGTGGTGGAGCTAAAAATAATTTGGATGCAGCACTAAACACATTCTCTCACTTCCTGCCATCCTTCTGTTCTTTGGGAGTATTTTTCTGGCCCTTGTCTCCCTTTCAGAAGACAGAACATTTACACACATGTAAACCCAGACATGGCAGCATAAGACAGTGTGAAGCTATGGCATGGCCTTGAGGCTGTGACGCCCTGTCACCCTCCTGCTGGGCTTCACACACTGACTGAAGATGAGCATTCCTCGGAGGAGCAGCAAATGAGACCTGATTGACTTACACCATAGAATTCACTTGTCATTTTTATATATATATATATATATATATATACAGTGCCTTGTGAAAGTATTCGGCCCCCTTGAACTTTTCAACCTTTTGCCACATTTCAGGCTTCAAACATAAAGATATAAAATGTAAATTTTTTGTGAAGAATCACCAACAAGTGGGACACAATTGTGAAGTGGAACGAAATCTATTGGATATTTTAAACTTTTTTAGCAAATAAAAAACTGAAAAGTGGTGCGTGCAAAATTATTCGGCTCCTTTACTTTCAGTGCAGCAAACTCACTCCAGAAGTTCAGCGAGGATCTCTGAATGATCCAGTGTTGTCCTAAATGACTGATGGTGATAAATAGAATCCACCTGTGTGTAATCAAGTCTCTGTATAAATGCACCTGCTCTGTGATAGTCTCAGGGTTCTGTTGAAAGCGCAGAGAGCATCATGAAGACCAAGGAACACACCAGGCAGGTCCGTAATACTGTTGTGGAGAAGTTTAAAGCCGGATTTGGATACAAAAAGATTTCCCAAGCTTTAAACATCCCAAGGAGCACTGTGCAAGCGATCATTTTGAAATGGAAGGAGTATCAGACCACTGCAAATCTACGAAGACCTGGCCGTCCCTCTAAACTTTCAGCTCAGATTAGGAGAAGACTGATCAGAGATGCAGCCAAGAGGCCCATGATCACTCTGGATGAACTGCAGAGAACTACAGCTGAGGTGGGAGAGTCTGTCCATAGGACAACAATCAGTCGTACACTGCACAAATCTGGCCTTTATGGAAGAGTGGCAAGAAGAAAGCCATTTCTCAAAGATATCCATAAAAAGTCTCGTCTAAAGTTTGCCACAAGCCACCTGGGAGACACACCAAACATGAAGAAGAAGGTGCTCTGGTCAGATGAAACCAAAATCGAACTTTTTGCCCACAATGCAAAACGATATGTTTGGCGTAAAAGCAACACAGCTCATCACCCTCAACACACCATCCCCACTGTCAAACATGGTGGTGGCAGCATCATGGTTTGGGCCTGCTTTTCTTCAGCAGGGACAGGGAAGATGGTTAAAATTGAGGGGAAGATGGATGCAGCCAAATACAGGACAATTCTGGATGAAAACCTGTTGGAGTCTGCAAAAGACCTGAAACTGGGACGGAGATTTATCTTCCAACAAGACAATGATCCCAAACATACAGCAAAATCTACAAAGGAATGGTTCACAAATAAACGTATCCAGGTGTTAGAATGGCCAAGTCAAAGTCCAGACCTGAATCCAATCGAGAATCTGTGGAAAGAGCTGAAAACTGCTGTTCACAAACGCTCTCCATCCAACCTCACTGAGCTCGAGCTGTTTTGCAAGGAAGAATGGGCAAGAATTTTAGTCTCCGATGTGCAAAAGTGATAGAGACATACCCCAGCGACGACTTGCAGCTGTAATCGCGCAAAAGGTGGCTCTACAAAGTATTAACGCAAGGGGGCGAATAATTTTGCACGCCCCACTTTTCATTTTTTTATTAGTTAAAAAAGTTTCAAAAATCCAATAGATTTCGTTCCACTTCACAATTGTGTCCCACTTGTTGGTGATTCTTCACAAAAAATAAAACTTTATATCTTTGTTTTAAACCTGAAATGTGGCAAAAGGTTGAAAAGTTCAAGGGGGCCGAATACTTTCGCAAGGCACTGTATATATTCATTTATGTTATTTATCACCACCCATGGCTTGTTTGACTGGTCAATTAAATGCTTTTAATCCAACCGAATAATTAAATAACTAGTATCTTAATAATAATGACTTTTTAAAGTGACTACTATATGTCTGCAATAAATAGCATGTAAACATTTAAATGTAAACATTTAAATAATGAGTCTAATATTTGAATAGATGGACTATGTTCATAAAATAAATCTGTACAGGGGGTGTCAATGGGATTTATTTTACATTTAAAGACATCCAATTTACAATACAATTGTTCTGCAAAAGCGAACTCCTGCTATACATTTGGTCTCCACTTTGGATTTTTCTTTTATAAGCCCACTTTGCTGAGACATCCATAACATGTCATCAGCCACCTGATTCTAGAGGGAGCAGGTAATACATGAACATGAACAACATGGATCATTCATTTTTCTAAATATCTGGAGTAAGTAGAATAAGCAGATATTATCGAGTAAAAGCCTTGGTCTTATAAAACTATTCAGGTATTCAGAGGAGACACAGCATGTAGAGCATTATAGACTATGATGTAGGCCATTATGGACTATAACCACTAGACAAAAAAAAAAGGTACATTTAGTTATTTGTGTGAGTTGTATGCACAATAGCGATACATCTTATGCTTATGATAAGTGTCTGTGCTATAAGGCGTAAACCCAAAAAGAATAACTTGTATTGTTTAGTAGCAGTTGAATCGGACATCACTGCCAGTCTGGAATTGTCTTGCCAGGAGCCAGATATTTGTACTGAGTGACAGAGCCACCATAGAGAGCTGTGGTGGTGTGAATGCCTGGCATAGTGACCTCAGGCAGAGGCTTGATCTCTAGGATCCCAAAGAACCACGAGAGACTAAGGAACTGTAATGTGGATGCATCACAGGCATGGCACAGACAATCCTGTCTGAAAAAGAGCTTTAGGGTCAAAGAATGGAAAACCTCATTGATTTCTTTAATGTTACACAGTAGAGATGAGAACTCTTTTTTTTAAGCATGGGGACCAGGCACTCTCTGTGGTTTATTTAATTAAGACCAGAATGAGATTAGGTTAGCATTTCACAATTCATCAATAATGCTAGGTAGGCAAAATGTACAACTAATCACATTTCCTCCATTAGAGAACTTGTTTAGTCAATAAATGAGATGCTGAACAGATACTGCTGACAAATGCATTAGAAGAGTATTACTGTAGACCCAGAACTGATTTGCATGAAAGTAAAATAAACCAGCACTTTCCTGGTACATTAATCACTTTTCTTAACATATCTCTAAGTTAAAATATGGTAACTTTGCATTCTGTAGTAGAAAAGTTGGCCACTATTCATAAATGTCACTTAAAGGCTAATTAACTTATTTTACAAACTGGAAATAAAATATCTGAAGTAAAATCTCTGAAGACTGTTGCATAAAAAAACAACATCAGGTGAACTGCATAGACTGTTGTTGTATTGTTTTTTTTTTCTCTCTCTCCAGAAGGAATGCAGCCTAAACTGATGGCTCAGACTGGTTGGAGGCACCAAAAAGACAAGATGAGGCAAAATAGCCACACTGAACCTGGTTGCCATTAGTTTTGTACCAAATTGAATGTGGTTTAAACAAGAATAATGTACTCCAATTAAGCTGTGTTCTAAACAATCAAGCAAGAATTAGAATCAAGTTTAACTAGGTAATATTCAGACTTCATTTAAGCCAGTTCATAGTGCATAGCATATTCACTGTCTAAATAGTGAAGAAACATGCAAATTTACATTCATATTTGATTAATACAATATGCACATGAACATATAGTACACACATACACTTTATTAGGAACACCCGTGCACTCATTCAAGCAAATATCCAATCAGCCAAATGTATAGGAATGTATATTCTTTACAATTGTGGTGAATAGAAAAGCATCTCACAATGCACAACATGCTAAAACTTGAGTCTACAACGGCAGAATACCATATAGGGTTCCACTCCTGCCAGACAAGAAAGCTATAGAGGGCACTCAATATATATCTTACAATAAACACTTTTTCAATGCTTCAGATAAAATTTTTATTTACTGTCGCGGCGGACCGACACCCGACACGCAAACTAGGAGGCTCGCTCCTTCCCCGACTGCCGCCCCGGTGCGAGGCTGCCCGCCTCGTACCGGTCCCAACACTAACCGGAAGGGCCGTCACGGTGGGGTGGAGCCACCCACGCCTCGCCGGCGGCTGATTGACAAACCTGGAGCGAGATGCTCACCAATACAGCTCCAGAAGGAGGGGATAAAAGGACACCCTTCCGCCCAAGGAAGACGAGACCGACTCGGCTATGTAGGCAACTAACAGACGCGATATTGGCCACTGAAACCACGCAACACGGGTTTACCTAATCGTTCGCGTTTTCTCTCTCTCTCTCGCTCTCTCTCTCCTCTCCGCTCACAGAGGGCTCCGGCCCGGACGACGAAGACGACAGACGAGGACAGTGGTGACGCTAAGAAACCGGCATAGGGAACCGCTTCTCCCCAGCTCTTCCGGGAATCCTGACATGCCGCTCCGCCAGCCCTGCCCCCGCCGGGTTTCCCTCATCCAGCCACACACACACATGCACACACCCAACACGCCAGATTGAAGGACAATAAATCCTTGGTTCTTTTTTCACTTTGATCACTACAACCTGCCTCCCATGTGTTTGTGCTACGCCCCCCCCCTTCCACTCCCCGGGCTGATCCCGCTACACTGGTGGAGGATGCGAGCAGTAGCACAGACCTGCTCCTAAAATAAAAAAAATAACCCACACATCCCATGGAGCAAACTTTAAAACACCTGCTGGAGGCCAGCATTCAGCAACAGACCGTTACTCAGCAACTTGCCGAAAGCCTCCAGGTCGCCACACAAACGCTGGTGGACCTTAAGACCCTGACCCCCGCAGCCGCCACACCCCTCCCGGACCCAAGATGCGAGCTCCGCCGCCTATTACCACCCCTCTCCCCCGACGAAGACCTCATAGCTTACTTCGAAACCTTTGAAAATATTGCCCGTCGGGAGGGGTGGGACCGGGATGACTGGACACAGGCCATTGGCGGGTTACTCACGGGGGAGGCACGCACCGCCTATTACAGCCTCGAACCAGAAGACGCCGCAGACTACCCAATGATGAAAGAGGGGGTCCTGGCGTGGTGTGGCCGCACAACTTACCAGGCGGCAGTAGAGTTCCATAGCTGGGCCTACCAGCCGGGGCCGTCCCCACGCGGACAACTAAACGCTCTGTTCCGACTCACTAAGCGGTGGCTCCGGCCGGACCAGTATACAGCCAAGGAGGTGGCAGAGAAGGTCGCGATGGACCGGTTCCTGAGGGCGTTACCCCGCCTAGAACAACAGGCCGTAGGGGCACAGGCGCCAGAATCACCCATAGAGCGTACTATGACCACGCCCGGGTTTAGCCAGGGGGACCCTCAGCCCTCTGCCCTTCCCCTCGGGACCTCAGGGCCCCGGCCTGACCGTCAGCGCCCCCCTGGGCCGTGGAGGACCCGCCAAGGTCACCAAGCTGGATGACCCCCGCCAACGAGCCCACGGAACTGGAGATAAAGCCCTGTCGGCCGATCCAGAAACCTTGGCTAGCTGGGTGCGCGCTCCACCTCCAACAGCCGCCCGAGGGCCCCACCCAGATGGTGTGGGTAGAAGGAAGACCCGTCACCGCCCTACTGGACACCGGGAGTACGGTGACGCTCGCCTGACCAACGGTCCTCCCCAAGGCACTGCAACTGGAGGGAGTACTGGCCGTCACCTGCATCCATGGGGAGACCCGAGAGATCCCGGCAGCCGAGGTGCGGATTCGGAGTACAGCCGGGACCTGGCCCCTCCATGTGGGCGTGATCCCCACTCTTCCTGTGCCACTACTCCTGGGAAGAGACTGGCCGGGCTTCCCAACGGGGGTCCGAACGCCGAAACTGAAGGTGAGTCCCCTCTATTGACTAATCCGGTGTCCTCTGTGTTCCAACAGGTGAACCGAGAAGGGAAGTTCGGCCGGGAGCAGAAGGAGGACGACCGCCTGAAACACTGCTGGGCACAAGCGCGCGTGATAGAGGGGGTCACCCAGAACCCCGACCTGAGGCTCCCCACCTCGTACTTCCTCGTAAAAGAGGGTCTCCTCTACCAACAGGTCTGCCGCCGAGGAGAACAGACGGACCTCCTGGTGGTACTGCGGAGGAGGACTAACCTAGTAATGCACCTGGCCCATGCGCACCCCCTTGGCGGCCACCTAGGGTGGATGCCGAGGTCCGGCGGTTCTGCCAGCAATGCCCTCAGTGCCAGCGCACCGCCCCCAGGAAGCCCCCGCCGGCGCCACTCATCCCGCTACCCATTATAGGCGTCCCTTTCAAGCAGATTGGTATGGATCTGGTGGGCCCCCTTCCCAAGTCGGCACAGGGCCATGAGTATATCCTCGTGGTTGTGGACTACGCCACCCGGTACCTGGAGGCGATGCCGCTACGCAAGGCCACTTCCCCCAACATCGCCCGGGAGCTAGTGCTCCTCTTCAGCCCAAGGACATCCTGACCGACCAAGGTACGCCCTTCATGTCAAAATTAATCGGTTGTCAAAATTAATCGGTGTCGGTTGTTGCAGGTGAAGCATCTGAAGACGTCTGTCTACCACCCACAGACCGGACTCGTAGAGCGCTTCAATCAGACACTCAAACGGATGCTACGGCGGGTGGTAGACGACGAGGGGAGGAACTGGGACCTCCTCCTTCCCTATGTACTCTTCGCCATCCGGGAGTGCCCCCAGGCGTCCCCAGGCTTTACCCCGTTTGAGCGGCGGCCGTGAGGACTGCTGGACGTCGCACGCGAAGCCTAGGAGGAACAGCCGTCCCCGTATCGCTCGATCATTGATTATGTGCAGGAGATGCAAGCTAGAATTGACCGGGTGGCGCCAATAGTGCAGGAACATACGCGCGCCGCGCAGGAGGAACAGCAGCTGGTGTATAACCACCTGGCGCAGCCCCGGGAGTTCCACCCGGGGGGGGACCAGGTCCTTCTCCTAGTGCCTAGCAGTGCAAGTTCCTGGCCCAGTGGCAGGGCCCCCCGGGCTCATCCCGCTACATTACCTATATTAATATGGTTCATGGCTAGCTGGTTTTCATGGACAGAATAATACTTACAGTATTTGACAGAAACCCTTATTTCGAGTGACTTACATTTATAGAACCAGAGCAGTTGAGAGCCTTGCTCATACTCCCAGCACTGGAAGCTTGGTAGTGCTGGGATATGAACTCACAACCTTCCAGTCAGCAGTCCAATGTCTTAACCACTAAGCTACCACGGCCCTAGATAAATTATTTTACAAAACGTGCCCCAAACTCCAACCCAAAGTGTAAATTGCCTTTAATATTAAACATGTTAATTCCTACTAAGTTTAAGTTTCAGTGTTCTTTTGAATCAACTATATTATTCAGTATGGCATTGTTTTTAGTTTGTTTATTTTAATGCAAGTGAACCTATTATAGAACTCAGGTATGTAGATACATACATATAAACTATATGTTGTAATAAACCTTACTGCCATATGTAATGCATTAAAACGCACACTGGAGTAGCAGCACTTTTAATATACTGTAAGACTAGCTTTGGATTCTGCAAATATTTTATCTGAATTCCACGACCTGAATTTTTATTACCTAAATTTTCCACAGCTTGAATTTTAAAAACTTGAAATTTGTAATACCTGAATTTCAATCAATGGAATTTAGAACCCATATATATATATATATATATATATATATATATATATATATATATATATATATATATATATATATATATATATATATTATATATTATATATTAAAATGTCTTAAAATTCACAATATTTTCAATGACCTCACATTACACACATTTTTCTAGCAAGCATTACTATATTCAGCTTTAGGTGATGCTGACTTGGATTTTCCCATGCATTATTAGCCAGGCATTTCATATCCCAAGCATTATATGCATAAAATAAAGCATTCCATTAAATTGAAAATGCATTACTTTTTTTAACTTTAATGCAAATCTATTCCCTTAATTGAGCTTCCGATTGCTGTACAATATGCAGGGCCGTTAATAAATGTGCTTGTGTACTGTAGAATGACATCAAGCATTTAATAAAGCATACACAGTTCTGAACTTCACCTAACTACATGCACACACACATACACACACACACACACACACACACACATACGTACACTTCTATTACATTGTGTCTGCAGCCACATTTGCGGAAGAATGATGGAGATATGCTCAGACTAAAGGTATTGCCTAGTCTTCAGTGGTAATGAGGTTATACTGAATAACATCAGAAAAGTAAACCAAAATAAAATTAAGATAATTAGCAAATAGCAGATTTCTACCCAGATTATTTTTTGAATAATAATGTAATACGCCTTTGTTTAATTCAGCCAACCAACAATGCAGAATTGTCCTTACATTGCCCTTGGGATTGCACGAGTGAACAGGTACCTCACACCTCACATCAACTTTCTGAAACCAAGGTGTGGCACAATGCATCTCAAGAACTTGGTGGACCCAAGGTGAGATGACTGGTGAGCTTTTATTATTTTCTATGCCCCATACAGTATAAAAAAGCAAAGCAAAATCAAATGTAACAGAAACTGAAATTCAGCTCACATAACACACATACTGTACATACACACATGCCTCTGCCCTGCTCACTGAGAGAGTTAGAAAGAGAGAGAGAAAAACAGCATGTTAAATTCACCAATTAAACTCCAGTTGCAGTCTCTTGCTAAACCACATTCCCACATACAAGGCACTGGAAGAATATTTTAAGGAGTGTCTGCAACAGGGTAGTATACACACCTCTATGCATCCCCATGCTTCAGCCTGTATCATAATGGTAGACACTCAGACGGTGGTTTTGGACCAGTGTTATCCAGATAAAACTGTCAGCTCTCAATATTTCCTAAATGGACCAAGGAGCAAATGGTGTTAGCCATATACAGTGGGGTCCAAAGGTCAGAGACCACATTGAATTTTTTTTATTATTATTTAAAACTGAAAATAAACAGAAGGTTTTAGAATTTTGATCTAACATGGATCACCAGGTTTTGCACAATCTTGTGGAGTCTATGTCAGCTCAAGTGCAACAAGGAGACATAACAACTACTATGGAAATTCAGGCAAATATATTTTTATTTCTACTTTTCACTCACATTGTTGGTGAAAATATCATTTATAATGAAAATCTGTGTTGAATTGAAAAAGAATGCCAAACAGAAGCATTTTCACCAGTGGTCACAGATTTTTGGACACCACTATACCTCTACTGTGATGCACTTGATTTCAGCCCTGTGGTTTCCATACCTGCCATTGCAGCCATTATTTGTGTGTTTGTTTAACAGGTTACAGATTCTCTGCACTCTTGAACTCATATAAGAGCTCCTTTATATCTAAAAAAATAAATAAATTAGGGATGCACTGATATTGATACTGGTATTGAATCTTGGCCTGATACTAAGATCATTTACCTGTCCATATAATCATTAAACATGCCCCAATGCCAACATCTAATACCAGGTGACGCTATGACATAAGGCTAGTGTATGCTGGTACACTAATGAACAGATAACATAAAATGACAGCCTTTCACATTTAATGATCCAAGCAAAGCAGACTGCAAACTGTGCTCTGTGAACATATCAAGAGGAGGAATTACATCATCTTCCTAGAATACAAGTCACCTGATAAAACATCTTAAACATAAAACTCAGCAGGAGGAGCTCATTACTAGCAGCAAAGATGCATGCTAGGTGAGAAAAAATGTCCACATACAACTCTGGATGAGTGAAAATAACAGCACTACCCAGTATGATGATCTTAAAGATCAGCTGCTATCACTCATTAATAATGAGGGACTCAGACGCCAAACAAAAACTTTATTTACTTTATTTACAAAAGTGAATCAAAACCTGCTCTTCCACAATTCTCTACTCCATACAAGATCATTAATGGAGCCATCTAATTCACTACAATTAAAATAACTATCTAACATTATGAAGAAGCCTATGAGCATGAAAACACTCGGCCACATTTAATGAACACTGTTTAAATAAACAGCGCTAAATAAAATGTTCAGCCATGTTCCAGATTAATAATGAAGGCCAAATCACTGAACCACACTTTCTATATGCTCATAAGTCATAATTTTACAAAGATGTTATGATTGTGCAACCTGTATCTGCATAGCAAAATGTTTATATGAAAGGATACTAGGATTTTAATCCAAATTGAGCACATTAAATATGCACAAATATACTTGTTACTGTACATAAATACAGCTGGAAGAAAACAGGCATCACATCATCTCAGTCACTGACACCTCCATACCCTTCTCCTAAGGCCTAATCACACACATCCTGTTTTGTGATTACTTCCTAATCAATACAAGCCTAGATATTAATACCCAGACTTTACTTTCCTTGTTTAGCCCTGTTTTACAAAACAAATCAATAGCTGAGTGAGATCTGCCATCTGGTTGTGGTATTCCGCACTGAAAAGAACACAGCACTTTCATTGTTTACAATTAGTACTGCAGATTTACACAGTGATTGAACAATAGAAAAAAATTATATTTTATTTGGACTTCTCTGAATTGTTGCAATAATAAGCGTTTTTAGACAGTTAACAGGTGTATCTCTTAATGACATTCATTATTATATATAATATTAAAATGTTAATATTATATTATACACTGTATTCCTCAAGTTTGACTAGTATGTTTATGATGGGTGATGATTTTATTGAATAATTCAAACTAGTGATCCCTGAATGAAGCTACTCAAATCTAAAGTAATGACTTCTTGATACAGTATGACTTCATTTTGGAATAAATAACACTATAAAAAAAGACCCCCCCCCACCTTTATTGTTTAGAAATTGATGACAATAAATAAATAAATAAATCACCGTTTACCCTTGCTGTGCTTTCTTGACACTTCTCTGGATACACTTTTTGGATTATTCTGATTTCCTTGTACATTAACATGTGCCTGGTTTGGCCTGTGTCTCATCGAGTCTCTGTCCTTTTATCTATCGACATATGAAAAGAAAAGTCTATCTCATTTATGAAAAAACTGCTAGGAAATGCATCATAGTTGAAAATTGCATCACGACTGAATGGTGTTTGTTGTCCCAAATTAGGGCAAGGCTGTGTATGTGCTTATTGAAGTGCTTCAGTTCCAAGCAATTTGGGCATCGGTCTCATCCAGCCATCCAATTCCACGGGGGCTTGATATAACAAAGTGCCATGAAATACAGAAGAGTAAGAAATTGGAAAACATTGAAAAGAAGTTTCACTTTGACAACAACTAACTTAGAATTTATGAATTTATGCACAGTTATGATATAACTTTACATAGCCACCTTTATGCTCTCTGAGGCAGTGGCAAATATCGTGAAATCAATACTAAAGTTACCTTCATCTAAGGTGCTGTTACGTATCGGTAGTGGAGACAAGCGCGGGCCGAGACGAATCCAGGAAGCGAGAAACACTAAGAAGTCTGTAACAACAATTAAGGGATAATCCAGGGAATCATGAATCGAATGTCCGTAAAGAAGTCCATAAGTCAGCAAAATCCGATAACGTAATCAAGTGCTTAGTAACGACTGTTCGTGATACAGGGCGTTTACTTCACGCCGTGCTGTCACCAACGAGGGCTTATATAACCTTGCATGTCACACAGGTGTATGACTCAGTAATCCAGTGAACTCGAGCGCAGGCGTGGCTGGGAAATGTAGTTCTCACCGGTACTGCGACTACGGGTTTGCCGTTGGTGTAACTGAGCCCTCCCCCAAAGAGCTCCCTCCGTAAGCCGATATGTTCCGAGGTCTCCCTCTTCACCGAGGTCCCGGTCTATGTGGGTGAGCAGCATGAAAGTCACTTCGTAGGTTAACGTCCAGAATGTCCCGGGATGGGACCCAACACTGCTCCTCGGGACCGTAACCCTCCCAGTCCACCAGGTACTCAGGCCCACCCCTTCTATGTCTAGAGTTCAAGATTTCACGAACGCGGTACGCTGGACGGCCCTCAATTTCTAGCGGTTCCGGTGGCACGTCCTCCAGGGCCACTGTGGCCAGGTGACCTGGTATCACTGGCTTGAGGAGAGAGACATGGAGCGACGGGGCAATGCGGCTGTGTTTGGGCAGGTCCAAGCTGTACGTGACCTCATTAATTTGTCTCAGTATCCGGAAGGGGCCGATATATACTTTGGTCACAATTTACTGCTCAGGAGTGGTGATCTTAGGTCTCTGGTGGAGAGCCATACTCTGTCACCTGGTTGATAGTTGGGGTGACTCCCTCTGTGACTGTCCGCCTTCTGTTTGGCCGCCTTCTGTTTTTAAGTGACATTTGGCAGCCTGTGCCAAGTGCTGATGGGCTTGTTCCCAGACCTGTTCACTTCGGCGAAACCACTCATCCACTGAAGGTGAGGCAGTGGGGGAAGCGTTTCACGGAAACAAAGGTGGCTGATATCCTAAGACACACTGGAAAGGAGTGAGCTGGGTAGCGGAATGTCGTAAAGAGTGTTGCGCATATTCTGCCCACGGGAGGAAGTGACTCCAATCTCCCGGGTTGGTGGCGCACCAGGTTCGGAGGAATAGTATGACTTCCTGATTGGCTCGTTCAACCTGTCCATTGGCCTGGGGGTGATAACCGGAAGTAAGGTTGACGGTCACCCCCATCTTTTCCATGAAACTGGCCTAAACCCGAGATGTGAATTGTGTGCCCCTGTCACTCATGATCTCCTCTGGGATCCCGAAGTACCAAAATACATGACGGAACAGTAATTCAGCTGTGCCAAAGGCAGATGGAAGCACCGGAAGGGTAATTAGGCATAGGGATTTTGAAAAACGGTCCACGATCACCAGTATTGCAGTGTTGCCTTGAGACTCCAGCAGGTCCGTTATGAAGTCCAGTGCCACGTGTGACCATGGGCGTACTGGTATAGGAAGAGGGACCAATTTTCCAGCCGGTAGGGCACATGACACCTTCGACTGTGTGCAGGTAGAACAAGAGGACACGATGCGCTGAACCTCCCGGGGCATTTGGGGCCACCAATTTTTTTCAGCCAGCATCTGGTACATTCGACAAGCCCCCGGATGCCCCGTTGCTCGGTTCGTGTGTGCCCAGGTGACTAGTTCTAGGCGGTATCGTTAGAACAATGACCAGCGTGCTTGGCGGGGCGTGAGTCGCTTGGCGGTCCTCAGGTACTCCAGGTTCTTATGGTCCATATAAATCATGAATGGGTGATTGGCGCCCTCCAGCCAATGCCTCCACTCTTCTACGGCCAGTTTGACGGCCAGGAGCTCTCGGTTACCTACGTCATAATTCTTTTCAGTGGACGACAGCTTTCGCGAGAAGAAAGCCACCGGGTGTAGCTTGGGTTAGTCCCCAAACCTCTGGGACAGAATGGCCCCCACCCCCGCTTCAGATGCGTCCACTTCCAGGACGAAAGGTCTGGTGGGATCCGGGTGTCTGAGAATGGGGGCTGTAGTGAATGCCCACTTAAGCCTCTCCAGGGCCTCTTGGGAGTCGGAGTTCCAACTGAGTTTATGCGGTTTCCCCTGCAGGAGGGATGTTAGGGGACGTGCTACCTTGCTGAATTGTCGTATGAATCTCAGATAGAATTTTGCGAAGCCAAGGAAACGTTGAAGGTCCTTGATGGTCCGTGGAGTAGGCCACTCCACCACTGCTTGAACCTTGTCTTTGTCCATGGCAACCCCCTTTGGACTAATGACTTATCCCAGGAACGAGATGGTGTTACAGTGGAACTCGCACTTCTCGGCTTTCACATACAGCTGATTCCGTAATAGGTGACGTAGTACTTGACGAACCTGCTTCACATGTTTCTCATAGGACGTCGAATAAATGAGGATGTTATCTAGGTAGGCAACAACACATTGCCCCAGCATGTCCCTCAGGACGTTGTATTTTTTTTTGCCTTTATTTATTCATTTTCATATTATTCATTTATATGTGTTTCATTTACATATGATTCATTTTCATGTGATTCATATTCATGCATGTGATTCATTTACATGTAATTAATTTTCATGTGATTCATTTACATATGATTCATTTTCATGTGATTCATATTCATGCATGTGATTCATTTACATGTAATTAATTTTCATGTGATTCATTTACATATGATACATTTTCATGTGATTCATATTCATGCATGTGATTCATTTACGTGTAATTCATTTTCATGTGATTCATATTCATGTGATTCATTTACCTTTTCTCCCCTCCCTTCCCCAAATATTTCATTGAGAAAAAAAATAATAAAAATAATAAATTAATTAAAAAAAAAAAAAAAAAATCCCCCCCCACCCCCCCGGCTCATCATGGCTACTCAATAGCTGTCACTGGTTATATAAAAATTATAAAAACCCAAGAACTAAAGTAAAAATAAGAATATAAATAGCCAATTGGAGCTGAAGAGGGACACACACCCAAAGTCTCCATAAAACAAAGGAGACAACAGTGTATCACCCCTAGGGTTGTCCACAAAGTGGACCTAGAGTAAGCTAAAAAAAATTACTAAAAAAAATAAAAAAAATTAATTCCAGTAAGAAAAAAGTCCCCTGCTGACTTCAAATCTAATAAATAGTCTGCGCACTTCAACAAATATAATGTCCATACCTTTTAAAGACTTATACCTAATAATATTACAAAGTGTAGCATATTAAAATAAAATACAAGAAGAGAATAACGAAGTAATATTGCACCGACAATATAAGAATTTGAATTATGTAGAGCTGGAAGGCAGAGTGCAAAAAAAAGAATAAAGAATAAAAGAAAAAAATATATAACGAAAGAATTAAAGAAAGAACAACAACAATAATAATAATAATAATAATAAAAATAATAATAGTAATAATAATAACTAAAATAAATAAATAGATAAACAGACACTACACTGTGTAGATGATGCAGTTCATCCTGGTTTTAAGAGTTTAATAGCTGCGATTGTACAGGTGTCAGGGCCCTCTGGAACGTTATTGCGCCGTGACCTCGACTCCAGATACTCACATTTATTCTCTAATTGAGTCACGGTCGCAGTGAGAGACTCGATAGTAGTCTTCATGTGAACGGTGTAACCGGAGAGCACGTGCTCCATCTCCCCAACGGTAACTTTCAGTGTTGATATGGTGGCCTCGGTAGTGACTTTATCGCTAGCCTGCTGTGTGTTCATGACCTGCAGGTCGAGCTGGATAGTAGACAGCGCATCCCTGAGAGTCTTCTGAAGATTCTCCTGTTGCTTCTCCTGGTGCTTCTGATGCTCCTGGAACTCCTTTTTAAAAATATCGGCGATGTCCTTCCTCAGTAAAGCCAACAACTCAAACCTGAGTGTGGAGAGGTCAGGACCGCTTCGGGTATGCCGGATGCAGTCGGTCCACGGAGAGAAGGGAGCGTGGCTACGGACTCATGAGGAGAAGGAGGAGGCGGGGCGGGTTCATGGTGAGAGGGAGCGCCGCGGGATCGGTCGGCGAGAAGGAGACGCGCCGGTGCGCTCACTAGATCTCAGTTTTGTCTGAATGCTACCACCGATTTTCGAGTTTTTCCCTGACATCTTAACCACCGAGTAAAAAGTACGAAATAGAATAAGTCAAAATATATTATATTACCAAAAAAAAAGTGCTAATTAATTACAATTTTTAATTGAAGTCAGCAGGAGACTCCAACTTCACGTCTTACTCTATCGAACTCCGAATTCGAACCTCAGGACGTTGTTGATGAGGCTCTGGAATACTGAGGGGGCGTTAGCGAGCCCATATGGCATGACCAAGTATTCGTGGTGCCCAGATGTGGTGCTAAAGGTCATTTAAATCGTCTCCCTCCCTGATGCGGATTAAATTGTATGTCCAGTTTCGCGAACCAGGTCGCGGATATCAGCTGTTCCAGGGTTGCGGGCACTAAAGGCAGGGGATATCGGTACTTCACTGTTACCTGGTTGAGACCCTGATAATCGATGCATGGTCGAAGGCTCCCCCCCCTTCTTTTCTATGAAAAAGAACCCGGTGGATGTGGGAGACGAGGATGGCTGAATGTATCCTTCAGCTGGGCTGTGCACCTGTGAGAGCAACCACAAGCAGAAGTCACATTATGGGTGACAGCAGGATAAGCCTGCATGATGAGCATGTTTCATAAAATTGTCACCTTCCTGATAACAACAACAACCCAACAGAAATAGTCCCCATTCTCCTGATTACCCACTCATGCATTGCCTTATTCACTGGATGATTCAATATACGATACATGACACAAAACATTTGAGTGGTTGATGGTGTAGTTGGAAGGACCTTATCATTTCATAAATATACCCAGCTGAATATGAAATTATGTTTTGTTAAGAGGCACGGTGGCTTTGTGGTTAGCACGTTCGCCTCACACCTCCAGGGTCCGTGGTTTGATTCCCACCAGGGCCATGTGTGTGTGGAGTTTGCATGTTCTCCCCGTGCTGTGGGGGTTTCCTCCGGGTACTCCAGTTTCCTCCCCAGTCCAAAGACATGCATGGTAGGCTGATTGGCGGGTCTAAATTGTCTGTAGTGTATGAATGAGTGTGTATGTGATTGTGCCCTGCGATGGACTGGCACCCTGTCCAGGGTGTACCCCGCCTTGTGCCTGATGCTTCCTGGGATAGGCTCCAGGTTCCCTGTTACCCTGAAAAAGGAGTAAGCGGTAGAAGATGGATGCATGGTGGCTTAGTGGTTAGCATGTTTGCCTTGTACCTCCAAGGTTGGTGGTTTGATTCCTGTGGATGTTATCCCTGTATCCTCCTGCAGTCTACTGAATGTGTTGTATGTTGATTGGCATTGCCAAATTGTCCATAGTGTGTGATTGTGCCCTATGATGGGTTGGCACCCTGTCCAGAGTGTCCTTACTTGAGCCCCGAGTCCGCGTGGATAGGGGCCAGGATCCCCGTGACATTGTGTCACGATAAGCAGTATGGATGAATGGATGGATATTTTGTTAAACATCCTTAATAGATATTTTGTCAAAACTGCAAAAAGGCTGTGTCTTAATAAAGTTTCCACTCCATTAATTACAGAAACAGAAGCAATTCCAGAACATTATTCTTGACTGATTTATCTTTCATCATCCAAAAGACATGCAAAGATTAATCTTTCTACTTCTCTGCTCTCTAACTCACGTTGTAGATTTACACTGACTTGCTGCATTACCATACTCTCTCCCTTTTTAATTGCATCTTTCTCAATTTAATAGATGCAGAACATTGTTGTTATCTAATGGATGATAAGAGTTATCGTTGTCTTTCTAACCCTGCACAATCCCTCACCTGCCTGTCTGTCAATATATCCCGAGTAACAATGCCATTCATCTGTCTTGTAATGTATTCAGTAATTAAATTTCCATCAGTTTCTTTGTGCCACTTGATAATATGCACTCATCTGTGGAGAGAAGGGTCTGAAAGACAGTTCAAGTGTCAGTTTGTCCTTCTCCATCTCGGTCGCTCTCTTTCATTTGAAACACTTAGAAAAGGAATGATATGACTGGCTATATTATACTTTTCAATATATTTCACTGTATTTGTCATGTAAAGGAGGCATGGACAGAAGCAAGTACAGATTATGAAGTTTAATCCCAAAACACCAAGTCCAAAGGGTAACTCCAAATTTCACAACTTTATGAATAAACTAGGCTAGGCAGAGAATCGAAGTCAACAGAGTAAACAAAGTCCAAAAGCAGAATATCAACACTTAGAAAGGCTTGGTTATGACAGAGACAATAGCAACTGAGTGTATACTTCACAAAGACATTGTGTTCAAACAGTCTCTTTTATGTGTGCTGTGATTGCGAGTGTAAATGTGAACGTGTCTCTGATTAGAACTCCAGAGATGGTATATGTATGTGTGTGTGTGTGTGGGAAGTATAGTCCTCTTCGGCCATGTTTGTAGTTGGTGGTGCATTCGGGGATATGGAGGGATATGGAGTCGCTGGTTTTGTGCAATATGACAGTATTTTAGGTAATATTAATTGTATTCATTGCAAAACACTGCAAAAAGCTGTCTCTGGTTCATGGCTGTCATGAATGAAATCTATATTCATTTATATTTATTTAAAAATTATGTAATATGAAGCATTTAATTAGACAAAATATTTATATATGATTATTTAATAAATGTATTATATGAATGTAGCTAAATGGCACACTTATGGCACACTTATATAGTGCTTTTATCCAAAGTTCTTTACACTGTGTCTCATTCACAAATTCACACACACACACACACACACACACACACACACACACACACACACACACACTCACACACTCACACACCAATGGACGCAGAGCTGCAATGCAAGGTGCTAACTTGCCATTGGGAGCAACTAGGGGTTCGGTGTCTAGCCCAAGGACACTTCGGTATGTGGAGTCATGTGGGCCGGGAATCGAACCACTAACCCTATGATTAGTGGACAACCCGCTCTACCAGCTGAACCACAGCCGCCCCCTGTGTGCTACCTATACAGAATATAAATGATTATTTACCTAATTGTGAGGAGGAGGAGGGAGATGCCAGGTTGTGAGGATGCACACCTGGCACTGATTTGGCTAATCAGTGGGATAGAGTGAGATAAAGGAGCGGCTGGAAGCACCAGAGGGAGAGAGAGAGAGGGGCATGTGTGCTTTATGTTTGGCTTACGTTTGTGTGTTTTACATTATGTTTGAGTTCTGTTGATTATTAAACTTTATGTTTATGGTCAGCAGGTTCCCGCCTCCTCCTTGGCTGTTGTGAAGTTTGTTACAATAATAAAGAAACTATATGTAAAATAAAGAAAAAAACTAAATACCATAAAGTACTGTACTTTTACAAAAACTTTACTGGACGAAGGAACACTATTCTTCCAATAGATATTCCCTCAGTTGCTATCTTGATGATGGTGCTGGAGAGTACTGTTTAACTCATCAGTTCAATTGGATGACGGTGAAGGTCATACTCATCATTCAGTGAGCCTTTGTGCCCTGTGGATGAGGGTATTATAATCCTGTGAGAGACCTCTTCCTTCAGAATAGAAATGTTTCATCACACGATAAAGTTGATCAATCAGAATAACTTTGTACAATGTTCCAGTGACCTTTCACTCAAAGAGAACAAGTTTGCCCCAACCACCACATCAAAATGCTCCTTACAGCTTAACAGCCACCAATTTTTCCTTTGTCACCCATCATATACTCAATAAAGAAAACACTGCTTTTAAAAATGTTTTGTATATGTAATAATTTTTTTTACACATACAGTCGGGCCCATGAGTTTCGGTAAGTGACACAATTTTTGTCATTTTGCCTCTGTACACCACCGCAATGGATTTGAAATCAAGCAATCAAGATGTGATTGAAGCTTAGACTTTCAGCTTTAATTTAATGACAACCATTAGCTACATTGTTAATGTTAACTGTTTAGGAATTGCAGCCATTTTTTACAGAGTCCCTCCATTTTCCCAGGCTCAAAAGTACTTTGACAATTGACTGATAAGCAGTTTCATGGCCAGGTATGGCCTGTTTCCTCGTTATTTCATTTTAGTAGCTGTTCATGAGAACTCTCAATATGCATTCCAAAGAGGTGTCAGTGCAAGTGAAGTTTTTTTCAATAGGCTGAAAAAACAAAACAGACCAATCAGAGACTTAGCAGAAACTTTAGGAGTGGCTAACTCAACAATTTGGTGTGTTCTTGAAAAGAAGGAATGCACTGGTGAGCTCAGCAATACTTATAAGGCCTGGAAGATGACGGAATCTAAAGTGGATGATCGCAGAATGATTTCCTTATTAAAGAAAAACCTCATTACAACATCTAGCCAAGTCAAGAACACTCTGGAGAAGGTAGATGTGTAATTGTCAAAGTCTACATTAATGAGAGGCCTTCTTGGATGAAAAAATAGAGGGTTTACCTCAAGATGCAAATCAGTGGTAACTCTTTCAAAAAACAGCTAAAGACCTACCTCTTCCGTGAACACCTAATCAACTCCTAGGAAAAAAAACAACAAAATAAAACCCCACACACAATGCACTTACACCTCTACTCTGTGCACTTTGCTTCCTCTGGTATTCAATTAATGGATCTTGTATAGTAGCACTACTTGTATTGTTCCATGCTTGATATATCGCTTTGCTTATTTGTAAGTCGCTTTGGATAAAAGCATCTGCAAAGTGAATATATATATATATATATATATATATATATATATATATATATATATATATATATATATATATATATATATATATATATATAATATATATATATATATAACACTGCAGAACAGAAAGGCCGGATTAGACTTTGCTAGAAAACATCTTGATTACTTCATTTAAAATCCATTGTGGTAGTTTACTGAAACAAAACTACAAAAATTTTGTTACGGTCCAAATTCTTGTGAATCCGACTGTATATGGCAAATGGTAGGAATTGCAGTCTTCTTTTCTATGATGTTACAGGCTTTTCACACCTGGATTTGGTTTGGTTCCTGCAACCTCTCACACTCTGTCAGCATTGCTAGGCAGCCACAGTACATACATTCAGGTCTCTCTGTTCAATCAGGTTCAAGTCCAATCAGTCCAATCAAGTCCAATCAGGTTGACTGGCTGATTCACTCATAGACATTCTCAGACTTATCCCGAAGTCATCTTGGCTGTGTGTTTTGGGACATTTTCCTTTTAGAATCAGTCTGTGGTCCTGATGAGCAGGTTTTCCTCAAGTTTGTTTCCCCCTCAATTTTGACAAGCCTGTCAATTCCTGCTAATGAAAATCATCCCTGTAGAGATGGAACCTAGGTGATGAGTGGTGCCTGGTTTTCGCCACTTGTAGTCCATGTTGTGAATTTGGGAAATACATTTTTAAAACAAAATGTATTTCAAAAGTTTCAAGAGTTGAATAAGTCATATTTTGCAAATTGATATCTGTTGTTATACTTTTTATTTATTTATTTATTTATTTTTTACTTTTATAGAAAGCTTGTATAAGCCTGGATGGTTTTACTTCATTATCATTATTCATATCCATTTGGAACATATTATCTGTACAATCCGAATGTATTCTTATTCAGTTACATCCCTAAGACATAGAAATAACATCTCTGTCAACATGGTGTGTGAATTTTGGCTAAGATATTTCTACATCACTCCAGTTCATGATCAATTTACCTATGTCTGTGTTTTTTTGTTTTTGTTTTTTAAAAATTCAGCTTGCATAGATATTATTTTTGTTTGTATCTGCCCACAATATTTCTAACCAATTTAGTTCATAAACTATATAAATTATTCACGCAGCAATATAATATAATTGCATATTGTCACGCGGCGTGACGTCAGGGAAGTAGGACAGATGCAGGTGCAGTTTGAATGGTGGGTTTATTTACCAAGATAAGATCAAACAGAATAGAAACATGAGACATAAAACATGACTAACTCAAATAAACAAAGCTATGCTATGCTAACATGGTTAAGGCTAAGGCTAAGGCTAAAGCTATGGCTAAGGCTAAGGCTATGGCTATGGCTAAGGCTAAGGCTATGGCTATGGCAATGGCTAAGGCACGAACATGGCATGAATCGAAAACTCTCTATATTTGCTATCTAATTCTAGAATCGACCTCTAAGTCTATCTAGGCTATCTTGAATTACCCGCGCCGTGAGTAGCACGGCTCACGGTATATATACATACACCTATCATTAGCCCCGCAACCGCTAACAGCTGCGGGCAATACACTAACACACGTGACACGACGACACATGACAAGACGGGGTGGAGACATGACGTCAACAATAGCAACACGAGACACGTGGTTATCCACGTGTAGGAATGTCATTGCTGTCAACACTGAAGAAGCAGGTGCATGCGCACCAGCGCTCAAAGCGTGCTGCTTCACGGAGGAATCATGACACACATATGGTTTAATTTCACAATATGGCTTCCACCCTTATTATTCAACAGCTTCTAGACTAGCACTTGATCCAGCACATCTTATTAATAACATAGCCTATTATTATGTATTTTATTTTTTATATATTGTTCACTGACAGTACAAATTAATGAAGTCATAAGATCATAAATTGAATTATTCAACATCCATTGAGTCTAAAACAATGCATTTTGCTACAGTGTTTTAGACATGTGAAAACTGACCAACACAGGTTTATAAAAAAAAATATTTATAAAACAATAATTGGTACCCTATGAATTCATATGTGAAAAATATATTTGAAGTATATTCCCATTGATATTTTACATTTTTAGTACACCTGGGTTAGTAGAAACAGGAAATTGTTCAACAATGGCCTCGTGTTTCACAGGGGTATAAATATGAGGAAACACATAGGCTAAATTCCCTTAGTCATTCATAACAATGGGTAAGACCAAGGAATATAGTTGTGATGTGTGGCAAAAGTTTGTTGAGCTTCACAAAATGGGAAGTGGTTATCAGAAAATAGCAAAAGCATGGAAAATGCCCATTTCCACCATAAGGGAATAATTTAGAAGTTCCAGTCAACTGGAAATGTTATTAATCAACCTAGAATTGGACGTGTGTCTATACTGTCTCAACACAATATGAAGAGGATGCTTCGAGTGGCCAAAAAATCTCCATGGATTACAGCTGGAGAATTGCAGAAGTTAGTTGTGTCTTGGGGTCAGAAAGTCTCCAAAACTACAATCCGAAGTCACCTCCATCACCACAAGTTTGGAAGGGTTTCAAGAAAAAATCCTTCTGTCATCCAAAAACAAACTCAAGCATCTTCAGTTTGCCAGACACTACTGGAACTTCAAATGGGATCGGGTTCTATGTTCAGATGAAACCAAATTAGAGCTTTTTGGTAATAAACACCAGATGTGGTTTTGGCACACACAGAGAGGTAACCATATGGAAAAGTACCTTATGCCCACAGTTAAATATGGTGGTGGCTCTTAAATTTTTTGGGGCTGTTTTTCTACCAGAGGACCTGGACATTTTGTTAGGATATTTGGCATCATGGACTCTATCAAATATCAACAGATATTAAATGAAACCTGCCTCTCCCAGAAAGCTTAAAATGGGCTTTATTTGGATCTTCCAGCAGGACAGTGATCCATAATATATAAAATCCACAAAAATGGCTTACTGATCACAAAATCAAGATCCTTCCTAGAGAGATTCTGTATGGAGGAATGGTCTCAGATGCCATGCCATATATTCTCCAACCTCATCAGACATTACAGGAGAACACTCAGAGCTGTTATCTTGGCAAAGGGAGGTAGCACAAAGTATTGATTAATTGTTTTACCAATTGCCAATAATTGTTTTACAACTATAATTAAGAAATATATAATAGGTCAGATTGGCATGACCTATTATAAAATTAAATTAAACTGTAGATTTCCACTGTGAAGTTTCATACTTTGGCCCAAACACAAACAGGCATTCTGTCCACATGACTTAAAACACTCTGTACCATGATTTGAATTGACAGCAAAAGAACAAGTGATCTAAAGTTTTTTCCCTGCCAAAAAGAGACACACTCTGCTTCTAGTGGGGTTGATGTGCCAAGTGTTTGTTTGTGGCAATGGACTTTATGGACTCCAGCCCCATGGACTGTAGAATGTAGCCCCATCACTGTAGATCAGATGTAAGCTTCACAACTGACACTATGTACAGAGACCTCCAGCAGCCTTGTGGAGAGTCTGGCACCAACAATCCTGACCACCATCACTATTGCAGTCTAGCTAGAGAGCCTCTGTACACAACCTTAACACAGGTTATGCATAGTGGTTTTTGGGAGGCATTATCAAACAGTTGTAGTGTCTGGAATGCTAGAAGAGCTTAGTCTTCTTGGCACAGGTGAACATTACGCTTCTGAGTATGAATTGACTGGGATGAAAATCAGCACATGCAAATCTGAAGCCATGGTTCTGTCTCAGAAAAGATTGGGATGACTCGGTCATTATTCAGGCATTCATCTTCAGTAAACAATTTATCCTACTCATGATCATGGTCGATCTACTGGAGGGTATCAAGTGCTCATAGGACCATATTTACCTTTGTTCCTAGCATTCAATTTTATTTACAGAAATAAATACATTGAGGATATAAATTTCAAATGTATGACTTTATCCCTAATGAGCAAGCCAGAGGCTTGAATTTAACATGTAAAAGCACCATGCCTTTCTGTATGCTCCCATCATGGTGCATATCATGGCTCATCCTCAATTTGGTCTTGGGCAATGCATCTGCTGTGTGATGAACCCCCCCATCACCCTGTTATCTCCAGTTTAGCATCTCCTTTATTTATTCACCAGCTTCACCAGATGCTACACAAGAGAAAGGACAAATTGATGCAGGGAGATGCAAAGGTGTAATGGTGCTGTAAAACATAAAGGCTCAACAGCAGCAAACAATGACATAGCAGAATAGAGAGATGTTTTTTGAGTATATCTAATTTTTCATGCTGAAAATCGATGTGTTATGTGTATATTGTTTTGCACTAATGAAGAACCTGTGCTTGTTCTGAGTGCAGAATCAGAGATGTGATATACTGAGCATGATACACGACTTCCCGAAATAGATGTAGTTTTGATATAAAACTCTGAAATTTCATTTGTTTTGATTTTTATATAGTATATATAGTTTATATATAGAGACAAGGAGGCTTCAAGCTACAGGTGGTTTGTTATGGATAATGCAACGTACATTACAAAAAAACCTAACAATAATAATGTAATTTAAACAGAAAGCTAATATGTAAGAGACATACAGTAGCTAACACACCACACACCAAAGGAGATCCTTGACTATCTGTTACTGATTGCGATATAAGAAACAGTATTGTTTTTGTTTTCTTTTTTTTTTTAGACAGTAAAATTTTATTTACCTAAGGTATAAGATCCAAGAAACAGAAGAACGGAAGAACCAAAAACAAAAATGTGGAACTATTATAGTGTATAGTTTCCTAAAAAGAACGTCTTCCAATCTGCTTGTTTGGTATATAAATCTGCTCCATGCCCAATTTCTCAGTTTAGCCAGCTTATCTGAGAAACAGCTGAGCTCACTGAACAGGCTCACATTTCTTTCAGCAGCTACTTTCCAAGAGTTCCCATCTTGGCTCACCAATAAACATACAATCCACTCTCCCTCTCTTCTACCAGAATGACAGAGGTTGTGAGAAATCATCTGTCTGTTCCTGGTCTATCAACCGTCCCAAAAGCACCAGAAAGTCTGAATGATTTCCCTGTTTTCTCTCATGGCATCCATATTTCAACATAAGAGCCCCACAGACAACTTTAGACCTATTATGACTCTCCATTCTGAGTGCTAAATGACCCTTATAATGTCACTGGAGACAGAGCCGAGTCATCTTTAAGAATCCACCTTCAACAGTGGTGTAAAAGTGTAACTGCAAAATGAAGACATGCTACAGCACTTTCTCTATTTCTACACTGATTTCAACATTTGTGTGAAATGATAGTAATAATTGTTGTGGCCTATAAAACTTAAAACTTTTAATGGCTCTGGCATGACAAACAAGAGCTGGAAGTTCTTGTACCACACTGGTGACTGAGTTTCCAACACAACAACATCTTCAGAATGACAGGTTTCTGTGATATGCTCATTAGGAACAGGCAGGAAATCTGATTCTAGGTCAGGATTCCTTTTATGTGTTGCTTTGTAGCAACTAGATAAAAAAAAAACCTTTAACTTATTACTAACCTTTATTGTGAGATGTCAGTAATAAGTTATGGCAAGATTATGGCACAATAAGGGTGACTTTTCAATGCTCACATGAGGGGCTTTATCAGTTTTATCGCAGACTTTTTATGGTCACATGATATTGCCAAATAACTTCTCTTGGTGAGTTGTATGGTACATTACACCCATAATGCTAAAGATTCTGTATATATTTGGTTATAACTGTAAATTTGAATTTACAGCTTTTAAATTAGTGCCCTAAATGTCATGCAATAGTTTACACATATATCAAAGTGGTTAGAACTATACGATCTGGTTAAAAATGTCCAGTATGGCATGAGTTTACCATTTGATATTTGAGCTCATTCTAAAGATGGCCAACAGTGAAAGCTTGACAGTTTACCTTGTCAACAGTAACCCAGAACCTTAACCGTTGAGACACCACTGCCCTTAACAAACACATGTGTAGCCTAATTTAAACCGCCATGACCCTGACTAGGATGTTAGTAAGGATGAATGAATGAATGCTGTAAATGCATTCTGTAGCAGCACACATTCATGATAATTTATTAGATTATAATTGGTCCTACAAGCTTCATATTTGACTGCTTGCTCACGCTCTCTGGAAAGTAAAATCCTCCCAGTCATGCCAAGAAATGAATAGTGTGTTTTCATTTTCAAGAAATGAATAGTGTGTTACTCTTTATCAGTTCATTCAGAATAATGTATTCATATTCTGTCACATCCCTACTTCATATAAACAGTATGTATGAGTCCAGAATTGCTCCGGATCCAATGCGACCTTAAACAGGATACAGCGATGACTGAAAGTGAGTGCGTGAGTGAATGAGTACAATATTTTAAATTGCCATCCTTATTACCATTTAACACACTTTTAAGGCATACAAGCCTTTTTTCTTTTAATGGAGGGATAATATATTCAGAAGTTCAATCATGTGGAACTCATTTTGCCATGATTTGCTAAAAATATGTCATCTCTAGCAAAACCTTTTAAACATGTAAAGACATTTAAGAAAAAGTAATATGATTATAATGACTATTTATCTATAGTGCTGGACAGGATGCAGTTGACATGATGCACAGCACAATTATCAGAATAGACCATTAGCCCTTTTCGCTCAAGTACTCCTTCATGCTCCAATCAATAATGTGGAACAACACTGCTGTCTGGAAGGCATCATTCTCTTACGTTGCCATCAAGCACTCCTCATGATAAGTCACCATGCTAAGCCTCATGAGATTGTGCCTCAGACAACTATACTAAATCAAGAAGAGCTCTTCTGTTTTCTCTAAGGGCTTTCAGCACATTGACGTGTAGCTGCCGCAGTTAGAGTTTTGTGCTTTTCAATTTGGGTCTATTTCAGATGACAGCCTGCAATGCTAATCCATAGAGTGGCATTATTTCCTGCATATGCATTACAAATGAGTCTCTTCAAAAATTCATCTCTCCTGCTCTCTCTCTCTCTTGTTGACTTACCCTCACTTAGTGTCTTTCATCTGCTCAGATAAAGTGGAGAGAAGTGGTCTTAGTTGCAGCACATTGCCCATGTCACCCCCAGTGCTCAGAAACCCATTAAACCAAAACAAACACTGAATCCTCAGTGAGACTGGGGGTGAGGGAGAGAGGTGGTAGTGATTTCAGCAACAGAACTAATTTACTAAAAAGAGTTGTTTATCCCCAGTTGCTGACACAATTTTGGCACTAGCTCTTACATCATTACTATTCAATTCTTTAATCTAGCTCAGAGCAGCTGCTTATAACAGGCTTCCATCCTGATTAGCCATCAGTTTCTCATAGTGCTTGCATTATGTATTCAGAGGTTTGCTAATGAGCTTTGTAAGCAATAGCAATGGCAGCACAGCTAAAGCCAATGAAACCCTCTTGCCAATCTATGTAATTGTATGGTTATTAGAATTTTGATGGGGTTCACATTTGATCACAATGAAAAGCACAGAAATCCAATGATTTGGCATCAGGGACACAATGAATGAAGTAAATAAAGAGCAGAGGCAAATAAAACTTAAATATCTATCTGGCATTGGACTACTTTTCATGTAGGATAACTAGGATATCTCCATCCATCTTCTATACCGCTCATCCTTTTCAGGGTCACGGGGGAGCATCGGGCACAAGGCTACACCCTTGACAGGGTGCCAATCCATCGCAGGATGCACACTTTCATACACATTCATACACTATGGACACGCCAATCAGCCTACCATGCATGTCTTTGGACTGGGAGAGGAAACCGGAGTACCCAGAGGAAACCCAGAGGGGAGAACGGGGAGAACATGCAAACTCAGCACACACAGGGCCACAGTGGGACTCAAACCCCCAACCCTGGAGGTGTGAGGCGGATGTGCTAACCACTAAGCTAACTAGGATATCTATCCTAAACACAAAAGAGTTTGCGACAAAAGCCTGTCATGCAATTATTCTGGCATCTTTTTAGACTATCCCACTGACTCAATGCTGCAATTGCAATCCTAAAGAGAAACTCATCCAACATTCTGCCCACTCATTCACTGGCCTCAGTTCCAGAAGTGTTCCAGTTTCGATCATAGTCCGCATATCATGTATGCTAATTGAAGTTTGAATATCTTGAACAAGGGGAGTTAACCAGTTCATGCACATTTAATAAACATTATTTTTTCTATGAAGAATTATTTCTTTAAAAATCACATAGTGTTTCTGTGTTTCTAAAGAATTCTTTCTGTCCTAGTTCTATTATCATCCAAAAAAGTTATTTACCTTTCCTGTGGCACTTTTTACAACTTCTATAAAATCGGCATTCTGTTACAAGCACACAATGTACGTTTATCTATGTATCATGCTACTGTATCAAGTCCACAGCTCTGAAGGTCATGTTCTATACCAATATAATTTAACAGTGTAATTTAGTGCTTTTCATGGCATACAACTTAGACAGAAGGTTATTGAAATTAGGGTCTTAATATTTTTAATATGTGTGAAATGATAATAACAGCTTTTGTTGCCTATAGAACTTGCCCCCTTTTTAATGGATCTGGTGTGACAACAAGAACTGGGAGGAGTACCACACTAGTGATTGAGTTCACAACACAACAACAACATATATACTCATTAGGAAAAGGTTCAAGATTCCTTTTATGAGTTGCTTTGTGAAAACTAGATAAAGGCTTTGACTTATTGCTAACCTGTATTGTGAAATGTCAATTATAGGTTGTGGCAGATTATGGCACAATATTAGTGACTTTTCAATGCTCACATGAGGGGCTTTCACTTTGGATTGACAGCTTTTAAATTAGTGCCCTTGTCATGCCACAGTTTATACATATAGCAGGGTCGTTGGAACTATAAGATCTGGTTAAAAATGTCCAGGGTGGCATGATTTTATCATTTGATATACAAATATAAATTTACCTGGATTGTTGCATTACTCACAACATGTGGTCTGATCTTCATCCAAGTCATAATTATAGACTAAGCCATTCCACCTAAAGTGAGAACACACAAACACTTGTACACTATTTTAATATTCATAGTCTAGGTTTTAAAATGTATGTAAACCTCTGTGATAACAATTTGTCCAGATGTTAAATGGAGTCAGGAACTGTCCTATAGAACACACACAAATTTGGGTTAATGACAGAGTCTGCTCTTCTTAAGAAAGGTATTTTAATATAAACCATGACTTGTGAACCCTGCTTTGATAAAACAAATTTCAGAGGACATGGTGAATGGGGCATCATGGTTTTGGGTCTGCGTTGCTGCCTCGGGGCCTGGAGAGCTTGCAATCACAGGATAATGTTATTGTAGTGCTCCATCACCTTAATGGAGGTTGGATGAAGCAACAAAACAGTGACCAAAGACAAACCTGCAAATAAACAACAGAATGGTTAAAAAAGAAAAAAAAAGCGTCCTCATGTTTCTGCACGGATCTCTTCATGTCTTGCAGACACCTAGTCATGGATCAGAGTTAAATCACTGATGCTTGCCTACAATGCCAAAAACAGACCAGCAGGCACCTACCCAAAATAACTTACAGTATCACACACCCTGCTCCGCACCATGCTCCCTCCAGTCCTCTAGCACTGATCGATTGGACCCATCATCTCTCAGGGTACAAGGAAGACATGCATCAGGACTCTTCTCTGTCCTGCACCTACCACCCTTTCTGAGTAAGTGGCACAAAAATGTTTATTTTCTTGTGTTTTTCCATTTCCATTAACCTCCATAACAGGGTTTTTATACGGATGGTACTCTTTTTACCTGACCTACTGAACAAGCATAAGGGTTTCCGCCTACCTCAAGCTAAGATAAATTGTCTTTATATATAACCATTATGAAAAGCACTACATTATACAGGGTTTCTCTTCAGGATTATTCCACCAAGAATTTAACAATTAAAATAATACAATGAATATGACTTATTGCTCCTATAGGATGTTTAATCTCATAGTTAATCTTTGAAATTCTTTGGATATGCTTTTCAAAACTTCTAACAAGCTATCAAATATTAACCGAAGCTATAGTTGAGTACTTCCCCATTTGGAAAATATTCTGCACAGTGCCACTAGCAGTCAATAATACAACGGACATATGGATATTTATGTAACCCTAGCAAGCCACATGTTGCTCGTTTTGTTTCTTATGGTTGTTGAGCGAGTGCTACTGTTGTTGCTTGTGAGTGTGTACCATCATGTGTTCAGCTTTTTTTTCCTGATGAGGATGGCTAGTAGACAAAATGCACATGAGTTACTACAATATACAATTCAGTTTCATTTAAAATGCAGTTAAAAATGTATTATGACATTTTATTAAAGTGAAACAAATGGGGAAATTGGTTGTTTGATGTATGTTACATGCCAGGCTTTGTATTAGCTTTGTTAGCAGATTAGCATTACTACCTACATACACTGACCAGAGTGGAGTGTACCACTATATGTATGCCTGTACACGTATCTTCTAACCAATTAAACACAAATTAAATGATGCACAAATCAGTGTGTGACAGTTATTTTGATAATTTAACATTGTATGTGTAAGGCTTTGTATTAGCGATTAGCAGATTAGCAGCGCAAGCTAATTGTATTAGCAAAAAAACATTCTCATATCTGCTACTTCCTTCCAAGTTTAATTAAATTTTTATATGTTTTCTTAAACTAATTGCTAATGAAGTAAAAACTAAAGTTTGTAAAGAGAGTGAAAAATATTGATCCACACATGCCATATGATTGGTCAGAGGAATCCTTCAAGATAATGGTTTGGATTAACTGCATCATGCGAAATTCACATGTTACTTGTGGTGCCGCTGTTTTTGTATCGTGTCCCTGTTACTGAAATCACAGCTCTGTCTACTTAGAAAATGAATAGCTGTCTGTCGCTAGTGTGAACACAGGATCTTGTTGAATAATACATATAGAGGTGGTGTTTTCGGTTTTGTGATTGAGTTGCTTTCTACGTTGACATTCTGGCTATCAAAAATTGTGTAGAGAAGAACAATGTGAATCATGGTTATTTAAACTTAAAAAAAAAAACCCAAACAAACAAACAACACGAAGAAAGAATTTCTCTTGAACAATGACATGGACAAAATAATTGGCAGAGGACCAACACACCATGCATTCTCTCTCTCTCTCTCTCTCTCTCTCTCTCTCTCTCTCTCTCTCTCTCTCTCTCGCTCTTTCTCTCTCTCTTACTCTCTCATATTAATTCTCTGAGGAAGTCAACACTTGTCCTCTGTAGTGTTCAGTACAATCAGCACAATCAATTTAGTTAGTGTAGCATATACAGCCAAGGCTTTTTGTCCAGGCTTGCAAGTGTTTGGTGCATTCTAGATCAATATTTAGCTCTCTGTTTCCATGTTTTTCTAGCTGGGAATCACCTTTGGATTGCCTTGTCTACCTTTACTTTCCTTCATTCCTTCCTTCTCCTACTCACACCGATTCCTAGCCTAAAAAAACACTCATGCATCCTGCCTCCCAAATAATTGATGCACATTGCAAATTTCACATTCTCCCCTCCTGTGCTTTAAATGGATTTATCAGGGTGTATTCAAAACTAAGATCTTAACAACCTAGTAGTGTAAAAAATGAGGTGTGTTTTTACAGAAAATGTATCTGCAGCTGCACACATTCTATAAGAGAGGAAAACTGTTCTTAGGACTACGGGGTCAGAGATATATCAAAAACGGAATTCACACACACACACACACACACACACACACACACACACACACACACACACACACACACACACACACACACACACACACACACACACACACACAAACAGGTGTACAATTTCTCTGATAGCCATGGTGACATTTCATCAATTTCCCCCCAGGGCCCTGCTGACCCCTTGCATCACTGTAACTACTTCCATCTGAGCTTTTATCCGAACTCCCTTCCTATCCCCATCCCTTTATCTTGAAGAAAAAGGTCAATGGCACAATTATTTAACATCAAACACGGAATATAGCATTTACAGCAAAAGTAAGAAAATAGCTTTGGAAATAAAGTACAGCGAGGGGGCTATAGAAGCAGACAGGGGCATATTAGAAGCTTTAAGATGATTGTCTAGTTGTAGGCTGATCAAACAGGCTTTCAAACATACTTTGATACCTGGGGGAACATATTTTTCTTCTTCTGCAACAGGTATTGCTTGTGCATTGTCCCATCTCACATTAGTCTTACATTATTATAATATTTTAATGATCATACGACACTATGATCTGTACTATGATCTGTGGAATTAGAGTTGATTCATTTGTATAATACTGGCTTAAGTTATGGGACAATATAAATTTCTAAATAGCATAGGGCCAATATGAGGGAAGACACCTCATAGACTCATTTAACTTTTTCAGCTATGAGTTTGTATTTTTAATTTTTTGATTTAAAAAATAAAATAAAAATAAAAACTTCAATAATACTAATTGTGAAGTGTTGGTAATGTTCTTCATTATTAATTAAAACACCTGTCCCATGATCAGCCTATAGTTCAGCAAGAATCACTGGGTCATTACTCGAGCCTTGTCAATCAGAGGACTGTCAGACAATTTCAAAACTATTCTTAGTCAAAATTGGTGAGTAGAGAGAGCTGATTCAGAGCAGGTCAGCAGCGTCACTATTTGTCAGGGCTAATTTAACATGTTTCCTGTTCATTTTGAAACAGTGTTATCTTATCAGCACAAAACAGGCCAGAGAGAGCAGATTCACCATACAAGACTTATTGAAGAAGGTGCAGAGAAAGATAAAGACATAAAGAAAGAGTAAAACGAACTGGACAGTAAATGGAAACCGGTCGGTGGATTCATTGAGCTCCATTCTTAATTGCTTCCTTAATCAATTTGGCTGGCTGTTGCTCACACGGTAGAGATGGCTGCTTTGGGGCCAGTTATTGACCCAGCTGGTAATATTGCATTTTCTTTGTTGTACAGATCCAAAGCCTCAGTGGGGTATGAAAGAGTCAGCAAATGCAAAATATCCCAGCGTTTCAGCTTCGGATTACACTTGAGCCTGGTAGATTCACGTTCAACAGGCTTTTACAGTTTTTCACATTTGCTCACACACATATTTCAGGAAACAGTGTCTCTGCTCTCAAATGATGTAGTACATTTCTCAAAAGTATACACACATTTCGGAAGTCTAATCTGCTAAGAAAAACTCCAAAATGGTCAACAAACAGAAACATTTTACAAAAAATATAAATGAATTATATATGAATGGCTATATATACACATTTTGGAAAATGTGAAAAAAGGGCCACAGATGTTCAGCAAACTGAAAATGAATAAATGAACCTGTATTTCATGCTTACTAAAATTCTATCTCTCCCTTTAGTTCAACTTCAATCTCAGTTTAATATAACCTTCTACACGTTACAGCAGTAACCGTCCCTTCTGTGTTTATATACTCTATGTTCAAAAGTATGTGGACACTTGACCATCACACCCATAATGTATGTTGTTCTTCCTCAAACTGAAAAATGCACACAACAATATTAGATATCTTAGTATGCTGTAGCATTACAATTTCACTTCAGTGGAACTAAGAGGCCCAAATCTATTCCAGCATGACACAAAGAGCACAAAGTGAGTTCTATGAGACATGGTATGTTAAGGTTGGAGAGGAAGAACTTGCGTGTCCTGCATGATCTGGAACTGGAGCCTCCTCACACAACATCAGTGCCTGACCTCAACCTCACCAATGTTCTTGTGGCATTTGCCCAGTTGCTCATATGGTTAATGTGGCGCTGCCTGTGTCTGGGATTCTGCACAAAGTCTTGTTTATTTTGATATTTCCAATTTGAATTCTGGGTATTCCTATGATAACCCTGCCACCCTGTGATGTGAACTATGGACTTTGACTACAATGATTGGATTTGCTCAAATAAACAGCATGCTGATTTTACGCAATGGCGTCCTACCTCATCAACCTATACATTACACATGTGTTATTATACTATAAAACATTGTAATCCCAATCCCACATGCCCTCGAAAGAATTCTGACCAATCCCATCTGCTCCCGCCCACAATGTTTCAAATTTGTTCGTAACTGCTCAGATATTGATATTGTCTACCAAGTGTATGAATATATTGACTACAGCAGAATAAGGTTTTTACTGAAGATGAATTAATGCGGTAGAGATTAGAGAGTTTTATGGTCATTCTAGTAATATACAAGTGTACAGTAGAATGAAATTGCATTCTCCATGACCATGGTGCGACATGAATAGTTGAAGTCACAGTGTACACAGTCGTTAACATGTAGTGTAATCATTGAGGGAGACAAAGTGGCACTGCACAACAGACAGTACAATACATACTGTATAATAACGAGGACAATGCAATCAATACAACAAACAGTATTGCATGAACACTCAGTATACTCCCATGTTTATCAACCTAGCTTTTTCTTATCCTCCAAGCTTCATTTCTGTATACCCAGTCTGCGTGAATGTAAATATTGCTGGCTCCTGCAACTTTCAGTCCTGGTCTACACCTCTGCCTTTTATGTCTGCAAACAGAGTGGAAAGCATAGTTGCTGTGACTGTAATGTGTATTGCAGTGTCAAGTAGAGGTCACTTAGAAAAGTGGTAAAGACTTGCCACAGCTAATATCGACTTTGTTCCTGAGTCTGCAATCACAGCCTTTACCTCTCACACGGACCACGGTATCTTTATCTTCTGTTCTCATAATATACATGCAGATATTCTTATTGTTTGCAACTTTGTCCCTCTCATTACATTAATCATGCCAACTACACACTGTCAAAGTATCACGTTTTCTCACACTTCATTTGCAGCAGTATTTGATTTAAGCCCCTTTCCAGGATCTCAATATACCACCTCAAATGTGTTTTTTTTCTCTCGCTTTAAATCCATTCAAACAAGATTTATAAGTAGTTGTTTTTTCTGAATTGTGCCTCAACTCCCATATACCTTTTCAAATTTCCTCTTTAATTGTCTTATTTTTGTCTTTGTGGTCACCACAGCTTGATTCACTGTTTATTTTCCTCATTAAATCAGCTTCTATCTCATGACACTGCTGAACATTGAGTGGACTTCATCAGAGCCCTCTGTCTCAAAATCATTTTAGTCATTACTGCGGCACTGAAGCGAATCAGGTTAAGTAGGTGCTCAAGGGTACGAATAATACTACACCCCTCGGTTTGTCAACTGATTTAAACATGGGACATCAATAGTAATACAGACACAGTATACAGTATATGCTCTCTAATTAAATACTAATTGCAAAATTTCTTTAAAAAGAGAAAAGGTTTTTAAATTTGTTCACCCACACACACTGTTGACTAAAGTACTTTTGACTTTTGCCAACGAGTTGTCTTTTCCATAGTTAAACCAAAAACCTCAAGACATCACTATTTTTATGTCTGTGTGTTGACTCATCGAAAGCTAATACTTGTGTATATATATAGTATAACTCATTTAAAGGTAAGAAGTGCTCACCAAATTAAAATAAAAATTTCAACAAGTTTAACATTTTTGAATATATAAGGAATTAATATTGTTGATATTATATACAGTGCCTGCCATTATTGTAAAATTATTTGATTTCTTCTGGTTTTATATTAAATAGATTTAGATCTTCAAACAAAATTTAACATAAAACAAAGGCAACCTGAGTAAACACACAATGCAGTTTTTATTTATTTTTGATTTTTTTATTGGAGCAAAAAAAAAGTGATCCACCACCAATCACCAATGTGAAAAACTAATTGCCACTTAGTTCTATGAGACATGGTATGTTAAGGTTGGAGAGGAAGAACTTGCGTGTCTGAATGATCTGGACCTGGAGCCTCCTCACACCTTTAGCAGCAATAACCAACAAAATGCTTCCGATAACTGGAGATAAGTCTTTCACAGCACTATGGTAGAATTTTGGCCCACTCTTCTTTGCAGAACTGCTTTAGATCAGCCACATTGGAGGGGTTTCAAGCATAATTAGAATGAGTCTTTATTGATCTCATATACATATACACAATGAAATTCTGTTCTTCACATACCCCAGCATGTTAGGAAGCTGGGGTCAGCGCGCAGGGTCTGCCATGATACAGTGCCCCTGGAGCAGAGAGGATTAAGAGCCTTGCTCAAGGGCCCAACAGTGGCAGCTTGGCAGTGCTGTGGCTTGAGTTCCCGTCCTTCCGATCAGTAACCCAGAGCCCTAACCACTAAGCCACCACTGCCCATAAAGCATGAGCTGAAGACCAGACATTCTCCTTTAAAATGATCTGGTAGAGGACAGAATTAATGTTTTCTGATAGTGGCCTTTGTTGATGGCCATTACTATTTTATGTTGTCCTTGGCTCTTTTGTGACTTTCTGGATGAGTCGTTGCTGTGCTCTTGCAGGAATTTTGGAAACTCTGCCACTTCTGGGAAGATTCAATTCTGTGTTTGGTTTTTCCATTTGGAGATAATGGTTCTTTTTCATTGTGGTTCTTTGGAGTCCCAGAGACTTTGAAATAGCTTTGTAACCCTTCCCCAGACTGATATATTTGCAGTAATCAGGCCTGGTTGTGTCTAGTTTAGCTGAACCCCATTATGAATGCAGTTTCAAAGATTTTGTGAATTAATAACTACAGGGGCAAATACATTTTCACACAGGCCCGTTTTTTTTTGCTTCAATAAATAACATAATCATTTAAAAAACTGTATTTTGTGTTTACTCAGGTTGCCTTTGTTTTATTTTAGATTCTGTTTTAATTTCTGAAACAATTTAGTATGAGATATACACAAACAAATAAAGAAAAAAAGAAATCGGAATAGGGCAAATATATCATAGCTGTACGCAAAGATGCATGGATGGATGAATGAATGTGAAGCAGAGAGACAAAAGGACAAAATGGCTGCATTTGTAAACAAATGAGAGAAGATATGCAGTATCTAAATTGAGAATGATAGTACTAGATACTTCCAGCGAATGAAAACCCCAGGGAAAGCAATTAAGAATTATCCCAGGATTCAAATTACTGTTAGATTAATGATAATGGATTATCGGGATATACAAAATGCCCATATCAGACCTGCCTGTGAATTAATATCAGCTCACGTGAGAATACAAGAAAAATGCCAGGCAACAGGCTGAGAAATAAAGGGCATGTGAGCATCTTGGAGTCAATAAAAATGTAGCTCAACATATTTAAACATGGATGGCAGGGTAAAAAATCAACTAATACACACACGTTTTTCTTACTATCCTTGTGAGGACCTTCCACTGACAAAATTATTAATGTAGTTAATAAATGCCAAGCCTGTCTCTAAACCTAACCCTAACTTAAGTGAGCAAAATGAAACCCTTTGGCTGTTTTAGATTTTTAAATAAAAGCTGCCAAAAACAAGTGGTTTTCCTCATGGTGACCAGTCAAATGTTCTAATAAGGTCACTACGAGATACTTTTATCCTTGTGGGAACATTTGGTCTCTACCAAGATATAAAATACTTCTTCTTTTAACAGATAATGTATGTACAATGATTTATATCACAGTGCTGTTGAGTTCTTGAATCAGAAGGTTTCATACATTTTCTGTAACAGCAGCTCTGACAGTACAGTACTGTTACATAAATAATCAATATTATTGTAAGTATACATCAATACTCTTGTTCTAATACAGTGCCCTCCACTAACCACCCTTGGGAAATATGAGCAAAGAAGGCTGTGAAAAATGGTCTTTCTTGTTTAACCTTTTGATCTTTTGTTACAAAAATATATATATATATATATATATATATATATATATATATATATATATATATATATGTGTGTATATATATATATCTTTGTTAAATATTGGTATATTTACCAAGGGTGACAATATTAGTGGAGGGCACTATACATTACCTTTCCTGTAGTACCCTCTCATACACATTGAGTTGTACAAGCTCCACATCATTATTTGTCACTTTATCATTCGTTGTATTAAATCTGTTTTTAAATGTATTTATTTTTATTTACTCTGAAATTGTCTTATTTTTTGTCTCACGTTTGTGTTTTTTGGCTTTTATTATATTGTTTCTTATGTCCTTAAGTACATATGACAATTAAGATCTTGAATCTTGAATCTTTTTCCCCTCTCTTGAAGCTAATGAGACAAAAAAAAAGCACAGCTTATCATGTTACAGAGAAACCGCAAAGTCGTCTGTACTATCTCATAAATGTTCCATAACATTAAATGTAACTATTAACAGCTAAAATGTGTTGTTTATTAATAAATTTAGATTTTTTAGATTTAGATCACTGTGGTCTGTCTCTAAAATACTCACATTTTGTTTAGTTCATTATTTGTTTACCTGTACACTATATTCTTATTTATTATTATTATTATTATTATTATGTTAGCAGTTGCATCTACATTTGCAGTCAAAGGAATCCTGAAAGTCTCTCAGAACCCCTACTTCACATGTTGCTATGTGCTTATGGCCCGGGTTTGATTCCCAGGCAGGGAACCCCAACCACTGTGGGTTGCACTCAGAGCCAGTCTCAAGCCCGGATAAAATGGGAGGGTTGAGTCAGGAAGGGCATCCTGCGTAAAAACTGGTGCCAAATCAAATATATACTGAGCAATAATCTGCTGTGGTGATCCCTAATGGGAGCAAAAAACAAAAAACAAAACAAAACAAAAAAAAAAAAACCAAGAAGAAGAACAACAGCTTTTGGACTGTGGTCTAGCTCCCAGTCAGAGAAACTCTCAGCAGAGAGACATCCTTGTGGGTGGGTAGCGAATAAGTACTCAGGAGGCGTTGAGACAGGTGGAATAGGACATGGTTTTCAATCCAATGTGATGAATCGATAGACTCAGTCAAACGACACTGCTCAGTTGGCTGTGTTCATTCAGATGGTGATTGATGAATTTTTTGACAAAAGACAAGTTTTTCAAATGGCTTTTTTTTTTTGAAAACCACTAGCAGAATCATTGATATCTACAATGTACTGCTTTGTAGGACAAAAAATACATACCCATTGAAAAGCTGGTGGCTATAACAACAGATGGAGCATCAGCTATGATGGGGCTCCACACAGGATTTACTGTGTATTGCAAAATAGACCCACTCTTTCTTAAATCTCTGAACTACCACTGCAGAAGGCTACATGTGCAAAACTTATAGGATTTGAGCATGTCATGACACCTATTGTTAAAAGTTCAAACAACACAGAAGCTTCAAACTTTTTCTTGAGGAATTGAATACAATGACGTTCTTCTCCAAAGTGCAATCAGATACTACAGCACTTTCTTTCCACTTTCTATCCAACATTGTTTGGCTGCGTGGTCCTGCATTCCTAATGCATATAACAGTGAAACTGAATCATCCAAATAAAAGACTGCAGTACTTCCTTTCAGTTGTACTGATAGTGGAAAACCATGCAGTGGCAGCTGGTGTTTTGTATATACAGACATATTGAGACCTCCTATCTAAACTTGGACAGGAGTTTGAGGACAGACTGAATTGATTTTGATAAGCTTGAGCCTTGTGTGTTGTTCACTGCCAATCCCTTCATGAACGTAGATGTGAATGAGATTGCAGAGCAGATGGCTGAACTGTTCAGTGTCAGCCATATAGAGTTGGAGATAATAAATCACCAAAATGATATCCAGTTAAAATCTAAACAACACACAACATTTACAGAGCTTGGTAGACCAGAAAAGTACAAGAATAGTCACTAAGTAGCCCTGAATGTATCTGCATTATTTGGCTCTACATACAGTAACTTTATGAAGCAGCTTTTTCGGATATGAATGTAATTAAATCTAAATATAGAGGAACTGAATGTACTTTAAAATTAACTTTAAAATCACAAGGAACCAAACAAAAGGCCTACATTAAGGGAAGTGATGTACTGTGTATTGATTATTAAGTTGTGTACATAGCTTTTCATTTCAACCTAAGATGTGTTAATGTGAGCTTGATACATTGAAGTTTGAATAAACCTACATTTGACATAATTTTGATGTTTATATAAGCTGCTTTTTTCTTCTTTTTTTTTTAAACAGTGTCGGAGTTAGATAGTTACAGTAGGTGTCTGGTGTCTGTTTAAGCTTCACTGAGTGTTTTGAAACAATATGTAAAAGAATTTACATAATATTTGACATGAGGCACTGCCATTTCAGGTTTTCGGGTTGTCCACGTGTCATCCATCCGTCCACGCATCCATCCTTCTTCCCTGTCCCTGAGATTCTTGTTAGCATGATATCTCAAGAACGAGTGATTAAATAGTAAATGGTAAATGGCGCACTTACAGTATCTCACAAAAGTGAGTACACCCCTCACATTTTTGTAAATATTTGATTATATCTTTCCATGTGACAAGACTGAAGAAATGACACTTTGCTACAATGTAAAGTAGTGAGTGTACAGCTTGTATAACAGTGTAAATTTGCTGTCGCCTCAACATAACACACAGCCATTAATGTCTAAACCTCTGGCAACAAAAAAAAAGTCGACCTGTTCTGAGTGGAACCTGTCCTGTTAAACCGCTGTATGGTCTTGGCCACCCTGCTGCAGCTCAGTGTTAGGGTCTTGGCAATCTTCTTATAGCCTAGGTCATCTTTATGTAGAGCAACAATTCTTTTTTTCAGATCCCCAGAGAGTCATTTGCCATGAGGTGCCATGTTGAACTTCCAGTGACCAGTATGAGGGAGTGTGAGAGCGATGACACCAAATTGAACACACCTGCTCCCCATTCACACCTGAGACCTTGTAACAGTAACAAGTCACATGACACCGGGGAGGGAAAATGGCTAATTGGGCCCAATTTGGTCATTTTCACTTAGGGGTGTACTCACTTTTGTTGCCAGTGGTTTAGACATTAATGGCTGCGTGTTGAGTTATTTTGAGGGGACATCAAATTTACACTGTTACACAAGCTGTACACTTTACATTGTAGTAAAGTGTCATTTCTTCAGTGTTGTCACATGAAAAGATATAATCAAATATTTACAAAAATGTGAGGGATCTACTCACTTTTGTGAGATACTGTATATAAAACTTTTATCCAAAGCGTTTTCCACTGTGTCTCAGTCACCCATACACACCAATGGTAGCAGAGTTGCCATGCAAGGCGCTAACTTGCCATTGGGATCAACTTGGGGTTCAGTGTCACACACACTTCGGTATGTGGTGTCGTGTGGGTCAGGAATCGAACCACCAACCCTACGATTAGTGGATAACATGCTCTACCCCCTGAACCACAGCCGCCCCATAGATGTTTGTAGGATTTATTTGGAATTATTTTTGTAACTAGCAGATGAACTGATTACATTTTGGAATTGATCCAAACAGGGTCATGGTCACAGCAGGGTCAAATGTCTGAAATATTTTTTTCTTCAGTAGCATCCTTCCTGTTTTATTTTCAGGGCATTTCAGGCACACAAATGAGTCACAAGAAGGACTAGACTTCCTGGTGACAGAGGCATTCCCCGTTGATGCCATTGGCATTGAGTTTTACACCATAACTTGACAAAATATCAAAATAATACTGCATGAGCATAAAGTGATGAAGTAAAAGTGAAAAACTTTAATTTAAAAACTAATTTTCAGCCAAAATGCGAGATATAATGTTATTGTACTGAACTGATAAGTTATCTCTCTGTCCTAATGATGGGTCTGTCTACTGGTTTTACTCAAAACTGGGTTTTGTTACACTTTTTTGGACTGTGGTTACATCTAGCTGTTTGATTACTGGTAGGGTGTGCAATTTATACTATATTGGTGTTATGTACCTGTCTTATTTACTTTTTGATATTATTTGTATTGCTCTCAAGTTTTGGAGTCTCATTATTTGGTTAAAACTAGTTTTAGGTTTCTAATTTTGTGTTTGTCCATTAGCCTCTGTTATGGCACATGTTTTGCTTTGCCTGCCATCTCTTCACCTCTTTGTAACCAGCTATGGGTTCTGGAATCATGTCACTGAATGAGCATGAGAACAGATAAAGGGTGTGCATATTGGACTGAAGCTCTAAGAAGAGTAGTGACATTGTACAATTTTTGGCAGAGCAGGGGACTGGCTGTCAGGGGCACCAGTGAAATATTTGGCAGACCTGACAATGGCAACAAGATAATAAATGAGTTTAAGCCCTTTTAGAAGTCACATATGAATTTTTTTTTTTTTTTTTACATTTTAGGAGTACGGACCCATTCTTATTTCTTATCTTATCTTCTTATTTGTCTTTGATCACATGTAAGGAATCTATTCATTTGATGGGTTATCAAGTGCTTTTTCTCAAACAAAGTTCACAAACATCACAAATGATTTACATACAGCCTGTAACCGCATTATGTATCTTTCTGTGCCGGCTGTAATTTAAATGATATGTTTATATTAATGCTTTTATTCAATGGTAACAGCTCATGCATTTGGACTTGTATGGTGCTCCACATAATCTAAGTCTAAAAAATGGGTTTAACAAGGTGTTGTTATGGAACAAAGAAAATCATATACTCATTGATATGGTGAAGTTTTCTGGTAAGGAAGGTTGTCCAGGCTGTCAGTGCTTTGTAACAGTCAGTAAGTTTTCTGCCACAAGAGAGTCTTCAGGACAAAGGACTACACTTTAGAGAAACAAAGATAGGCTAGTGAGAGAATGACTGCTTATAGTTACTATAAAGTGATAATAGAATGTTCCACAACATTAAAAGTAGCTATAAAAGGTTAAAAAAAGCACAATAATACAATGTCTAATTCACTAATAATTAAAAAATGTATTCTGCTGCTACCTCATCAATAGTTAGAGTAGAGTTACATCATCAATAAAGATTAGTGTGCTTGTTCCAAAAGCAGCCATGCAACCCCAAGCCGTGACACTACCTCTACCATGTTTCATAGATGAACTTGTATGGATCATGAGCAGATCCTTTCTTTCTCAACACTTTGGCCTTTCCATCACTTTGGTAGAGGTTAATCATTGTTCCAGAACTTTTGGGGCTCATGCCTGTTTCTTTGCAAATTCCAATCTGGCTTTCTGATTCTTATTGCTCATGAGTGGTTTGCATCTTGTGGTATGACCATGCTATTTCTGCCATTGATGTCCAACAATGGATTGTGATACCTTCACCCCTGCCCTGTGGAGGTTGTTGATGGTTGTTTTTGGGTTTTTCCGCACAGCTCTCACAATGTATCTGCCATCACCTGTTCCATATCTGGTTGTTAGTATACCAATGGTTTCTTTCTTTTCCGGATATTCCAAATTGTTGTATTGGCTATGCCCAATGTTTGAGTAATGATCAATTTTCCCTCTTTTCTCAGCATCAAAATGGCTTGCTTTTCTCCCATAGACAGCTCTCTAATCTTCATGTTGGCTTATCCTTTTCAACAACAAATGCAGCCTTCACAGGTGAAACTGAAGTTTAAACCCAGGAGTAGATGCTCAGAGCTATTTATTTTTTTTAAACAGTCAATCTAACAGGGCACACCTTTGTAACAAGAAACACCTGTCAGTCACATGTACTAATATTTTTGCTGTAACACAAATTGGGTGGTCTGATATAAAATGTGATGTGTTCAATGTGAACACTGGCATTAATTTTTAATCGCTGGCAAATCACTGTGGTATAAGATTATTAAAACACTTCAGGAGGTCCTGTTTTAGGAAAAATAGTCCACTTTCGATTGGGCCAAATCTCACCATCACCTTATTGTGGAGTATTTTTCTATGACTGCATACCCCATCATGTTTTATTCCTTATATAGTAAGTATAAAGCATATCTCAAATCTGTATTTGATATATGCTGTGTACTTGCATTCTTACACTCCCAATTCTTGAGCGTTTATTCTTGCATGTGTAA
>CM022765.1:12906482-13068982 GCA_012411365.1 Ameiurus melas | reverse complement strand
CCTACAGTAGGCAAAAAGCAGTATGCCAAAGGAGAAGCATGTCCGAATTCTCAGTATTCATAAAACAGTAGATGAGAAATACCAGGATGACCTACTGCGTCAGCCGAGATTCTGCAGTATGGAACCAGTGGACACTGCGCTACCCCATAAGGCAACAGGACTGGCACAAAAGAGCTGGTGAAACAGTGATGGAAACAGTTTCAGAATTATCGTTCCACTGCAGGAAATAACTACAATACGACATTTATAAAATCAACTGATCAATCTATTGATCAATACATTTAATAAATAAGATGGGTAAAAACAAAGCAGCTGCCAGAGATGGTTAACCAACTTGACCAGTTCGTCCTGTGTGTTTTGGCAGCAGTTGGTCAGACCATGCTGGCTTTTTCAGCACGTAGACATGGCGAGTTTATTGTTTAAAATCATCAAGATTGACTCTTGACCATATGTACGCTGTTACATTGTATCTATCAGAGAACAGCCAGACAACTGCACCTTTTCGAACTGCTGTTAGGCTATACGCTATCTTCTGCATACATAATCTCGCAGACATCGCCTCCTACCGAGAGAGCACAGCCAGATTTGCTCTCTTGGACTACGGAGGGCTGTGGCATCATCAGTGTTTGAACTTGTGATCTCTTCACATGCTCCTTTTTAACTTTGATCCCTTTTCTTACTGTTTGACTTTGTGTGTGTGTGTGTGTGTGTGTGTAGAATCCATTTTCAATCAACTGTAGTGTGTGGATATTTGTAAATCTCTTTACTGATGCAGCTGAAGTCTGTGGCATGTTTGAATAGCTGTCACTTTATAATTATGGCTTATTGTATTATGCTTTAAACCGTAGCCAGACAGGATTACTTTCACTGGGTGATGTCTGAAAAAGTTTTTTTTTACATGTCTCCTTTGAGATTAAATTTGTCATGTCAGGATGACATTTAATTGAACTCGAGATGAGCAAGTTGCTTTTCCTTTGGCCCTGGTTGAAAAGCCTCGCCCATGGTTATCTGTTGTATTGTGTGAATTTGCAGTTTAAATATAGAGAAAATGATTGGACCGTTTATTATACTATACATGTATTATAACGAGGAACTGAGGTAAATCTATTTCTAGAACACTAAGCATGAAATCGTGTCATATGTGAATATAAGGTGGCTTTCATTACATGGTATATGTTGAGCGTCACATGACCAAACTGGAAAACTGGTCTCATCACATCCGCTTTCAGAGTAATTCGCTAACCCAAAGGCTAACCTAGCTAGTTTGCACTATTGTTATTATTATTCCGAGTATTGTTTGCATATTAATATCTGAATGTTAGTGAGAAGAAAATGTCTATCAAAACCGATAAAGAACCAGAAGCGGGAAAATCCTAACAGGGATTTCTGCTATGTACCTCAACGCGCGACGTCAGGGAAGTTCAATTTTTCAAAACCACTTCCAAAAGGATGAAACGTTAAGAAAAATATGGATACGTAATGTAAGACATGAGAATTTGGTAATTACGGGGACCATGACAGTCTGTAGGCTTTTTTCTTTTCCTCATAGACCTCTGACGGGCTGCCCTTATGCTGACAGCACCATTCAGCTTGTCTTTATTTGATACTAATGAAAAAATTAACAATGTGTTAATGTGATTATGTAGATCCACAGATAAGACTAGGTAGTTTATATTCGTGTTAGCTAGCTAGTGACATATTGTACAGCATTCCCGTTTGTGACTACTGCATACCTTTGTAGTCGTATATGTATGAGGAAGCATATGACTTAAATCCCTTATCTATCTTCTGTAATTCCTGATGGCATCTTGAACAAAACAGGACCATGTCAGCGTAGGATGTACAGAACAGGAAGTGATGCTACCTGTTTTACTGAATACGGAAGTTTGTTCCTAACCCCCGTTATAGCTCTTTTAATCAGCCCATAAGGTCACACTCTGATTTCTCCATTTAAAACTTGTTTAATATGGATATGTGTGCCAGACAACTACATAGGAAAAGTAGAAGTGGTCTAAAAACCTTTTTTGACTATCTGGGTACTTTAGTCTGTAATTTTTAACATTCACGTTCAGTTCTCTAGCGTCCTTCTTTCCCTCACATCTATCTGTCTGTCTATTGATAAAGGTAAGCACTGCCTATATCTACAGTATATCTAACTGTATCTAACTATCTATTGCTTAGTTTGTAATTTATTTTCTTTTACATTCGAATATACCATACCATACCAAGTCAGTGTTAATCACAAACCCAATAAACAACAGCTGCTTATAGCAGTTGAGGGTATCAGAGAACATCAGAAAATATACACTTGCACCTGCTTTGAATGTTTGAATACAGATCTTTTATCAGTCCTGGGAGGTTTGATGCCCTGGGCTTCAGACGCTTCTGAGTAAATCTCAAAATCATGTGATCAGGCTACAACCTCAAGGGGAAGAGGAGGAAAAGCTGGGGGACATGGTGGGCACACTGCTGGGTGAAACCCTTATTTGCTCCGCCCTTGGGTGACTTGCTCGGTCCAGATGGCAGCACTAAGGTGTCCAGCTGCGAAAAATGGGCTGAGTCATTCATTTACATTATTCTTCTCTACAACAATGCAGAGAGAGAGGGAGAGAGAAAGACACACAAAAGCTGTTTAAGAAATGTATATTAAACCTGGCTTACGGAGTCTGATTACAATTCATAGTGGAAAGTATGTATAAGTCATTCACAGTCATTCTGGTAGGGATGGACTGAAATATTTGGCCAGCGAGTATATATATTTTGGTTATTGACCAAATATTTCAGTATACATTCAAAATGAAATTCAGTTTGTTAATGACTTATTTCTTTGAAATCTGTGACAATAACAATTTCATGGGGAAAGTTACTCATATTCAGTGATGGGGTAAACACATGCTTAAGTTATTTTTTATGCTCCCCATTTAGATTTTGCAAATCACCTGCTTCTAGTTTTGTATAGATTTCTCCTTAAGTCTGAGACATGAATTTAATCACACCATGAGACTAAATCCTATTTAATCATGGTTTAAATTCACTGTTCGGTGCTGTCAAAAAAAAAGTGCCAGCATTCTTGTTAATTTGTTGTGCTTGCCTGTAAAGAAAATGTGATCACATTTTAAAGGATAAGTTGACTCCACTACTATGCTAGTGCAACACAGTTGAAGTGTTGTTTATAATTTTATCCATAAAAAAGATAAACACTGAGATAAACATTGACTAGGTTTACATGGACAGCAGTAATCTAATTATTGACCTTATTCTGAATAAGACAATATTGTGATTATGGTGTTTACATGAGTTTTACATGTTATACAACATTGTATAACATTAACGGCACACATCATTACGTCACCGCGCCACGCCATCTGACATTCCCTCCAGAATTTCACGTATCAACATACAGTTCGTCTTCGTTATGATTACGTATACAGTTTTTGGTGTTTAATTTTAAATTTTATGGAAGCTTCAAGTGCGGTTAATTATTTGTCATGCTATACTTTCAAATAGACCTACTATATAGTAGCCCGGATACATGTACTTCACCTACTATATAGCAGGTAAGTACGTGGTTTCGGATGTAGCCGTGATCTCTTGTTTGCCGTTAAAAGTTGAGCACTGCCATGTGTACTAGTCCTGTTTCAAAATGTGGTGAAAACTCCCACATGACGTTAATAATGTGATTAAGGTGTTTACATGTCTATAATGTGCTTCCATTATGCGTCTAAAACAGGAGTTCTCCACCTGTCTTAATTCGATTTGTGTTTACTTCGAGTATGACCTTAATCAGATTAAGGTAATTAAAAATTGCTGTTTACATGGTAGTTTCATAATCACAGTATTGTCTTAATCAGGTTAATAATGGATTATTGTTGTCCATGTGAACACACTGATTGTTGTTCATGTAAATGTACTGTCTGTCTCCTTTAAAGATCTTCTCTCCTCCCAGATATTTGCCTTAACTTTAACAGGACAATACTAGGGGAAGTTAGTCAAAATTGTGCAATGATATGTCTTTGCAGATATGAAACAATATTTGGTGCCTCAAGTTGTTTGATGAACCAGATTTATAAGGATAACAAGTCTTTATTGGTCACACACAAATTACAGCACATTGAAATTCTTTTTTCTTTGCATATCCCATCATGTTAGGAAGTTGGGGTCAGAGTGCAGGGTCAGCCATGATACAGTGCCCCTGGAACAGAGAGGGTTAAGGGCCTTGCTCAAGGGCCCAACATTGGCAGCTTGAACCCCTGACCTCCCATTCAGTCAGGCCTTAACTGTCAGGCCAAAACTACCCCATTTACTTTGTTTGCTAGTCCAGCTTGTGCTTTCTCTGAGCAACGCATTAGCAAACAATTAATAATGATGAGTAGCTGGTTCCTTAGCTGATGTTTCTTCTTAGTTTTGTTTGGCAACGTGGTAGCGTGGTTGACAACACAGAGTGTTGGTACCTAAAAAACCCCAACATCAGTTATATGGAACTGCTGCATTTTACATAATGGACATGGCTTAAACAATAGTTGTTCGCAAAATATGCAAAGGCACAACAAATTTATTAAGCCATCAAGAAATGTTAAGCACCCAAAAGAGTATGCTGAAGTCCAGATAACACGGTGAGAACAGGGTAACAGCACTGGAGCCAGAAACAGCTCTGAGGTAAACAAAGGTACTCCTTATGAGAAAACAAATAAGTGCTGTACAAACATTACTGATATTGTGACATTTAACCAGTTCAAGGATATAATATCTATCAAAATGGTCCAAAACAAGGGTTTTATGTGACTTCTAAAATAGTTGATCCTGTCAGATATTGCAGTCAGAGGCGGATGCAAATGCAGATGACTATTTAATAAGGTGCCATGCATTGAAATAAAACACTAAAAACATGTACAAGAGTGAGGCAAGCATGGAAATAGCACAAGAACATTAAGGGAACACAAACGCTATACAAGGAGCGCTACAAAGTTCAGAACTTAAATACTGGTGTTCATTAGACTTTAACATGACTCGGGTTGCGGGATGTGCAGGGGCTGATGGTTAATGTAGTCTGGGTGCCGAATGCTGACACTAGAGAACCCCCTCTTTAAGGCACTGCTCTTGATTCGTCTACCCTGTTCTCAGGGGGTCCTGGCCTGCCACTTATGTAAAATATCCTAAGTGGGGGAGGGAGGGGGAGCAATAACATCTTCACCAGAGTCATGAGGCAGCATCATGATGTCCGGAATCGAAGTTTATTGGACATGAGAGACCTCGTTGACCTTGGGTGTGGCTTGTGAGACCTCTTCATTGTCCTCTGACTTTGGCATTACTTGGAAGACTACCTGGTTGAATTCGAGTTAGTGAGGCTGCCCCATTGGCCTCTGGCTATTGAGGTCACTCCATTGGCCTCTCACTTGAGCATGGCTTGCAAAACCGCCCCATCAGCCTCTGGCTTAAGCTGGTCTGGAGAGGCCATGATGTTAGCCTATGGAATGAACTGGGTTGGAGACACTGCCCCTTTGTTCTCTGGCATTAGATGGGTTGGAGAGGCCACCCTATTATAACACAGGTTGTAACTAGTGGTCATTAGACTTGAACCTGACTGAGGTGCGCATGAACTCATGTGATGTGCAGCGGCTGATTGGTAATGTACGACGAGTCACAAATATTTTTCTAACACTGCCATTCCTCAGCTGTACAAAAAATGCTGAGAGAAGTGCAATGAAACCAAAACTTATTTTGAAATTGTTCAATAAAAATGTTATACTCAGCCAATGCATTCAGTATTAACACATATTTAAATCCTCACTCATGTCACTCACGTTTTCATTTATTGCATATCCTGTCCATGCTTCATTTCTTTGAAATGGTACTTTGGCCTGTGTCATGGGTTTATTTTAATGTGCTCATTCTATTATGTTATTGATTCTATAATAACAGCTCATTCACATAGACTTGGCAGATGCTCCACATAATCTAAGACTAATAATAATAAAATTAAAAGCATCTTACTGAACAAAGAAAAGCATATCATTGGTAATATGGTCATGTTTAGGTCAGAAATGTTCAGAAGCTCTGATTAGTTGTAATGATTAGTTTACAAAACATGAATATTTGACATGGTTTTGCTTGACTTCACCAGTGAGTTATAACAATACTGAAATCATCGAGGGTAGCGACAGCACTGTTTCTGTTGTTTCTTCTCTCCACTGTGTGAATTCATTCTGAATTCATCCCTGACTGTTTTCTTTTGGTCCAGTTATAACAAATATAATCAAATAAGTTATTTAAACACTGTTGAGATTTTTTTTTTCAATTTGATGAACACAACAAACAGACTGGTTGATTTAATTTGCAGTAGCCTTATTGCTTATTATATCAAGCCAGGAAAAATGGGTTAATGACCCTTGAAAGTGTGACTGATAGAAACAAGAGGGCGAGTTGTGCTCACTTCTTTCCGGAAAGAATAACTAAAAATGAGGGAATGCTCATTATATAGTGGTCACATTGGATTTTCTCAGCTTCACAGTCTTCATTTTTGGCATGCATGAGAGTAAAAATGTCTTAAAAAAACTGTAGTGCCATCGAAGTCTCATACGGCACAGACAAATTGTCCACCAATTCCATCCCTGCGGTTAAGCACAGTGGAAGGCAGCATCATGCTGTGGGGATATTTTTCAGCAGGTCCTAGGAGGCTTGTCAGGATTAGGGGAAAGATGAATGCATCTAAGAACAGAAAGTTTTTCTTGAGGGCAGTCTGCTGTGGGTAAAGTTTCTGGGCATCAAATAATTTGCATATTGGTTGATATTGATAGTGGTCCATGAATTTTCGTCATAGCTAATTCCTCCCAAATGGAGAGGGTGAGGGATAGCTTGCATTTCTTCTGAGACATATGAAGACAACCACAATATCTTTTTTGAAATTCTGCTACATCACAGCTGAACACACTTTGAGGAAAGCACTAACTGCTCTATTTAGCTTACAAACGCCCACAATTACTTAGTGTTGCTCTAATTGGCAAGAGAGAGAAATGCTTCTCAATTAGCTGGTCCAGTTTTGCTCTCTTGGGCTCCTAGTAAGAGAGCCTAATCAGTAGCATTGCTTTTTCTGTGTGTGTGAAGAGCATGAACATTGGATTTTTTAATTTTTTGCACTGCTCACAGACTGATTGTGGATTGTCGCACAACACTTCTAAATGTTTGCTATTTGTGTGTGTGTGTGTGTGTATGTGTTCTCAGATTTTTTTAATTGCAGACATTTTAAATTTCCTGTACTGATAGACACTATATGGCTATACTATAAGGTACATGGACACCTGACCTTTACACTCATATGAGGGTTTTTCCCACAACTGTTGCCACAAAGTTGGAGGCACACAATTGCCTCGAATGTCTGTGTATGCTGTAGCTGGATTATGTGTGAATGAGCACAAATCCCTACAGCCACGATCCAAAATCTAGTGAAATGTCTCCAAAGAAGAGTGGATCAATATAAGAGCAAAGGAGGGACTAAATATCGAATGGGATGTTCAACAAGAACATGGCTGTGTTTGGTCAGGTGTCCACAAACATATAGTCATATATTTGGTCATATAGTGTACAGTACCTAGATTGAGTATACGTAGATGTTTATGTAAATGTCTCCAGTAGTTTCTCTGATTTTAGTCAAATGGGTCTTTCCATAAATGGGAATTTCCATAAGAATGTGTATACCATGATATATAGTTATAAAAGCCTTTTTTTGGACACTGCTACAATATCCAGTGATGTTTACTCTGGTTATATTACCATACCTGCTAAAGTTTACACATGCATAGGAGTGCCACAATTTAACATTGGTGTTATGACAAAAAGAACCAAAAGAGTAGTCTTTTGCTCTTCAGTGTGATGGGAGATCAGCCAATTGGCATATTAATCTGCAATGTCTGGTACAGGTGTTTTGAACTCTACACTATTAACCTGTCTGGAAGCCCTGCCCTCTTCCCCCATCTCACATTAGTAATCTCCTGAATTTGAACTCTCTCTCTAAACCTGACATGGTATAAATTCCTGTCTTTTTTACGCTGTCACTACTGGACAGTTAGTTTATTGCAGTTAAATCCTTTATCATGAGAAGTGGAAAAGCAGTATCGCTCAAGCCTAGTACATACTGCATTTATGTTCATAATGGTGGAAAAGAAAAAGAAAGCTTAGGATGTATAATTTAATATACAGTGCAACCTGAAAGTATTGGAACAGCAAGGCCAATTCTTTTGTTTTTGCTATACACAGAAGACATTTTTTGAGATCAAAAGAAGATGATGAGATGATAGATCAGAATCACATCAGCTCACTTTTATTTCATCTATCCATCCATACATTTCTGTACCGCTTATCCTTACTGGGTCATGGGGAACCTGGAGCCTATCCCAGGGGGCATGGAGTAGAAGGCAGGGGACACCCTGTGTGAGGTGCCAATCCATCGCAGGGCACACTCACATTCACACACTACGGACACTTTTTGGACATGCCAATCAGCCTACAATGCATGTCTTCGGACTGATGGAGGAAACCGGAGTACCCGGAAGAAACCCCTGAAGCATGAGGAGAACATATCCATAAATTATCATGGTTCAGTGAAGGAGCTATACGGCTTGAAGATTTAGCTTAGCCTTTTATGGAATTTTCTGGGTTTCACTAAACATAAATGAGTGGTGCCATGAACTTTTTGTAAGTCTTGTAGGAAGAGTTTGTTTGGTTTGGCCTACAAAAACATTTACTCACAACTTTACTAAAAAATTCAGAAATGAAGCTCATTGAGTGCCTTTTCATGCAAGTGAAGTGTTATTCTGGTGAATAGAGGCAGAATAAGTAATCTAAATTGAAATTCAAGTCAAAGAGACTATCCATCCAGGAAACCGGAGTACCTGGAGGAAACCCCCGCAGCACAGGGAGAACATGCAAACTTCGCACACACATGGCTCCGGCGACTAGTTGATGGAAATCACACTGCATCTAGCTTGCCTCAAAGTAAGACGCTGGGGTTTGGAATAATTTAAGTTTTGAGGTCGAGCTACAAAGTGAGGGAAAAAACACGGACTTGTCCATGTTCGCCATTTTGTTAGCGATGAGCTAGGCAGTTAACTGTGATGTACATTTTCCTTTTTGAAACAGAGAACTGTATAGTCACTGTTATGGATTTAACGAGTGAATATGTTTGGTATGATAATTGATCCAAAGTGGATATTTATATATACAGTGTATAACTCGGGTTATGGTAGGAGGCTGCAGCCATGTTGACTTGACATCACTTCCGTGACTTGCACTCATGGTTGTCAAGTTCTTGCGAATGGTTTTTGTGTGTTTTTTCATAGTCGGAGGTTGTAAATTATGAGTTATGAGCTGTAGTTGAATGCAGCATAATCCCTACTGCAGTGTTGAGCTCCCTGCGCTTCTTATCATCGGTCGACATTTGTTCTGTGATCGAAGAAACAAGGCAGCAATTGCCCTAAGTGTGTCACTGATGAGAAATGAAACTGAGAAGCAGTGCCCTCATTCATGGTAATTATTTCCACGGTGTCTCCACATTTTTCACCGTCTCCCTAATTCAGCACTAACCCCTGAGTAGAAAACACAAGTTGCAATTGATCTCAAACCTCAACTAACAGGGCAGGATGCGTCATGATCCCTCAGAAATCAGCTGGAATCCAGTGGCCACCTTGTTTGTGGATGAATGAATACACATTTAATTTTATGCATTCATACATGCATTTTCATTTACATACATGACGCAGTAGGAATGATGCTGTTTGGGTGGACGTGTTTGTGCTGCATGGGTGTCTGAGCAAACATTAATTATTTCGAAAAGTGCTTTTTTATTTGTATGTTGCCTGTATATCTGTGTGTGTGTGTGTGTGTGTGTCTGCGTAATGATGATGGTGAAGAGCACTGCAGTGTGTTAACTCACACAGAGGCCAGATTTTAGATTCTAACCACACTGTGTGTGTGTGTGTGTGCGTGTAATGATGATGGTGCAGAGCACCGCAGTGTGTTAGGCCAGATTTTAGATTCTAACCACACTGTGTGTGTGTGAGAGTGTGTGTGTGTGTGTGTGGGAAAATAGATGTTTTTTTTTTTTTTTTTATTAAATTTTTTATTTTTTTTAATTTTTTTTTTTTTTTTTTTAAAAAAATATATACCTCTTTATAAAAAAACCGATTTGAGACATTTTGAGGCCAGGCATAGACACTGTACATATTTTTGTTTGGTTGACATACACAGCAGAAGAAGCATCTAGACAAAGAAAAAACAGTGTTTGTAAGAGCATCTGTATAAAAGAATCGTGAAATAGAATCAGGATGTTGTGTGTGGGTGGGTGGAAGGACTGTGGCATGCATCATGTTGTGTGTTTGTGTGGGGGAGAGTAAATTATACACACTAATGTCAGGAAGTCATCCTATTGTTTGTGCTCATCTCTCTCCACCTGCTTCAGAAAAGCATGAGTAGTTCACCTCTGAATATGCACTTGTGGCATGCGGGGGATATCGTTACTTAATGAGTAACTTAATGTGTGTGAGTGTGTGTGTGTGTGTATGATTTTTATCCAGCTCTCTAGTATGGCTCATCCTGTTGTGTAGAGTCAATGAGAAATCCCACTGGAGAAAAAAAGGCAGTGTGCTTGCGTGTGCGCATGTGTGCGTGTGTGTGTATGCTCACAGCTTTTTGGTGCATGCATGATAGTGTTTGTAATTTGTTCAGAAATGCATATAAATCATAAATCTGGTTTGCAGCACTATGTGCCAAATCTCAAGAGACAGGGTGCATGACACATTGAGGGAGGGAGAGAGGGAAATTGAGGGAAAGAGGGAGGGAGGACGGGAGAGAGAGGGAGAGAGCATAGCCAGGAGACACATAAGATGTATTTGGAGGTAGTAAAAGGACTTAAATTCACATAATGTCAACAGTACAGACAGATGGAGATGCAGATGGGATAAAGAGAGAGGAAGATCGGAAGAATAGGAGGAGTTAAAAATATTAATGCTGTAGAGAGCACAGGGTCTTCAGCAGCTTTTCTCCAGCTTTTTCTTCCCTGAGCCATTTCCAGGGCATGTTCATAAAGCACAAACATGGTCAAACACATGGGCTACAAGGATTAGTTGACAAAATTGAGGATGTATTGTGATAGAAAGTCCAAATTTTTATTAATATACTCAAAAAACTGTTTTAACTTGCAACATGTAGCGGGGTAGACAAATCACTAACCTGGGATAAGCAGATTTCATGCCTGGCATATACATTATTATTTGTAATTACCTGGATTATAGCTCCCTTAGGTGTTTTCAAACAAAAAGATGATGGTTGCAAAAAGACCTGAGTAGCCTAGCAACCTGAAGCTACTTTTAGAATCTGGCTGAAGAATCTATCAAGAATTTTATTTAGTTAAAATTTTCCACTTACTGGCATAAGTGCGGCATGTTGAAGGGGCCCTAGCACTCATGACAGTGTTCTTCACTTCCGCTGAGCATTGGGAAAGCATCGTCTCAAGCCCAGACGCCAGATGCATCACTTCAATCTGTCCGGGGAGGGGATGCCACAGTGCCGCGTTCATCTGTGACCAGAGATCCTTCTGAGCTGGCAGTGGTGGAACAATTGTGAGAGTTGATAAAAGGCTGAACCAAGGCATTGCTGGCCAACAGGGGGCCACTAGAATGAGCCTGTGATACCTCTTCTGTACATGTCTCAGGATGGACCAGAAGAGTGGAATAGGGGGGAAAGGCATAGAGAAGGTCTGGCCATTCGTGGGCCAGGGCAACCGGCAGGATCTTGTTCATCAGCCTATTGTAGAAGCACTTGAGTTAGCCGCAGACAAGGTAGACACCTTGTACCTCCCTAGTGATTGATTAAAAACACCACTGTGGTGTTGTCCTTCCTTATCAGAATGTGTCTCCCTGAAAGTTCACTAAAGAAATGTCTCAGGGTGAAAAGTACTGCCCACAGCTCCAGAATGGTGATGTTAGAGGCTCCTAGCTGTGGGGTCCAGCTGCCCTGTATGCCTCAGTGTTGCCAAAGTCACCCATTGAGTGTTGCCTTCCCACCCATTAGTGTGACATTAGTGTGACCCGTAGTGACTACTTCCCTGCATGCTGGGGTGGCCCTATTGGTACGCATCTTTGTAGAAACCTCTCCCTCCTCCAGAGTCTCAGAGAGGCGGCAGAAACTCGAACTAGAGTGCGCTGATTGTGTACCGGTGACAAACATCTAGCTATCAACCAACATTGGAATTGGCAAAGATGCAAGTCCTAGTTGGGTGACTGATGAGGCCGCTGTGACGTAGGAAGTCGATGAAAGGCAACTTGCAATTAACCTGGAGCATTGTTAAGGTACTCTGCCAGGCCTTCTGCCATCTGTGAGGGTGGCCCTCACTGACTTGGAGTCCAAGTGCATACTCAGGAAGCACACTGACTGACATGAGGTGAAGCAGCTCTTCTGAAGTCTTATCTTCAAACCCAAGGCCGCGACTTGATGTAACAGGTACTGTGTGTTGTTGGCAGCTTGCTGAGGTGATCTGGTGCACAGCAGGCGATCATCTAAATATGGGAGAATCAGCATGCACTCCCACAGAAGAGTTTCCAGTGCCACCTGAATGCACCATGTGGAGACCCAGGGAGAAGGAGACAGGCTGAACGGTAGGTCTTGGAACCGATATGTCTTGTCCTGAAATGTGAACTGCATGAACGTTCTGTAGTGCAGGGCGATGGGAATACAGAAATATGCTTCCTTCAAGTCCACCGAGGTGAACCACATTTCGGGTTTGATAGCATGTCAGACATCTGCCACCCATGACATGCGGAAAGGAAGACCCTTGAGGATCTTGTTTAAGCGTGTGATGTCCAGGATGGGCTTGAAGCTCCCATCCTTCATCCAAACAAGGAAATTCTATTTTGACTAGAATCTACTGGCTCTTTTGCACCCTTCTCCAGCAGCATTTTTATATCCACAGATAGGGCAAGGGCCTGACAAGGATTCTGCTGCTCTGGCTCTGCTTCCAAGGGCCTCCTGGGCAGCCATACCAAAGACCTGACCAGGCACTAGTGGTAACTGGTGAAGGTTATGGCATGCTTCTGGAAGCTTGGACTGGGCAATCCACGCCTGCGATCTGGTTGCGTAATAGGCCCAGGAGCCTGGAGAATGCTATCAATCCCAAGGCCTGCAGTGAACTGCGGTTTTGTGCCGTGTTTCTGATGGTCACGTTGTCATGGTAGAATGAAATGCCAGCAACACATTTGTCCTTGAATTTCCAACATGACTCAACCCTGACACGGTGTTATAAATATGGGCTCATCAGTATGTCTGCATTCCGGGTTGGGGAAGTGGAATTCCTGTTTCAGGCTTCATCTGGAGATACCACCAAAGAATAAATACATGGCTCTACAGGAGGCATGCTACCGAGCCATTTATCCTGGGCTTCTGCCATTGCTGCCAGTGTGCGTGCTACGTAATCCCGCCTGGATGATGAAGCTGAGCAAAATGCAGAGAGCACTTTAGTAAAATCAAGACAGCTAGGAAGTCCTCTGGCTGTGCGACTGGACGATGCAATTGGGTTGAAGGACCCAATACATGAGGTAGTGGGTCCAAATTCAACCTAGCTAGGACCATCTTGATTGTATCCTGCACTGTAAATACTACTGAAGAACCAGTACCTTAGAGGCCTGAACCCTCATCACTATGACTGTGTTGAGACTGAGAATGTGATGATGATGTCTCCTCCATGAGGGCATAATGGTCCTGCCCCTCATTAATCAGTGAGACTGAGACTGCTAGAGATAATGTGTCCAGCTCATCCCTGGAAAAAATCAGCTGCCAGTTGCATCTAGGCAATGAAGAGGCAGATACGGATGCCCTAATTCATTCATTCATATTCTGACTGGGAGGATGAATGATATTGCCAACAAATCCTGGATGCCCTGCACTGCATTAGACAGTTCAGCCACCTGGAGGGATAGTGTCATAGAGGGGGCTAATTTTTCCTTTGGAAGCCCTTCAATTTTACTAGCTGAATGCTTATTAACCATTTGAACCTTGGTTCTAGCTGGTGCAGGAGAATTCTGAAATTCAGGATAAATTTTTGCCATCCTTTTTGTTGCCTAACCTCCACAGGCATTAAACTACACTCCAGGCATGGATTGATTAGGGCATCCCTGGGGTTCTCGATGCCTAGACAGGCAGGACATTGTATATGTGCATCCATAATAACCATAGAATCTGAACATATAGCACATGAAACAGCCCTAACTACCTACACAAATAGCAGGATAACCCTGGTCAACCAAAGGGTTAATGTAAGAGGAAAAAAACCTGAATATGGTATAGGCGAGTAGAGGTTGTCACGGTAACCGCACATATGAATGATGCCCTGGTTCACTACTGAGCGCAACTATGGCACAAAAAGTTGGAGGCAACAGGCGTGTACACACGGTCTAACTTGAGCTCTGGCTAACCAATGAATTCTAATATAGACCCTCACCTCAATTCCACTGACGTAATGTAACACCGACCAGTGAACAGTTCTAGTGTGGAAGTGTCAGATATAACAGGCAGTGGAATTGAATAACAATATAATAAAAATGCTGTGAAGGTAAACATAACATGCTATGATATAGTATTCAGCATATTAGCTTATTTAACATATATGGACATAGTAGTTATTGGGGTAGCAGCCAGATAGAGAGTATAGTAGTGACAAGAATTTAAATAGAATTTTTTTTAGAAATACAGTAGTAGCAAAAATGCAAGAAGTCAATACAGAAATGTGCAAAAAGTGCAAGCAGAGTGGGATGGTGTTCAGTTTGTGTGTGTGTGTGTGTGTGTGTGTCTGTGTGGTGTGTGTGTGGCTGGGTTCCTGTTAGTCCAATCTAAGTATTGAGGAGTCTTATGGCTGTTACACAGTCTGGCTGTGAGGGATGGAATACTTTGGTACCTTTTTCCAGACAGCAGGAGGGTTGAGTTTGTGTGTGGGGACATCCACAATGTTAATGGCAGCGTGTGGTGTCAATGTCTGTGATTGAGGGAAGAGAGACCCTGATGATCTTCTCAGCTGTCCTTGTTATTATGATGTGAGGATGAGGAGCGGGAGATGTACTTATCTCAACCTTCACAGAAAGTAGAGGATGGTGCTGGGATTTTCTTGGCTATGGAGCTATGAGGGACCAGATAAGGTTCTCTGCCAGGTGAACACCAAGGAAGTTAGCACTCTTGATGATCTCCACAGAGGATCTGTCGATGTTCAGCTTTCCAGTCAGGTGCTGAGGAATCATTGTGTTGAATGCTGAATTGAAGTCTGTGAACAGCATTTGTACATGTGTCCTTTTTGTCCAGGTGGGTGAGGGCCAGATGTAGGGTGGTGGTGATGGCATCGTCCATTTAGCAGTTGGGACGATACACCAATTGCAGGGGGGCCACTGAGGGGGGCAGCAGGGTCTTGATGTGCCTCATGAGGAACCTTTCGTAGCACTTCATGATGATGGGTGTGAGTGCGACAGGATGGTAGTAATTGAGGCAGGACACTGAAGACTTCTTCAGCATGGGGACAATGGTCGTGGCCTTGGAACATGTTGGAATGACGGTGCTGCTCGGGGGAATGTTGAAAATGTCAGTGAGAACATCCAACAGCTGGTCTGCACATCCTCTGTGCACTCTGCCAAGAATAGTGTCTGGTCCAGCAGCCTTCCTTTGGTCGACTCTGCATAGAGTTTTCCTCACGTGAGCATGTGGTGATGATCTTAGAGTCAGTGATGTAATCAATGCATTTCCTGATGTAGCTGGTCACTGATGCCATGTATTACTCCAAGTTGGAGTAGTTGCTATTGGTTGCAGCCAGGGAGGGAACATGTGCCAGTCAATATGCTCAAAGCAGTCCTGAAGAGCAGAGATAGCTCCTGCTGGCAAGGTTTTCACCTGCTTCCAAACTGGTTTGGAGCGTCTGAAGAACGGTCTGTATTCTGGGATTAGCATAACAGAGATGTGATCTGATTAGCTGAAGTGGTGCTCCACCCAGTACATGTCAGGGATATGTGTGTAAACAAGATCCAGCACGTTCACCCGTTTCATTGCAAAGTCCACACGTTGAAAAATAAGTTTAATAATATTATATTTGTTTCAGAGTAGTTGGAATTATTATATGAAATGCTAGATAAATTAGAATATATTCAAGATTTCTTCACTTGTTAAGATGTAATTTGTTTGCAGTGAAATCACAGTATGACACTAATATTCCCACACATTACCATAAATGAACTTATAAGCATTTTGGGTATCGCATCCTACATTAATACTTAACATAGATGAGATTTTTCTATTGACATGGTTTGTACATGCTGTGCAGGTTGAAGGAACTTTAGGGGACCACTGTGCACCCTTGCAGTATGCAGACAATATGCCTAGCATATACAGAAAGCATCCCATGGGTTATTAACCTAGGTTATGTGAAAATAAAATATAAGTGTCAGTGAGTGTGGTCATGTAAGGCGCCATGGATTGCACTCACACAAAGGTATTCGTGAATATGGAGCAGTGAAATGAGCGTGAAGAGTATGGTGAAGATTTTAAAAAATACCACGAAGAAACAATCACTTCACGAGTTCAAGTAAATAACAGACAAACAACAGTTTATTACAAAACAAACCGTTTCAAATTTTTCTTATTTTCTGTTTGCATAAGAGAGAATCATGAGATACACATACTCTGTCCATGTGCTCCATCATCCTTTGTTCAAACCTGAGTTTAAAAAGACTACAGTGAACATGTTTGGCTCATGTCCAGCTCATGCATGGAACGTGCACAAAACATGCTGTTCTCTAACTGGCTGTAACATGATGTGCTTCCCAATCACTTAGCTGCTAGGACACACCACAGATCTCCTATTTGACCATTGGTATGTGTTTCCACATCCTGTGTTTATACCTGGTTCTCATCTAAGAACATACTTCACTGACATGTGTGCTTTTCTCTTTCTACACACACATAGACATAGAGGGTATTTCATATATAATATGTACAAGCTTGGGAAATACATTCCTCTTAATACAATTATACATTCATGGAAATATAATTTTTCCATCACAAGAGAAACTGTTACGAGTGATAGCACTTCCTGTCTACAAGCACTGACACACACACACACACACACACACACACACAACACACTTCCTGTGCTTACTCACCATCATCTGCACACTTAAAGTAAAAGATGGTAAGTAATTAACATTATTAATTTAATGAAAGTAAAAAAAAAGCATGGTCTGAAGTTAGAAAAACATAATTGGTCATTGTATTTTATTAGTATTGTGTTTAGATAAACGTTTAATTGAAAATGTTTTCTGCGAGTTATTTTGCAACCACCTTTGAAAACAGCTTGCTATTATTATTTTTATTGTTATTATTATTGTTATTATTATTATCATTATTGTTTTTATTATTATTACTATGTGTGTGAACACTGTGGAAATAAAAGAAAAGAAGGTAAAGCAAAGTAAAAAAAAATAAATGTAGTAGGTAGACTATGTAGTCTGTCTACATAGGCTACTCACTTATACTCTTGTATAAATATGCTACACGATTATAAAAGCATGAAAGACTGATTGATAGAAAACAAAACAACTAAGTGTGATGCAGAGCTATGGCTTTTAATAGCAGCACATAGAGAATATAGAACAAAAGCTCCTAATTGTTATAGATGAATATGCACTAGCTTTATTGTTAAATGAGATCAGTTATATTTAACTTGTGTTATTTCTGTTTTTTCAGTTTGTTTTGTAATGAATAAACCAAGGGACTTGTCTACATGTAGGCTGCTAATTTTTTCCAGTCCTAAAAAATACACCTGTGGAAGTTATTTTGTGGCTCTTTCCTGAAGTGTGCAGTGTCTGTGTGGTCCCAGTATTTCTATATTTGCATAAAATTGTTTGCACAGATGCTTATGGTTCCTTCAGTTGCTCCTAAGGAGGAACTGGATTTGTGGAGGGCCACAATTCTTTTCCCCTGAGGTCTTGGCAAAGTTGTTTGGATTTTCACATGGTATCAAAAAATGGGCAAAAAGGCAGTGCTGTAAAGGTAAACCCTTAAATCCAGTCATAATTGCACTCCCAATATAAATACTAATTATGCCACTGGCCAACCACTAACTTCTAAAAGCCATTACATTAATTTCTGGAACCTTTCAGACTGGTTAAAGAGACATTTAGTTTGGAGTTTTTAAAATTTTGTCCCAGTCGAATTCTGATATAGTAAATTAAAGCTGAACTAAATCTGTATCTAATCTAATCGGTTGTTTTAAAATGAACTCTGATGTGAATAAAGTAGATGCCCTAAATTGACATAACTCAGGTATGGTTACATGAAGACTGAGATTGAATAAGTTTAGCCTAGGTGTATGTAAGCTTTTAACTTCAACTGTTTATCTCTCTTATTTTCAAGCTTACAAAATATATACCATATTTTAAAATATATACCGGACTATAAAGTGCACCGGATTATAAAGCGCAATATCAATGACTGGGTCTACTTTCATACATAAGGCGCATCGGATTATAAGGCTCATTCAGCGAAACAAAACAGTCAGATAAGTCAAACTTTATTCAACTCATTCACAATAACTCTCAACATTGTTCAGTTGTAACAAAAATACAAAACTTTTTCAGTTCATTGCTCTTCCACAAATCCATCAAATTCTTCATCGTCAGTGTCTGAGGTAAACAGTTGGGCGATTTCAGCATCAAGCATGCCTGGATCTCTCTCGTCATTATCCGAGTCAGTCTCATTGCTGTTACTTAGCTGTTTAGTAAGAAGGACCTCCTCGAAAGTTAGTGATCTTCATGTCACGTGCTACCGCTGTTGCCTTGAGTCGAGTAGAGACTGTAGAAACACTTCTATCTGCTGTTCTCTGTTCAATAACCCACTGTTCAAGTTTGTCCTCTAACTGTGGCCATCTCGCTTTGTTCCCTCGGAAACTCTGTTTGGTCTTCTTTACTTGGTGCAGGTCATCTTCTTGCTTCCTCCACTTCCACACCATTGATTCATTAATGTTGAATTCTCTCGCAGCTGCTCTATTCCCATGTTCTACTGAGTGCCTGATAGCCTTGAGTTCGAAATCCACTTCATAAGCATGTCTCTTAACAGGTGCCATTTTGGGGTCCTAATAAACACACCGTTATATTATGTTGAAGTACAGTACGTATTACTCTGCGAGGCCCCTGACTACGGTAGCCGTAATGCTCCAACAATCCATCAAGCGGCGTGGTTTCGTAGCTTACCAAATTAATTCTAAAACATTTTGACAGATTTTTGAGCACCGTATACCACATAAAATCAGTTCGAGGTCAGTAAGCACAACCAGAATTAATACATAAGATGCACCGGATTATCAGGCGAACTGTCGATTTTTGATCAAAATTAAAGGATTTTAAGTGTGCCTTATGGTCCGAAAAATACGGTACATTTCTATCTGCACTGCAGTATTTTTATTAGTCTTCATTTTATATTCAGTGAAAAGCACAATCAAGTGGAGATGACCCCACACTGATTGTGTCATTTTAATAAAATCTTTGCTTATTTATAACTGCCACCCCACAGCACTCTCTATTACCACTTGCATTTAAACACATAGAGGTGACACACACACATACTCGTGCACACACACACACACATGCAGGTGATCTAGGTGAGTCAGGGTTGTGAAAGCCCTGTCAGAACCTGTCATAGTTCAGATCCAACCTGCGCACAGGCTGGAGACGACAGCCAACAGATAGAGAAGGCAACATTGTGAACCACAGAGACTTGTCCAGATGCTCATTATTGTAAGATGGGAGAAGAATATCCAATCGCTTGGGTCAGGGCTCTGTCACCTACCACAGCTAGCCCAAAGGGCCAAGCATAAAGCGTGCCAACAGAGTAAAACAAAGAATCGAAGAATTGAGAAAATATAGAAACTCACCATAAGCTCTATGGTGAAAAAAATGAATGGTGTTGATTTTCAGACTGATAGGAAAAAAAGTAAATAAATAAAGTTAGGTACTATACAGCCCATTGATGTACGTCCACTACCAAGAACTATTTTATTAATGTCTTTAATTATCTTATTATCTTAATAGCCAATTATGAATTATTCTAATGATCACCATTATTTAGCAGTACACAAAAGTGCTCTTGTATAAAAAAAGGTGTGGGTTAGCATAGCGCTTTTCAGTCTTTGGATTTCCTGTTAGGGCTGAATGATGTATCGTGTCACATAGAATTTGCAATGTTCTGCACGTCTTCATGCCGGCAATAGTCAAGCTGGCTTAGGCACATTGTTATGTTAACACAGGTTCACAATTTCACACACTAAACCTATAGAGAAATTATATTCTCCTTGCAAAAAAGAAATTAACTTTAATTGACTGAGTTTACTGTTATTGCTTTTTCAGGGGATCTGTGCAACAGCTAATCATTATCATTGATTTGTGAGGCTATAATAATTTTATCCCATATTGTTATTGATTTCTTGTCAATGTTATTCAGTTCTACCATCTCCAAAGTCTAGTCTTCACATAGTAATTCACACAGTACAGCCAAATCCAAAATTGTTTCTTATTCATTTTATATGTGCATGATGCATGGGTGATAAGATTATCTAAGTTTTCTATCTTACAGAGTGCATGCTCAGTACAGCTCCATATGAGACCCATAAACAGTGGAACTATAATAAATTCCTGTCTTAAGTTAGGTATTTAGTAGGGGTGTAACGATACAGTACATTGTGACACAATGCAGGAGTTCTGAAATTTTATTTCTGGTTAAACTGATGCCTCAGGCACTGCAACAGAGCTCATTATGTTTCAATCGATCATTTTCCCTTAGTCAGAGACTTTTTATTAAATCACATTTTTAGGAGGGTCTGTAAATTTTATTTATTTATATTTAAGATACGTTGAAGCTATAGTTTTGTTTACGATATGAAATGAATATGAATGTTTGAAGCAATTTCTTTAGCACAGACAATGATGCATTGTTTGCATGATCAGAGTGATCAGTTCTGTGATCAGAGTACATCACTACACCCCTACTACTTAGTGGTGTCACTTTTAAGACATCTACATATAGTTTTATATATAATTACAAGATGCATAAGTATGTAAAATCTATACTTATCTTAGGTGATCGGCTGGGATGATTAATCAGGGTATCTGGAATTGCTGGTCAATTCCACCTATCCTGATTGTCTATTATATTGGATGATCTTAATGCCAGAAAATGTGTTGTCCCCAGAAATATTATTCTGCTTAGAACAGCTTATTGTCTCTCATGTGGTTACCATAGCAACAGCAACTACAGCTAAGGCTTCACCAACAAGGGTTGCACTGTTATGTTAAAACCAGAGGCTACAACATTTGGACAACACCATTTCTAATACCAAATATTGGTATACAGCTACTGTGTACTACTCCTTCCTGCTTTTATTTTAAACAGTGGTGATGGCAGCAGCTGTTGCTGGAAGACTAATAGGATGAACATAATAATAATAATAATAATAATAATAATAATCATCATCATCATCATCATCATCATCATCATCATCATCATAACCAGCTCTTTAGACACTTTAATGTCATGAACCAGCCTATCAGCTGATTCTCAAAATGTCAAATGATGTAAAAAAATGAAAAAAAAAGAAAAAATCATATTATGTACCTGAACTGAATATGATTTTCTTGTAAATAACCCATTTTTGTGGACTCATCACACTTGAATCATTTACAGTTTTATATAACACATGTCCTACATTTCAGACAATATGAGTTAAGTCTCAGAGAATATTCAGATAGTAGTAAATTTTATGTATGAGCAAAAATATTGGAAAAGGTTAACAAACAAAGAACATAAATTAAAACATAAATTAAAAGTAAATAATACTTAATATTTGGTTGCATATCCCTTTCTTGCAATAACTGGTTCAAGCTGGTGACCTACTGACATCACCAAACTTGCATTATTCTTTTGTGAATGATTTTCTGTACTGCAGCCTCTTTCAGTTCTTGTTTGTTTCCCTGTTCTTCCTTCAGTCTCTCTCAGGAGGTGAAATACTGCTCTGGTGATTGACTTGGCCAGTCTAAAAGCTTCCACTTGCCCCTGGCAGTATGTTTTGGGTCAGTTAGATTGGATGCATAGCCAATTAGATTGGATGCATTTCTCTGTAAATTGGAAGACAGATTGTTCCTGTAAACTTCTGAATTTATTCTGCTGCTACCATCATGAGTTACATCATCATTAAAGATTAGTGGGCCTACTTCCAGAAGCAGCCATGCAAGCCCAAGCCATGACACTACCTCCACCATGCATGACTGATGAGCTTCGATGTTTTGGATCATGAGCAGATCCTTTCTTTCTCCACATTTTGGCCTTTCCATCATTTTGGCCATCTGTTTCTTACTACTAATGAGTGGTTTGCATCTTGTGGTATGGCCTCTATATTTCTGCACATGAAGTCTTTTTCAAATGGTGGATTTTGACACTTTCACCCTTGCCCTGTGGAGGTTGTTGGTGATGTCACTAATTGTTGTTTTTGAGCTTTTCTTAACAGCTCTCACAATGTTTCTGCCATCAACTGCTGTTGCTTTCCTTGGCTGACCTGTTCCGTGTCTGGTTGTTCTTTCTTTTTCAGGACATTCCAAATTGTTGTAGTGTCATGTGTCTATCCCCAATGCTTGTGCAATGGCTCTGATAGAATTTCCCTCTTTCCCCAGCTTCAAAATGGCTTGCTTTTCTCCCATAGACAGCTCTCTGGAATTCATGTTAGTTTATCTTTTTTTTTTTTAAATCAACAAATGCAGTCTTCTCAAGCGAAACCAAGACTTGACATTCAGAGCTATTAATTCTTTAAACAATCAATCTAACAGGATTAAACAGGGCAGCAAGAAACACCATTCAGTCACATGTTCCAATATTTTTGATCCCTCAAAACACATCTATATGTAAATATGCGGAAATGAAAGCTGAAATTATGACCTACTGTCTCATATTCATCTTTTCATCTTTTGATCTCAAACTGAAATGTATTCAATGTATAGCAAAAAAACAGAATTGGCCATGCTGTTTCAATACTTTCAGAGGGGACTTTTTATACATATGAGTAATTTAGACCACCATGACCTTGTCTGGGATAAAGCAGTTACTGTTGATGGATGAATGAAAGCAGTAAATGTGTGGTACATCTCTGTTCTAGCACTATACAGTGTCACATTAAAAGATATAATCAAATATTTACAAAAATGTGAGGGCTGTACTCACTTTTGTGAGATACTGAATACACTTGCATATTAATGAACATGGCCTTTTTTGTCCAACAAGATTCATATCTGACCACCTATGAGAAAATTAACATGGCCACTCCTGCAACTTGTTTTGTTGTGTACTACGGGATCCCAGTTGCAGGACCTCTTACGTCAGCACCAAAAACTGTTGCCATATTGTTGAATCATTTGATTCAATCGGTTGATCAGTCACCTGACAAATTGGTAACAGTCTATGGATTTGTTTGTTGACTCTTTGTTGAATTTCTACCATGGACTAACCAAATAAAATGTTACCAAGCACTGTATATTGAAAAGCCTGGCCTATGATGTCAGAGCCTTATATTTGTCAGGGTGTCAGGATTCAGTTGAGGATGCAACTGCAGGAACTCAGTGGTTTTAGTGAAAAATAACAAACTAAACAGAACAGCAATTCAAAGGCAGAGCAAGATTGAGGTAAGGGTCAGTTGATGAACAAACAACATGAACAAGACGAGCAAAACGAGACGAGCAAAACGAGAAAACCGGAACAAGATCAAAGCCAGACAGACTATCAATAATATAGATATTGGTATAGACTGGTACACGGTCACACAGCGTATACACTTTACCACAAACAATAAAAACAATGAGGGTTCTAAATACACAAACTAATCAAGAGCAAACTGAACACAGGTGAGAGTAATCATTACACATTAAGGAGACAAACAATGGCAACACATGGGTGGAGACAAGACAAGAACCAAAACAAAAACACATGTGGCAATGTAAACAAAAACATAACGTAATGCAGAAGTATGCGCCGTAGCGCCGCGAGCTGCTATGCATGCTGAGAGGCGCAGCACATAGCGCTCGCCCTGAAGAGGAAATACGTGACACAGTGACAGGAGCTAGAGTTCACATTAATATAACTGGGTATAATATAATATAATATAAAACAGTTTAAACATGTTACACAACAAAATAATGAAATTAAATGTTTCTACATTAAAAAAAGAGCAGTAAACCATAGTGAATGAGACAATGTCAATATTTGTCAGAAGTCAATAAAAATTTAAATAATAATCTCCAGTAGAATTAGTGCAGTTTTATAAGGAATTGAGCTGTAAGTTTTATTGAGCATCTTGCTGAACCAGCCACAGTTCTTCTGGGGACTTTGACTGTCGCACTTGGTTCTTATTTTTGCAGCAAAACCCAGCAGCCTTCATTGTGTTTTTTTATCTGAAAAGTGTCTCTGATGTAATATGCTGCTTTTTTAATGACCAACGTATCATTTAATTTTGTGCCAGAAAACTAATGTTTGGGAATCTAGAATGTTTTTGTACTGACTTGGTAATGTAGAAGTCGTAAAATATAAAATATATAACAAAGTTTGTACTAAACAATACTTTTGCACGGCACTGTATTTTCATCCACTTTAGTGAAAATGCTTCAGAAACACGCTTAAAGCTGCATTTATTATGTCTAAGACATTTACGTTGCATTTACATTTACAGCATTTGGCAGACGCCCTTATCCGGAGCGGCTTACGTTTATCTCATTTATACAACTGAGCAGTTGTATAAATGAATGTGAGATTTTCTTTACGTCTTAACGAAAGCCCTAAGCTTTCATATTGACCAGATTGCTTGCTCAGATTCACGTTTAAATGGCCGCAGGATGAAGTGTAGCTTGTCAACAGCCCCATCCTTAGCCTCATTAGACAGCTCATCAGCAGTCTATTGCTTCATGTATTATTCATGCAGACCTGGGTATCTGTTCAGTTCCAGCATTGCTCAGGATTGATTTTAAGTTCTCACTCCACAAATAAGAACGGTGCCGGTTTATTGTGTTGCCAGTTCAGAGTCTAATACATTGACAGGCCTCAATAAATAAAGCAGTGAGTCTCATTAAATAGGAACAAGGTTGGGTCTCAGGCATTCGGTAGCCAGTGCACATCTTCAGTTGACCTTTAGAATTCAGCCTGCATGCATGATAATTTACATAGAATTGCTTTAACCCCCAATGTTAATAATTAACAATGACACTTTTTTAAATCACTGTTCTACTCTCTCAGTGGAGATTGATCAGTGATAACCGTACAGTAGCTAAATTGACAAAACAAAAAAACTGTGGAACGCTGCGGTATGTCACTCAGTCAGTCAGCGCTGGCGAGACAATACGGTTAGGTGGCAGCAAACAGATTTCTAAAGGTGTAGTGGACACAACATTACATTACGTTGAACAGTTACATGAATTTCCTCATCAAGACTGACAATATGCTATTTAAAAGCTATGGCTCTGATATTTTGATCACTTTTATTATAGTGTTAATGTTATAGTGACAGTAATTTTAGAATTTCATTGAACAGTAACAGAGTTTTCTTTGGCACATCCGCCTCCCATACCGGACGACGCTGGTTCGAGGCCTGCTCTGAGCAGGTGGACCAGCTACAAGAGCATGTTTCAAAATAAGATAATAAATTTATCACGAGAGCAGATTCAGTTTGGCATTGAGGTCCAAATGCGGGAGCACTTGAGTCCATGTGCCACCTGGTGGATGTTCTGGGAAGTGTAACAAATGTATTTAATTCTTAGAAACTGGTCTTGCGTAATTCTGTGTGATAGGCTTCCTGATCCTGCATAAAAAAAACCTGCATATTTATGGCCACATCTGTAAGATTAGTCAGGACCCTGTTGGGTTTCTGCGTGTAGAGTATCAGGACTCTGTGTTTAGGTGCTGGTGAGCAGGGCGATGGGGAAAGGGGAGGGGTATGAGCCCCTGTCTGGACAAACAATTCACACCTCTCCACAATAACATTGATACCGAGATAAAATGGACAACACAACTAAAGCTTTTTTGATAGTAAAATACCTTGCTGCGACAATAAAATGATAACATTTAAACATAGTAGGCTAGGTAAAATCAACAATGACAACTAAAAAAAGCCTTGCGTGCCTTCTTTCATATGAACCAGTAACCATTACTGTGGACTGTATCATAGCAAAAAAATTCATTGGCCTCTGGTAAAAAGAATTAATTCAAAGCTTTCTAATTGGACATTATTTGGCAGGAGTTTTTTATGGAATCACATATCAGCATACAGAAATTAGTTACAGCTGTGTTGTTTTTAAATCAAGCTCCATATTTTAGTGAATATTCAAGCCAAGCAATTTTCTCTGCTGTGCACTAATGCACATCCGCTTCCTTGGCTGTTACTCTGTTGATCACATATACACATGGGCTATCTTTGGTATTCATTTTAAGCTTCTACATCCCTAGTCTGACTCTGCACCTGTTCCTTGATCCCTTCATCCCACATCCTCTCTTCCACATTTAAGAAATGACTGCAGGCTAGACACAACAGAGATGCTCCATCATGACTAGATTTAATCCAGTTAAATACAGATTTAATCAGAGTGTCGTACAAGGAGGTAATTGCGGAACACGATTCGCTTGGTATACCACAGACTCCGCAGCAATCCAGGCTGAATTTCCTCTGTGACCAGGCTATTGGCTGAGACAAAGGAGGGGTGGTGCAATCTAAGCTGCCTGAATCCTGGGCATTATTTGTAAATAGTTGTCAGTTATAATGAGGAATCTGAGAAGTTTGTCCTGACGACCGATTTAGGAATGGGATTGTGAATGGAGACACACCACTAAGAATGTGATCCCCTCTAGCCAACTTAAATCATGAGCAGTCCTCATTCTAACTGCTGACACTTCCCTATTATTTCAAGCCAGAGGAAGTGATGCATTCAACTCTTGTCTGAAATATTTCACGGGTCAGAGCATATACTGGGGTCGACAAATCACAAGCATAACCACCAGGGATGATAATATCATGTGCTGGCTATTTGTGTTTTATATTATCGGTTGCCCAGCAGACAAATAGGTTCAACAACCAGGAAAAGAAAAAATAAATAAAACAGCTTCTTTATTGACTTTTGCAAAACAAGAGATTTCATTTGATGTGTTTAAACACAATGCACTTCACTGTGGCGCTCAACTGACACACTACAAGACAATTTTACTCTGTAGATTAATCTGCATGCAGATGATATTTTCAGAACTGGAAAACAGGTATGTGGAAACAGTGATGACGCCAAGCAAAACAAAATGCAGCACAAAGCTGTCATACCTGCTTTGTGCTGGTAGCACAACATTCCTGCTAGCACAACACACAATTCTCCTGGTTACACATGCTGAGAGAAAATAAAGATGATAGCCAGCCGCAAATAATATATTTTACCTGTGATGCAAGAAGAGAATACCACATCAGTTATGAAGCTGAAACCTTGGCTGAATTTTTTTTAGCCGACTTTTTGTTGAGGTTGCAATGTCTGCAACAATGTTTTAGGTAGGTGGTAAGTGTCAAGGTAGCATCCACATGAATGTCAGGACCCAAAGTTTCTCAACAGAACATTTCCCAGAGCATCACACTGCCTCCGCTGGCTTGTCTTCTTCCTTTAGTGCATCCTGGTACCATCTCGTCCCACTTTTGGTATATACTAACCACCGCATACCAGGAACACCCCACAAGATGCTGCCGTTTTGGAGATGCTCTGACCCAGCCATCTCAATTTGACTCTTGTCAAAGTCACTCAGACTCACATGCCCATTTTTCCTCCTTCATTTGACTTGCTGTCTAATATAGAGCTGCAACAACTAATCGATAAAATCGATAATAATCGATTATGAAAATCTCATTAGCGATTAGTTGGTCTACATGTGGCATGGGGCGTGTTTACTCATTACATTACTTCTGTACCGTAAACACGCTTCGAAGAGTAAATACTAAAGTTGTGTCTCAAATGAAGTACTGTACACTTACACTATGCACTGTGTACTCTACCGTCTAGTGTGTGGATTTTAGAAAGGTAATATCATCTCAAATATAACACTAGCGTTTTTTTTTTCTACTGGAAATATAAGCCGCTTCTAGGTGACGGCGCATAATGCTAGCATTAGCATACACCCCAGAGTCACTAACAATTACTTTCTTCATTTTAGTGTTTGGCAGCGTTACCATTTATTCCCAACATGACCTCAGTCACCATCAGACGAAGGTGAAATCGTCACGTGACTGAAGAAGAAAGTTTTCTATTAAACATTTTCTAAACATTGCATTTTCTATTAAACACCGCAGAGATCAAACAGTGATGCATGAGCACAAACATGTTTATATCCAAAATGCTTGACTGTGTGTAAGGGGCAGGGGAAACTGGTGCAAGCTGCTTAAAATGTTTAGTTTAATTAAGTTTATTGTCATTATATGTTGTGTTTGTGCGCTTGCAGTGTAAATTCTGTCATTTATTATAACTAAAGTGATCTATTAACAACGAGGCCATGTTGCTGATCACGTGCAGTGTAGACACGGTGATACAGAGTGTAGTGCCAGTAAGATCTGTAATGTCTAATTAAAACACTATGATCAAAAGTAAACACAAGTGAAATAATTTGTCTGAAGACAGTGAGTAACAGAAACCACAAGGTGCAGTGAAAGGGAGTTTTTATTATTCATTTAGCACTGTAGTTTAATTCTGTGCTTTTTGTGCATCCATAAAAAATAATGCATAAATACTATAAAATATTTTATAGTATAAATATATATGTGTAATTTTGTTTATACTGTGTATATAATTATTTGTTCATTATTTTTTATGGAAGCACAATAAGCACCAAATTAAACTACAGTGCTAAAATGAGTGATATATATTCTTGTGTGTTTGTTGGGTTCTTTTCTGTTTTGTACAAACAGTTGTGTAAAGTTTTATTCTGAAGTTTATATTTGTAACACTCAGTTTGTGGATTTTATTTTAAGTAAACAAAAAAAAAATCGTACTAAAAGTCTGACCCTCCCCACCCGATTATTCGAAAAATAATCAGCCCTAGTAAAATGTAAATAAAAACAGAATGCATATATATATATATATATATATATATATATATATATATATATATATATATATATTGTCGCGACGGACTGACACTCGGTGCGAGAGGGAAGAAAATCGCTCCTTCTCCGACTGCCATGCCGGCGCGAAGCAGGCAGCCCTGCGCCGGACCCCGCGCTAACCGGAAAGGACGCCATGGCGGGCAGGACCCGCCAATGCCGTACCGTCCGAGGATTGGAGGATCGATCGGAAGAATTCCACCACTCCCTAACTGGAAGGCAGAAATAAAAGGACGCCCTTCCGCCCCGGGAAAGTTGAGTACTGACTCACCAAAATGGTTAGCGTCCGGAGCGGATACAGGAGGAGGTATTCCCCATGCACTCGCGTTAGCGTGACTAATCTCTCTCTCTCCCTCTCTCTCTCTGTCTCACCATATTTGGTGCAAGGTACCGACACGGACGAGGTCGACGCCGGCGGAGACTACACGCAGCGCTGAGGGACGGCACAAGAACCTCCCGGAATTCCCCCGACACGCCCCCGCGAGCGTCACGACCTCAGGCCGCCTCCGCAGCCCCACACACACACCCACACAAACCTGCACTCTACCAGAGAGAAAATAAAAGACTCAGCTTTTGCCCTACTCCAGCCTCCGTGTCTCTGTGCTCCGCCCTTTCCCGCTACACTGGTACACTCTGTGCATGAGCACAGACCCGCCCCTTGCATAAAAAAAATAAATAAATAAATATTTCCGACAAGGAGAGTGAGAACATGGACCAAACCTTGCAGCAGCTGTTGCAGACCAGTATCCAGCAGCAGACCGCCACCCAGCAGCTCACGGAAAGCCTCCAGGCGGCGACAAAGACCCTGGTGGCGCTGCAGTTCAAGGCCCGCGCGGCATCCACGCCTCGGGACGTGAGCTCCACCGCCTGCCCCCCTTTGCACCTGATGAAGACCCTCTGGCATATTTTGAGACATTCGAAACCATCGCCCGCCGTGAGAGATGGGATAGGGACGACTGGCCTCGCGCCTTAGGTCCCCTGCTCACCAGAGAGGCCCGTGAGGCCTATTACAGTCTCGAGCCAGAGGACGCGGAAGACTACACAACCATGAAGGAGGGAGTCCTCACCACGCGGCGGCCGAGTTTCATCGCTGGGTCTATCAGCCGGGGGCTCGACCCCACAGACAGCTAAACGCCCTCATCCGGCTCACTAAAAGGTGGCTACGCCCAGACCAGCATACGGCCATGGAAGTGGCGGAAGAGGTGGCTATGGATCGGTTCCTGAGGGCGTTACCCCACATGGAACGACAAGCCGTGGGGGTTCAAGCACCGCGAACACGTTGGAAAAACTGAGGGACCGATTCGTGTGGCCCGGGATGGATGCCGAGGTCCGGATGTTCTGCCAGCGGTGTCCCCAGTGCCAACACACCGCTCCCCGAAGGCCCCCGCCGGCGCCCCTCATCCCTCTACCCATCATCGGCGTTCCCTTTGAGTGGTTGGCTTGGACCTCATGGGGCCCCTCCCCAAGTCGGCCCGGGGCCATGAGTACATCCTGGTGGTCGTAGACTACGCCACCCGGTACCCGGAGGTGGTACCACTGCGCGAAGCCACCTCCCCCAACATCGCCAGGGAACTGGTACTCCTTTTCAGCCAGGTGGGAATCCCCAGGGACATACTAACCGACCAAGGTACGCCTTTTGTCTCAAAGTTAATGTCTGATGTGTGTCGGCTGTTGCAGGTGAAGCACCTGAAGACGTCGGTCTACCACCCCCAGACTGACGGTCTGGTCGAGTGCTTCAACCAGACGCTCAAACGGATGCTGCGGCGGGTGGTAGACGAAGAAGGGAGGAACTGGGACCTTCTCCTCCCTTACGTACTCGTTGCCGTCTGGGAGTGTCCCCAGGCACGGGAGCCTGGGAGGAACAGCCGTCCCTGTACCGCTCGGTCGTGGAATATGTACGAGAAATGCAAGACAGGATCGACCGAGTGGCACCGATAGTCCAACAGCACATGCGCGCCGCCCAGGAGGAACAGCAGCGGGTGTACAACCGCCCGGCGCAGCCTCGGGAGTTCCACCCAGGGGACCAGGTACTTCTTCTGGTACCCAATAGCGCCTGCAAGTTCCTGGTCCGCTGGCAGGGGCCCTACACCATTCTAGAGCATCAGGGCGCCGTCAACTACCGCCTGCAACAGCCCGGTAAGAGAATAGACGGGAAACTATACCACATTAACTTGTTGAAGAAGTGGGTAGAACCGGCTCCGGTGGTTTCAGCGTACGCCGCCCTGGACACAGATCAGAACAAGCGTGCTTTGGTCGACCTCGGGCAGGACCTCCCCTCTTTCAGATCTGACAAAAAAGGGCCAGCCGGACCAGGTGAGGTGGTCAGCCGACGCCGAGCGGGCCTTCCGGACTCTGAAGGAGGCCCTCACTAGCGAGCCGGTACTGCGCAACCCGGACTTTACCCTCCCCTTCTCGGTGCACACCGACGCATCCGAAACCGGGCTGGGCGCCGTTCTCTCCCAAACTTTTGAGGGAGAAGAGCACCCAGTGCTCTACATCAGCCGGAAGCTGTCCCCCGCGGAGAGAAGGTACGCCGCGGTGGAAAGAGAGGCCCTGGCAATAAAGTAGGCCATTGAGGAGCTGAGGTACTACCTGGCGGGCCGACCCTTCATCCTGGTGACAGACCACGCTCCCCTCCAATGGATGGCCAAGGCCAAGGACACTAACGTCAGGGTAACTTGTTGGTTTCTCACCTTGCAGGACTTCTGTTTTCAGGTCCAACACCGGGCGGTGGCCCTACACGGGAACGCGGACGGGCTCTCACGGAGGGACGTGCTGTGGGCCCATGACCTGGCGGCAGTAGGCTCGGAGCTGGGGGGGAAACTGCTCGGGACGGACTGACACTCGGCGCGAGAGGGAAGAAAATCGCTCCTTCTCCGACTACGTGCGGCGCGAAGCAGGCAGCCCCGCACCGGACCCCGCGCTAACCGGAAAGGACGCCATGGCGGGCAGGACCCGCCGATGCCGTACCGTCCGAGGATTGGAGGATCGGTTGGAAGAATTCCACCACTCCCTAACCGGAAGGCAGAAATAAAAGGACGCCCTTCCGCCCCGGGAAAGTTGAGTACTGATTCACCGAAATGGTTAGCATTCGGACGGAGCGGATACAGGAGGAGGTATTCCCCATGCACTCGCGTTAGCGTGACTAATCTCTCTCTCTCTCTCTCTCTCTCTCTCTCTCTCTCTCTCTCGCCATATTTGGTGCAAGGTACCGACACGGATGAGGACGACGATGGCGGAGACTACACGCAGCGCTGAGGGACGGCACGAGAACCTCCCGGAATTCCCCCGACACGCCCCCGCGAGCGTCACGACCTCAGGCCGCCTCCGCAGCCCCACACACACACCCACACAAACCTGCACTCTACCAGAGAGAAAATAAAAGACTCAGCTTTTGCCCTACTCCAGCCTCCGTGTCTCTGTGCCCGCTACAATATATATATATACATTGTCGCGACGGACGGACACGCGGTGCGAGGATGAAGAGAATCGCTCCTTCTCCAACTGCCGTACCGGCACGAAACAGGCAGCCCCGCAGTGGGCCTTGCGGCACCCGGAAAGGACGTCATGCCGGGGAGGACTACGCCGCGATCGGCCGGGGATTGGAGTATCCGACGGAGGAATTCCACCACTCGCTACCCGGATGGCGGAAATAAAAGGGCGCCCTTCCGCCCCGGGAAAGTTGAGTACCGACATACTGAAACGGTTGGCGTCCGGAGAACGATCCCCCGTACAGGTATTCACCTGTACTCCCTGTAATCTGACTAACCTCTCTCTCTCTCTCTCTCTCTCTCTCGGCATACACTTCGGCGGAAGACTCCGACACCGAAGAGGACCGCGCCGGCCGAGACGACGCGCAGCGCTGAGGGACGGCCCGAGAACCCCTAGGCTTCTTCCGGGATTCCCCCGACACGCGAACCTACACACACGCCCCCCGGACCTACACTCTACCAATTCCAGAATAAAGCCTGAGTTTCTTTGCTTACTTCCGCCTCCTGTCTCTGTGCACCGCCCAGCCCGCTACAATATGTATATATATAAATATATATATATATATATATATATATATATATATTATAGAGATGCATTAATGTATTGGCCGATAAAGGCTATTTTTCCCGCTATTGGCTGATAGTTTAAAAACATCCGATGATCGGGGCCGATTGTATCCTGTAAATCAAAAGAGAAAACACATGGATTTCGTACTGTGTGTAAAGACGACGTCTCTTGTGTGGAACGATGACAAAACTGCAGTTTGTAATCTCTGCACTGATAAAATTTTACACTGGAAGTAAATTTTACAATGCAGAAGTTTCAGTGTTGAGTCAGTCCACGCCCCCCACGTTTGTTCTTTTTCAAAGTTTGACTTACAATAAAGTCTTGGGCTAACTTTAACGTGCTTGTTTCTATTAATAACTATTTTCTTACCTTCATAGCTGTTTATAGTTGTATGTTGAAGTAAACAGTCCAAAGCATTTCTATGGCTTATTAAAAGGTGCTTTGCAAGTGTTCTTACATATATTGACGTTAATTTTCTAGAGCTTCTGCTGTGTGAAATAGCATCATTGCTGTTATAGTGGACGAGCTGGAAGCAGAAGTGCCATTTTGGTTTGGATGGATGGATGGATAGATAGATAGGTATATAGATAGGTAGGTAGGTACATATATATATATATATATATATATATATATATATATATATATATATATATATAGAGAGAGAGAGAGAGAGAGAGAGAGAGAGAGAGAGATAATAACACAGTTTGTGAATGAAAAAGTCTTTTTCCAGTATCCCTGTTTTATTTTCACTGTTTTCCAGTGTTTCCAGGGCATAGTGATAGGGTTCGCAAGAAAATCTTCTGGTATAGAGCACGCCCTCTGCAAGCTTAAATCTGAATATGAAAACAGAATGAATATTTTAAGACAACAGATATCAATAAAAATGCAGATAATGGCACGGCATTACAACCTTAATATATACTACTTTATTCAGGTAATGAAAATAGCTTGGCAGTTAATAATTCTTTGGTTGTCATCCCTATGTCCTTGCCTTTACAGTTATCATTTCCAACAACATTGACTTTAGGATTACAGAATGTAATCAGTTCTTCTTATCTTCCACACTGAACCAAAAGAAAAGGAGGCATTGCCATCTTTACCCTTCCATTTTTGAGGACCAATAAACCTTCCACAAAGACAAAGACTCCTAAGAAAGTCAAACTTTAACATATCACTGCAACAGGAATATTAATTCTGCTGTTAAATAATTAGACATTTATTCTAATCATTTATTATTATCATCTTCATGTGTTCTTAATACTCTGCCCTTGGTATAACACTATTGACTTTTTCCATGCTCCTATTTCCACTGTGCACTCTCTTCTGTAGCTGAAGTTTGGTTTAGACGATCACACAAATAGCATTCCCTCCCGTTGTGGTCAGGTGCAAGTGTGAGTGGCAGAAGGAAAGGTCGCCAGTAAAATAAACATACACACACACACACACACACACACACACACACACACAGAGAAAAGCCTCCCCAAGGATGAACTTTTCCTCTAGGATGGGCTGAACTCACCTCCTGCCCCAGCCTGATAGCTCAGACGGGGCTGTGTTTAAAGCTCTCGGTTGGGTGCCTTGGCATATGACATACACACTATGCTCAGCTTGAGCTGCCAAGCAAATCTTCCATTCTCAAACACACACACACACATACACACACACACACACACACACACACCCCTGAACCTGTTACATTTTTTGTTGCTCTCATTTGCATACAGAACAAACAGGAAATTGTGTTCATTTGTATGCAAATGTCTGTGTCCCTAAGGCATCGCCTTTGAATTAAAAGTTTTACCATCGTATTAATCCTAAATTACACTGTGGCACTGAGAGGGGTCCCTGTTCCTGATAGGATGGGGAGGAAAACTGGTCAAATGCCGGGAACGGGATGGTTGTGTGCTTGGGGTAGTTCTCATCACGATACCTCAAAGAACAACATCAGATTGTGGCCATTTCAGGTTTTGTCTTCTGATTAGGGCTGCAATGACTAAAAATAAGATCATTAAGATCATTAAGAATAATCCATGTGGATTTTTATATCTGATGTTATTTTGTTTGCGTAACAGTAGAAATGTTTTATAACGCACTAGTTCATTTTATCCCGTATTGCTGGGTCGAATGTAATATGTAACCCTGAAGGCATTAGGGGTGCTTCAGTATTACAACGCATAGTACTGTGCTCAAATGAGATGCCTTTCTTAGCAACATATTGATGATGCATCAACATCAACCTGCTTGGCAAATTAAATATACTAAGCGGTTGACATTAAGCCTAGTTCACACTAAACAATTTTAAGTCGCAGTGTTTGCCGACAAAAACCCTTCAATCTGCACTCGCCAATCAAGCAGTCGATCGTTATGTGTGAACTACTCATCGAAGCATCGCAGTGGCATCGGCGTCGCCACACAGATATTTGGCATGCTAAATGCTGGCATCGGCGACTCCACATCCTGTGGTGTGAATATTGTCGTCACTGGCATTGATTGCAGCGACGAGCTACAGCCAATGAGAGAGCACGGCATTGGTTGAGGTCACCATGAGGAAAGGAAACCCACGGAACCTATGGCAGAAGCATAAAGGGGAGAAGCTGTACAACATTTTACTCACCTCCAACTCTCTGTAGCACACACAAACCCTGCTACCCATGTGTGCTAATCCAGTCCTTCACCCAATTTCTTTGTCTTTTTCTTTTTGGGGTTTCTTCAGGACAGATTATCATCCAAACAGCTCGCACCGCTTGTTTCTGTCCTACGTCCATCTTCAAATAAACAACTCCTGTTTCGCGTGTGGTTTTCCTGTCATATATGCGTGCCACTTCTCATGTGTGTTTTCGTGACAAAACGTAGTTTGGACACCAAACTACGTTAGAGTCATCAGATGACAGAGTTGTTGTGAGATCATGTGGTGTGTGACCCCCCACTTGTCGCTGAGCAGTCACGTAGTGTGAACACCACAATGACTTCATGACTCCCGATTACAAGAGAGCAAGTCGTGTAGTGTGAACAGCACAGCGATCTGCCGAAGTTGAAAGTCATGTAATGTAAACTTAATCTTATATGCTGCATTCGACTTACCTCGGAATATACAAAATGAAGAAAAAATAAACTAGGCTCAGACGATGCACAGGTTGTAGCCTTCCCCCCAAAGAATGTTTTGGAGGGAGCCCAGCCTGAAGCTGGTCCAGGATAATCTTGATCCAGTCGTGCTGCCATTGGTTCTCCAGGATCTGCTCGGCCTGCTCTGACATGACATGACAGGTCTAGCATTCCAACAGGGATTTGTTGGAGACTAATGCAAGTGCAGATTATTTTATTAAAGGTGAAACATGCGTGAAAAATTATTAGGACTATGTAACATAAACACAAATGTAAACTAGACAAGCATGAAATATACATGAACATGGCATGGAATCAACAATGTTTAATGATGCTACTCACAACAGACGCTAGACAAATAGTGGTGCTCATTGTGCATAGACGTTGTTCAAACAAACAAAAATGGCAAATGATATTTCTTTTACAGCCCTTCTCATCTACCAGCCTTTTAATCTCACATGATCAATCAACTATAACGTTTTTCCGGTGGTTTTTTTCTTTTTCGATATAAGCCAAGTCTACGTTAGATATTGGCTTAGTCTGGTGCTCAATCATCTGTAGTGTGTTAGACTCTTCAATGTATCTTCATAGAAGAAATATGTGTCAGTCTACTGTGATTGATATTCCTTAATACTGTCAGGACAGATTGTGAAAGACCATGAAGAATTTTGATGGGCGGGCCATTAACTGCGAGGGGCACTTACTGATTAATATGGAAGCAGAGCAACTGAAATATGCATGTCTTTGCATACATACTAATACATTTGCTGTGTAGTGTAGAGTAGTCAAATGAGCGCTGTTACAAAACCCTCAGAAAATCAATGCAACACCCTGTACGTAATTACAGTTCATGATGATTCTGTAGATATAAACCTTTTCAATCAGTGACTGAGAATAAACTTATGATTGATCGGTGCTGCCTGTTTTACATTCTCACTGTTAGTGAGAGTCAGCAATGAACAAGTGAACATGAACATCATGCTCAAGTGATTTTGCAGAAATCGACATATTACACTTAATTCCATCCAGCAAGCATTAATTAATAAATTACCTCACCTCTACTCACATGCAGAGATATATCTCGATTTCTTGAAAATGGTTTGTTAATTGCATGGATCCACTTATTCATAATAATTACATTTTTGTATAAAATATATATTTTTTAAAAGCCCATTTTAAGAATGTTGCCAGTATAGTCATGTGTGATTCAGATCATTTTGCATGTTGTTGTAGTGACTGTATGTCTGATTGCGTATAGAGTTGCATTTGATTGTGTTTTGAGTATTGAACTGTATTTTCAATGTTGTTTGCCTTGATGTGATTAAAAAAAAACACCTCTCTGCACGCTCTGTCTGAACTGTTATATTGTTAGTGCATGTAATACTAGTGCAAACCCCCCACCCCCCAAACATATTGTCATAAATACCAATTACAAATCAAGTACTTCTTTGCATATTAACTATCACTTTGCACTTATTAATATACACTACACTACTGACCTACGCATGCAGACTGTTTCATAAGTATCCAATAAATAACAATGCTGGATATCTTGAACAATTTGGGGGAAATTCATTATACAGAAATAGATAATAAACCAGATATTTAATGGTAGCATTTGTCTCCTGGGTCAGTACTTGGAAAAACCATATTGAGCTACAGTTACAGATGCAGATCAACTGGGATAATGCTCAACAGCAGCTTTTATCCACTCTTCTTGGTAAAATTGCTCAAGCTCCGTCATATTGGATGGAGACAAAATATTGCCATTGACCACGAAAACATATAATATTGCATCATGAATTTTTGTAATTGTCATTTAGCCCTAATTGGAACAGTTGAAATTTTGCCAGAAATTGGGCCAATGAGGAAGCTGTTTATAAGGGTTACATTAAAATAAGTCCCTCCTGAGAGCAACCCACAAAATGCAGCATGTGAACTAGTTTTGTGGCTAGTGCAGATTGACATCATCATGAATTCCACTAAGTGAAGGATAGTTTACCCCAAAACATTTTTGCTATTGCAGATGGCTAAGGATATGACCTAATGCGTTCAACAATACAATGACATCAGAAATGGAGAACAAAATCAGTGGGCCTAATGTGCTACAGTGTCTTATGAACAACACTAGAGTACGAGTTCATGTGCTGTGCACAGAGCAGTGTGTAAAGTGCCCTTCTCTTCCTCATACATACAGAACGCATTTGAGGCAGGATTGGTGAAAAAGTAAAAGATCAGCGCAATGCAGAAATGTCTAGTGAAATAGGAAGGATGATCTGTTTGATGTACTAATGTTTGGACAGTTAGTGGTGGCCAGTTTTATACCTGATTTGTTTGCCTTCCAAATTGTAAATTCATGTCTGTTGCTAGGAGCTTATAAGGCAGTGCTTCCAATTGTGTGATTATCTTGGAGGATTGGACTCCTTTATAACTGCCAGTGTTTTCTTTTACCAATTCCCATGTATATTCCTTTTTGGTGAAAGAACTATTCATGTAAACCAGGGAAACCATGCTTTAATACCTGCTTACCACTTGACTGCTTTTGTCATGGAGATCTGGCAACCAAAGACATTAAACACATTAAACCAGACTTTCTGATTTTTTTTTTATTGTTGTTGGAGCATCACTTGACCACAAGAGGAATGAAATGCATATTAATAACATATTTTATATTGTAACTTATTCTGTAAACAGCAGGATTTTCATGTCAATATCCTAGGCATGAGTCGGGAATGCACCCTATATATATACATATATATATATATATATATATATATATATATATATATATATATATATATATATATATATATATATATATATATATATATATATATATATATATATAGTGAAGTTGCCCTGATGAACAACTTGTTGTTCCATTTTCGTAATTTAATGCTTTGCGAGTGAAGACATTCACGGCTTTATCTGTTCGGCAGCACGGACAAGGGAAGCTAAAATGCAGCAAAGAAAGATGTTTTGTTGCTCTGCTCTGAAGTCTGAAGACAGCAGGTTATTAAAATTCATATAGGATACAAAAGAGGCAAAAAAGAAAAACACATTACAAGATACAACACAATTTTTGTGGACACCACGTTTAAATCGTTTAAATCTTGATTGCCATCATGATAGGAATCTTTCTCCGATTACAGATGCTAGCATCAATCCTCCCAGGTCTGCTGTAGTCTGAATTGAAGAGCGCAGGCCACTTTTGAAATATTCTACAATTCTATATGGAAACCTAGTCAACGATCCTTCTCCAACCTTAATATATATTACTAGATAGTCTCAGGGCAGTTTTCTCGCTACTGAGGACACCAAACACCAACGGTCAGGATAAAAAATATGCCGTTTAAAGAATTGCTCAAGCTCAAGGACACCCATTGCTTGTTACTCATTTTTATTTATTAATTTCTGCTAGTTTCTCATGAAGGGTGCTTATTGAAGAGTTGAATGTGTATACTAAAACAATTGAGTATTCTAATGGAAGAAAAGAGCAGTTCATTATCGATGCACATCAACACTTGGCTGAATCCTAGTGCTTAAAACAGCAGGCTGGATGATGGAGTTTTAACAAATCAGAATGCATGATGAACGATGAGAATTAAAAGCTGAACTTGCATGCATAAAACTTTTATATTGTACAACCAAAGTCTTTGTGATAACCAATGAAGAGTGAGAAATGTAGGGTTTGTCAGATGATGGGTAGAACACTTGTGACATAAAATGAAAGGATGTGCAAACTGTCCATCATGATAGTTTCCCCACTTACCCTGCACTTCATTTTCCTTTCTCTCACGTTCCTCCTGCCAAATGGTGGCAGCAATTATTGTTGAATGGTGCAGAATTGTATAGGAGCTACCTGCCCATTTTTTTTCTTGGTAAAAGCACCAGGGCCTATTTCTCCACTAATAAAACCCACGGTCTATCTGGCGGAGGAACAGGGCTTAGAAATTAATGTAAAAAATAAAAATATAACAAAAAACCCCCAGAAGGTTTAGGAGGCTCCTTGAGGACTTGGTCATATACAAAGCTAGGGAGCAGCAGTACTATCTGGGGCTGAGTGACACGCTAACAATAACTTGCTCCACAGTCCCTGCAGCACTGCAGGCTGCATAGAATAATTTAACCAATGTGGAACACACTGGGAATAATGGAGTGCTGTGATTTAACTGTAATTGCGTCCAGACTCAGGATGGCACAAAAAGCAAAGCTATCTCTAAACGGTGGGACTCCAGTTCTCCATCAGAGGACTGTACTGACATGTACTGACATTTCTATTCATTTTCCTTAGAAATCCATGTGCAACAACACTTAGTTGTCAAGTACAGCTGCAAAAACATCAACAGCTTTGATAATGATTTGATAAACTTGATCTTTTTTTTTTCTTTCCGAACGAGCAGTCAGAACAAAGCAATGCAGTGGCACACAAGATTACAATAGTGCTCTGATGATTTAATTAGCTAAAATACATCTGCAAAATATTGTGCCACAGCTTGAATTTCATGCATGACTAAAGAGTCTCTACTAAGCTTGTGCGATGTTGATTTTTCCCTGCTTGTGATTGACCAATTTAATGATTGAGAACCGATAACCTAAAACCACAGAAAATCAAGCATTTCCACCATCTTAGGTTTAGCAAGAGTATGGGAAGTAATATTATCAGCTGCACAGTCGGGAACCACTTTCCAGTAATGCGATGTGCTGAATTTTGACTCAACAGGAGAATCTGCCTCCCCTTCATGTGCATGTGAGTTACATAGAGTTTTGTTGGGAGGGGGGGAATTCAGATTCTGTAATTTAATTGTAATTTACCTAGAGAATACCAGCACCAGGATGCCTACTCTGTATGTACACGTGCACGTGAAGGGGAGCTGGATTCTGCTGAGGAGTGTATTTCATCACTTTCTGATTATCATTACCTCATTAAAATCATTCATAAATTGTTATATTTGACACTTTGTTGTAAGCCTATTTAATATTTTTAGTTCAAAATCTTTTTAGTAAATAAAAACCTGAAAATGCATTTTTGTTTTCAGCCAGAATGTTTGGTGGCACATATAATAAATATAGTTGATGTTATTTATATTCATATAATCAGATATAGATATTTAGGGCGCATGGTGGCTTAGTGGTTAGCATGTTTGCCTCACACCCCCAGGGTCGGGGGCTTGATTCCCACCGCAGACCTGTGTGTTCGGAGTTTGCATGTTCTCCCTGTGCTGTGGGGGTGTTCTCCGGTTTCATCCCCCAGTCCAAAGACATGCATGGTAGGCTGATTGGTGTGTCTGTTGTGTGTGAATGTGTGTGCATGGAAGGAGCCTCCCCTGGGCACCCTGGGCAATGTTCAGTATCATACTGCTGAGTGGCTAATCCTTCCACTATGACGTGGAACCTTGACATGAAAAGAACAAGAAGATCAGATATTTGTCTAATGTTAGCTATGTCAAATAAATATTGATAGATTTCATTTCACATTAATACAATTAAAACATTCGCCATTTATCTTTGCAGAAAGTGAGATGGGGAGAAGGGGACGGGGCTTTCAGACAGTGCCACTTAATATTGGAGAGATCTAAACATCTATGCCAATCATTACAGATTCATATGCTGATAACTTGTACAAGCATACTCCGATGTTTAATCGGGGAACTGCTACACAAAATGTGTATATATATATATATATATATATATATATATATATATATATAATCAGAGTTAACATCATTGGATATTGTGGCAATGTAATATCATGTGGAGCACAAGCCTTGCCTCTACCGAAAACAGGATGGATGGAGCAAAACGTTTTAAACCTGGTGAGAAACATGTCAACTGTGGAGCATAACAAGCCGTCTCTGATGATCATGCAAGTTGTAGGCAAACATCTTAATAAATGTTCATGAAGAGAGGAAGGCAACAAAGAGTGGTGCACTTTTGGGGGAGCACTTTGGTTAGTCCTCATGCTAAAGGAACGCATGCTGTACCGCATCTCAGTATCTATGGAAAAACACATCTCTGGGCCAAATAAAGTTGGTTAATGGCAATGCTATGCTCTAAGCATAGTATATGTGCTGCACGTGCTATTGGTTATTATGAAAGTAAGTTAGGACTCCAAAGAATTAATGAATAGTTACAGCACGTGAGTCCATGCCAGAAACCTTCACTTTATGGTCCAGGGCCAAAACATTTCGAGAAGAGTCTATAATAGCTTTCAGTAACATTCATAAGAGTTCTGTTTTAACAAAATAGTGGGTGGATGATTTCTCAGAATGTACACATCAACCTACTGTGATCTGTGTGAAAGTGTGTACACTCAGCATGACATACAAGAGAATTGTAGTCAATGTTCATTGCATGGGTCAAAACATAGCGAGGCAATATAGAAGGAGCACTCATCCCTCTCCACACCATGTCACTCGCTGAGAGGGGGAATTTGTGACAGAAGCAGAAAGGAACAGGCCAGCGAGGCAGGGGAAACCAGCATGACAGCTGGTCTACAAAGGTTGTTTGGAATTTCTGGAGGAGCAGAGCAGTGATGCCTTCTGTGGAGCCACTGTATGAACTTGGGAATCGAGAGGAGAAAATGCTCACCCCAGTTTTAGCACTGCTAAATTGGCTACTGGTCAATTTTAGGATCCTGTTTAAGATTCTTAATGATCAAGCTTCTTCTTATCTCAAAGATCTTCTTACACAACATTCATCTAGCAGATTTTTAAGATCTTCTTCTGTATGTCTCTCGAACCCGTTTAAAATCTAAGGGGATAGAGCTTTTTCAGTTGCCGCCCCTCGTTTATGGAATCAGTTGCCGCCACTGGATATCCGCCTTGCACCTTCTATTATCGTTTTTAAAAAGAGTCTGAAAGTATATCTATTCTCTCAGGCGGTTTAATGTTATATTTACTATTGTTTATTGTCTGTCTCTATTTGGTTTTGTTATGTTTTCCATTTAAGTTTTTCTTACTCTGTTCAGCACTTTGGTCACCTTTGCTGTGTTTACTGTGCTATATAAATAACAATTAAATTACATACTTACTTACTGTTTCTTATTATGACTCATTCACTTTTAGGTGCATATATACCTGCCTACTTATTCTCTCTCTTTGTGAGGATTTACCATTTGTGAGTGTTAATTTCCCTGTTGATCATCTTTGGTGTTGATTTCCTGTTTCACCCTCCAGTTTGCCTATCAATATGGATTGTTAATATATGACTTTAAGAAGGTGTATGTAAGTTTTTATGAATTTTATTTTATCACACATTGTATACACCTGAAAAATACCCAAAATACCAAAAACAATAAACAGAGACATAAAAATATTCATAAATTAATACATTTTATGCTTAATCCATCACATCTCATATTGTCATGGCATTATCCAACAACTTTATTGCATATCATGTTTGTACAAAACAGTTGTGTCATTGTCTGTCAGTTGCATGTCTTTTAATGAGCAGTAAAATTCAGGAAACTTACTTTCCTTATTTAGATAGTTAGTTAGTTAATATTACAATTCTTGGTATTTAATGCCTTAAATTGACAGTAAAATTTTCTATCTGAATTTAAGTGAAGACAGTTTTTAAATCGGTCTTTCTGAATATTAAAGCAGTCAAATTATTCTGTTAAATAACCGTACTCTTCCAGATACTGTCAGCTGTCAGCTGTTACGATTTTAACACCGTGTTAAGAATGTGTTGTTTGTGGAGAATTGCTGCTGTGCATTTACTGAAAGAGCCTGATAAAGTGTCTAACATGCACTGTCTGTTCTTTGCCATGTGTTTCAGCTTATTTCAGCTATATGTTACAATTCTGCATCCTTCCAAAGCAGCTGAATTTGTCCAAAGTGATAAAAGATATTTGGTGGGTACACTTTTCAGGGGATTTGTTATTTTAGTTGTAGATGCGCCTACAAAACTGTAGTTTTCTGTCTAAATGGCTTTGGCTATTAAGACAAAAATCCCCAAGAAATGCAGATATGAGATTCAGTAGTCTCCTGAATTTCAATAAACAAGGAAGTTGACAAATAATTGATTTCATTACATACAGTCAAGACCATAAATAATCGGACACTGATAAAGGTATTTTTATTTCCCAGACAGTGCATCATTTGGGTGTATTTAATAATACTTGGTGTATTTTATTGCTTTTCAAATAGAATGTGCATAAATTGAAAAACTGTGTTCCTTCTCCCTCTGCATTTTCTTTTTGCTGGGGAGAGGCGGAGCTTATCTTGCCTTTTATCTAGCTGTCAGTGCAAACCAATGTTGCCAACTATGGCACTTTTCAGACCCCTTTAGCGACTTTGTTTTTTTGGAAAAAAAATTTTTTGCGGCAAATCTAGCGACTTTTTGGACAAACCTTAGGGACTTTCCAAATGTCGCCAGTATTGTCCAGCAAGCACAAGGTCTTGCTTTCCCACTGCACTCTCACCTCTCTCTGCATCTGCTCTGGTCAGTGAGTGGCTGAAAGCCAGAGATTTAACAATGTCATGGAGTCATAACGAGACATGTTTTTTTTTTAATGTCATGTTAAAATTTAATGTCACGCAAGACGAAACACAAGAGCAAAAAAGATATCTATCTATCTATCTATCTATCTATCTATCTATCTATCTATCTATCTATCTATCTATCTATCTATATCTATCTATCTATCTATTAAAACCAGATTATAGATTAGGTTGTATAAATATAGATTTTATATAGAATATAGATAATCATTATATCTGGTATCCTCCAATAGTGTGTGTGTGTGTGTGTGTGTGTTGGGGGGTGGGGGGGAATGTTGGCGTGATATCATGCCACATGATATGAGAGGTTTGGGGGACTTTAATTACACAAAGTTGAGAACCTCTGATTTGAGGGTATTTATGTGAAAAATCAGATGAACAATGTAGGAATTACAGCACTTTATATGTGCCATATTAGGGATGTGAGCTCTAATGTCAGTCATGTAGTACAACCACCTGTCATGACCTACCTCACAGCAGAATGAACCCCAGTGCAGCCATTCAGCACAACACGCTAATTGTCATAAACTTGTTTATTGGATTAATGGCATAATTATTTCCAATAGTTACCACTCATTGTTCTCCTTGCTCAGTTTTCTTATTTGTTTGTTTGACAAAATGCTGTTGTCAACAAACCAGTGCAGAAAAAAAGTGTTTGAAGTAAGTTACATTGAATTTAGGGAGTAGACGATTTCTAACCTTTTATAAATCCAAAATAAAAGTCATGGGAAACAATGTAAATGCATAATTGGAAAAAAAAAAAAGATTGAAATCATATTATGCAAGGTAAGGCAATGGTCAGTCCATTTCTCAATGACAGGGCTGGAAAACTATCAGTGGAAAATAGAGTGAAATGACATGAAGTCACGGAATTGTGGAGGAGGTGGATGTAAGTGCAGATTTAGTTTATTGATAGTGACAAAGTAGCAAGGCAAGGAAACAACATGAACATGACATGATGACAACAGAAAACAAAAGATAGACACAGAATGCTATACATTATGCAAGGCATTCCATTTCTGGAGGCCCTTGGATCATTGAGGCACTCTACCCTCAGTGTAGCAGGCCAGATACGCAGCGTCTATCACTGAGCAGTGAGGCAAACATTCTCCGCATAGCTAAGGGGTCTGCAACATCCAAGGTGGAGCACGAGAGTGGAGCGCCAGCCACCGCAAAGCCAGTGGGTGGAGTGAAGCCTGCTGGAGGAGCAACATCCTCCATGAGGCCAATGGGAGGTAGTGACTTCCTCCGCAGAAAAAGAGGGGGGAGCTATGCACACCACGAAGCACGGGGAAGGAGCGATATCTTCAGCAAAGCAATGAGGTAGAGTGACATACTCAGTGGAGAAAGGAGGTGGAGATTCTTCCTCAGTGGAGCCAGGTGGTGTAGTGACGTCCAAAACAGAATGTCCAAAGACGGAGTGACACCCTTGGTAAGGCCATAAGACGTAATGGTGTCCTCAGTTGTGCAACGGGGCGGGTGACATCCTCAGTGGGTCAGGGAGGGTGGGAGATAGTTCCAGCCTGGTCAGGCGCCTCCTCCTCAAAAAACATCCTAAGGGGGAACATGGCTTCGAGACATTCCTGCATGGTGCTGACACAATCTCCCTTCCCCTGTTGCTCCCACATCTGGTGGTTCCTCTCCAGTAGCTCCTGTTGTCCCTTGAAATAATCCACTACATCCATGTTAAGGTTAAGCTTTCTGTCATGGAATTGTAGAGGAGGTGGTTGCAAGTTTTAATTTACTGATAGTGATAGGTTTACTGATTGTTTGATAGGTTTACTGATAGGTTTACTGATGAATTTACTGATAGTGATAGGGGCGGCTGTGGTGCAGGTGGTAGAGCGGGTTGTCCACTAATCGTAGGATTGGCGGTTCGATTCCCGGCCCGGGTGACTCCATATGCCGAAGTGTCCTTGGGCAAGACACTGAACCCCAAGTTGCTCCCGATGGCAAGCTAGCACCTTGCATGGCAGCTCTTCTACCATTGGTGTGTGAATGGGTGAATGAGACACAGTGTAAAGTGCTTTGGATAAAAGTGCTATATAAGTGCACATTTACCATTTTTTAGTGAAGGAAACAACATGAACATAACATGAGTAAGTACAATGACCCTGACAACAGAAGACAAAAGCTAGATACCAAGTGCTGTATAAGACCTGACTAAAATACTAGTGCTCCTTAAAGGAATCAGGTGCAAAAAGTCACGTGATCATATGAGGTAAAGTGGCTGATGGGAGTCGTGGTCCAGTGCCGTCAACCATGACAGAAGTATGAGGTGAATATTTAGTATCAGTGTAATTAAAGCGCAGTTTTATTTTATGTATCTAATGTTATTTCATAATTTCATTTTGGGGTTCTTTGAAAAAAAAATTTAATTATGAAATATGACTATGTGATGTCTGCTCTCTATTACATTGTTAGTCAACTTCAGTTTCAACATCTCATGATGGGTTTGTACGCTAGATTTTTTCCGTCAAGTATGAAATCCCAACGAATCACCATAATGCAATGCAAGAATTTAAAATAGAGTAAGTAATCAATTAATAATTTAAAAAAATAATGTTCCCATGAAACACCTGTCAACTTAGCGAGGATGATGACGACTCACATATTCACACAAAAAATTTACTTCTTCATGAAATCTCCACAAATCCTTTTCTAGATATGCAATCATATTGGTGTCCATATCACTCACGACAATGAAAAGTCTTTCATCTAGAAATTTGAGCGATACTAGGTTAGAGTCTGCACCAATAACCCATTTCATGTCTACATTTGGCTCTACATGTTTGTGTAAAATCGGCATATCCGGTTGAACGAATCAGGTACAGAGTCTGAATACTGTAGCTACAATGCATGGCTAAAGATTTGTGGACACCTCACCATAACTCCGATATGTGCTTGTTGAACATCCCATTCCAGATTTATTCTCCGTTTGCTGTTATAATAAGCGCCACTCTTCTGGGAAGGATTTCCACTAGATTCTGGATTTGTGTCTGTTGGGATTTGTGTTCATTCAGTCACAAGAGCATTAGTGAGGTTGAGGTCAGGTACAGATGTTGGGTAAGAAGGCCTGGGGTGCAGTCGGTGTTCCGGTTCATCCCAAAGGTGTTCAGTGGGGTTGAGGTCAGGGCTCCGTGCAGGACACTCGAGTTCTTCCTCTCCAACCTTAACACACCATGTCTTCATGGAGCTCGCTTTGTGCACTTAGTGTCATGCTGGAACAGGTTTGGGCCTCTTAGTTCCAGTGAAGAGAAATTGTAAAGCTACAGCATACAAAATTCTTCTAGACAGTTGTAGGCTTCCAACTTTGTGGTAACAGTTTGCAGAAGAACCACATATGGGTATAATGGTCAGGTGTCCACATACTTTTGACCATAAATAGTTTATTGGAGGATTTTTATTATTACATAAATGTCCTTAAATAAACCTTTGCCTTTTCAGGGGACCAGAAGGGTTAATTAGGAATTTCCTATATGTTTCAGTTTGGTAGTCTGTCATCAACTTTGGAGGACAGATTACCAGTAGCTCCAAGGTTCACTTGAGGTCTCAGAAGAACGAGAAGAAGAAAGTGAATGATGTACGTCAGTGGCATTTAAATTAAATACAATAACATATGGTCACTTTGAGGCTTTGTTGAAGGTGAGTTCTTACATGAACAAGAAGGTTCTCAAGTGAAGGAGCTTTGGTGTAGACACTGAGCTTTGATTGGAATGTAATTGGAGAGCAACTGATCATAAATCACAGTTTGGGGCTCACTCTGCCCAACCAGCCCCCTCCGCGTCTCTCTCTCTCTCTCTCTCTCTCTCTCCCCCCCTCCTTTCTTTGTGTTGTTTGCACTGACTTCATTGTTTCCTCTCTATGCCAGTCATGTTCAGTGGAGCAATGCTGGGGAACAAGGTCTCCTACTGGGGCCCTGAGAAGAGAGAGAGAGAGAGAGTGTGATTTTGGAGGTTGAGTTAAGTTAACTCTCCACTTTGAAAGGGCAGTGCAGTATAGGAAGATATGGAGGCTATGTTAGGTTACAAAAGCACTCAGCCTCAGTTTTGGGAATAATCACTATCCTTCAAATATCATATGTTTCTATCATGCTTGTGTTCTTTTCTTTTGTACTTTTGCATTACACTGCCCCCTCCCCAATTATTTCTAGAAGAAAGAGGATTGTGCCTTTATTTATTCTAAGCAGGATAGCTGAAGGAGAATAAGAGACAGCAGAGACTTACTGAGCAAGTGTTCCATCTCACCTGTGAATAGCAATGGCCATGTGCAGGTCAGTGGAGCACAGGCCACTGATTGAGTCTGAACTAGGGTGGATTCAGTAATAGCACAGGCGAATAGAGGGGAGAAGAAAAAACAAGAACAGAAAAGTGGGCAGAGGAGAAGATGCGAAGGGGCCGAGTAAACATACCAAAACAAATTGCTTCTTTGTTCTCAAATTCCAGTTCAGATTCAGTAGGTACTTCGCGGTTCTGTCCTGTTCTAGAAATAATTACTTGCAAAGTCAAACTCTTGCCTGTTTGTATAAAGTACAAAGGTCAAAACACTGCCTGTAAATGTTGTCTGACTGTTTCTTGGCTCAGGAAAATTTTTGATTTATTCTACAAGATGGCTGTAAGGATGCTTGGATCCGGAGAGAATTGGGTTGAAGCATGTGGCCTCTAAAGGATCTACCAGAAGTTTCATAATGGAATATAACAATGCTTTGGGATTAGGCTCAGTTAACAAAAAAAAGAAAAAAAAATTAATGAAAAAAAAATTAGATATAAATAAATAATTTATATATATATATATATATATATATATATATATATATATATATATATATATATATATATATATATATATATATATATATAATTTATTTATTTTTTAAGTAAGAGATGGCTTTTGAGATGCCTGGACAAGGACATGCAAAAAAAAGCTAGAACAATGTCAATCAAGAGTGCAAAAAAACCCTTTAAAAATATATAATCAACTGAGTTGGGGAAGTTAGAAGCTGTGCTTTGTATGGCTAGAGCAAGAAGGATGGATTACATTAGGGATGAAGCAGTCATGTAAGAGTAGGGCAAGCAAAAGAGAAGGGAACAGAGAGAGGACGTGGTGAAAGACATAAAGAGTAAAGAGTGAATAGAAAAGAAAAAGCTTGCTAAATTAGCTGGACTCCACTAATGAGCATTCACCTAAGGTGTTATGTTTTCTGCTGTGTTTGTTACGTTAGCTGGATTGCTAACTTGACAACTGTGAGTTGGTTGCTGTCTGTTTCCAAATCCACTGCCCTCTGGCCCGAATGACCATGTACCTACATATTACTAGTGTGTTTGAGAAGCTTTCTCTCCACCATAACACATACTGTTTTCAGTTAGTTGTATGATTAAAAGAGCCATGCATTAAGACTTGATCTCCTGCAGTCAGTGTTCTGGAAACTGAAAATGGGTACCAGCTGTGTGCTCTCTTTCTCAGCACTGACCATCTTAAAGAGATTTAGACCCTGTCAAATCCCAAACTGCTCAGCGTGAACAAATAGACAGTCATAGTAACACACTGAGAACACGCTTTCTAGGAAAATTAACAACCTGGTGGCAGGCAGTGGAAAAGAGAAAGACATAAAAAGCAAAGGATGAATAGAAGAGAGAAAGGAGGAGGCAAATATTTTAGATCAGCACAGATGAGTGTGCTCTCTTTACCCAGAGTATGGTCTCTTTCACCAGCCTGTTCCAAAACAACAGAACTTATAGAATTACTTAAATGGATCTAAACATGGATAAATTACCAGAAAAACTGGAATGGCTTTGAAATGCCTGGAATGGATTTTGCAGTAGATGTCAACAGGATAGCAATCATTAACAATTCATTAAGGAATTTCAGCATTTCTAATTTTGAATCTTGTCTGGGCCAGTGTGGTTCATATGAGCTCGTGTTACTGGTCCCCATTAGCACTGTATCATTTACTGGCTCTTGAGCTGCCATGACCCATTAATGTGTCCAGATTTTCCTCCATTTTATACATGCATACAGTATATGTGAAGTGACATTTCAATTCAATTTCAATAAAATTTTATTTGTATAGCGCTTTTAACAATGGACATTGTCTCAAAGCAGCTCTACAGAAACATATAAAACACAGGATACAAATTTTAAGTATGTGAATTTATCGACGGTGGAATTTAGTGAGGGTGGCAAGGAAAAACTCCCTAAGATGATATGAGGAAGAAACCTTGAGGGGAACCAGACTCAGAAGGGAACCCATCCTCATCTGGGTAACAACGGATAGTGTGAAAGTAAAGGAAAGTTCATTATGGTTTTTATATGTCGTCTGTTTTGTTGAACTAGTCCACTGTTCAATAAAAGAGACTTAAGTGCAAAATTGTATGTCATGATTACAGTCTCAAGGCCATAGTAGCAACTGTAGTCCCAGCAACCACAGCGAAAATGTCCATGTGAAATTGAGGTCCAAAGCCATTTCCATGGTACTTCAAGCGGCACCATCCTCAGCAATCTCCAGTCTGTTCTTCTTGGGGTCCTCCTCAGTGGCAGAATGTAGCCTCCATTTGATGAGAGCTCCATGCAGAGGCAGGGCATCAGGATGGATCAGGCAGGTCCGGAAAGCAGAAAAGGTCAGGATCAGCGGAATCTCCATAATATCTTGTGTGTCTGGACAGAAGGAAAGAGGGAGAAATTGTTAGGTATGCTTACTATCCCATAGTGGATAAGACTGTGTATTTTGCGTAAAAGAAAGTCTATTCATGGTAAACTTGAGTAAAAATCTGTTTTCGTTCTGGACTTAAAGAATAATTATAAGGCTATTCCATAACTGTGGGGCTTTGTAAGAGAAAGCTCTTCCGCCTGTCATAGCCTTCACTATTTGAGGTACCAACAAATAGCCCTCACCTTTTGATTGAAGTAGGTGTGGAGGATCGTAAAAGACCAAAAGTTTGCTCAGGTACTCTGGTGTGAGACCGTTCAATGTTTTCTACTGTAGGTCAATAGTAGTATTTTATAAATCAATGCAAAATTTAACTTGGATGTAGTGCAGTGTTGATATAAATCCTTCCTGTTTTGTCTCTGATGAAAGCTGTGTCTAACCACAGAGCAGTTAGAATAGGAGTGAAAAGCATTTTTGAATTAACAAGCATCATGTGCAAATTCATGTTTTTAGTAATCTGAAAATTTGTTCAGATCATTGCACACTATATTTACTAAACAAGTGCAAGAAAGCAAAAAAAAAGAAACGCTCACAAGCACAGTCTGGTGTACTGAAAAATTAGAGCGATTGCTTCTCTCTTTCGCTCTCTCTCTCTCATCTTTGCCTCTCTCCTGTCTCTGAATCCATTCTTCATCTCCCATGTGACCTCCTGGTGAAGGTTACTGCCAGCAGATGGAGTGATGGAGAAACTGAGGCGTAGAGAGAAGAAGGAGTGACAGAAAACCTTTTTACCTTTCTTATCTTTATCCGATCTGTTCTTTTCTCATACGTTTATTTTTGTGCACCCGTCATCTTTTCTTAAACGTTTCTTTTTTATGCCTTACAGCATCCCGTGACCCCCACCCCCCTCTGTCTGTCTCTCTCTCTGTACTGAGATCCTTTGTTGACTGTGTATTGATTAGCACATAAAACCAGGCAATATCAGCCCTATTAAAAATAATCGTAATAGTTGACCTGTAATAGTTTAACTGTAGTTTCTGATTGTTTCATAATTCACTTCCCCACCATCTCACTGGCTGGCCTGTAATTAGGGCTACTAATGTGGTTGATTAATGTGGCTGTACTCAGTGTTATTCACTGCTAAGCTTGCTACGTTAGACAGATCCACTAACACAAGGCACTGGGGCTGGAGTCTGGTTTCCCTCCATTCACCTATAATTTCTTCACTCTCCAAGCCTTCTACTAGAGGGCCATGTTGCTAGCATGGTTGAGTTGATTCACTCGCTTTATGAAAGGGGCTATGCTTGTTTTCTAAAGACTTTGCTACGTTAGCTGGATTGCTAACACAACAACATGGGGCAAGGAGTTGTGCTAATGCTGCCAGTGTTTAAATGATACCTCTTTGCTGTATCACTAAAATGTCATATGATTCAAAATTGTATCACCTCTCAATAACTGCATTATTTCTAAGTTTAGTAAGTTTCTAAGTATAGTATTTTCTCTTATGAGTAATCAAAACAAATACTTTAGAAAGACTAAAATGAACATACAAAAGTACCATGCAACAAAAATGAATACACAAGTTAGAAAACCTGTGATTTCCAGTTAAACTAACTGCATGAATATGGTTATAAAATGACTTTTGAAAACCAAAACCTTCTCAGTTTTGGACCTATGGGCTATGTCTACCTGCATGTCCGCAGCATGGCTCTACATGGAAAAGAATTGCCAGAGGAATTGAAAAATCTGATTATGAGTCTTCACAAAGATGGAAAAAGATGCAGGAAAATTGGTAACCAACTAAAAATCAGTTGAAACATGGTTGCAGCAGTAATCAGGAGGTATAGAACAGGTCATAGTACCACCAATCAGAGCCACAGCGCTGTACTTCTAAAATGACTCTGTGGACAGTGTGCTGCTTGCACAATCTAGCAGACAGGCAAGTGCTTCAGACTAGGCACAGGGGTTATCAATGGAAATCAGAATTTCTGTGACAGCTCAGACACCACTGTGAAGGACATTGCATAAGGTCAACCTTTACGGATGGCATCCAATAAATATAAAACATTGCTTGCTCTTGATTAAACTTGCCAAAGAACATGACCATATATTATATTGGGAGCACATTCTTTGGTCAGCTGAAACCAAGATAAATTTGTTAGGCTCAGATCGGGTCCAGCATGTTTGGTGTAAACCTGGCCAGGACTACCACAGTGAATACGTAGTCCTGACAGTGAAGTACGGAGGTGGGAGTGTGACGTTATGCGGCTTCGTGAGCGCAAAAGATGTTGGGGAGATAATTTTTATAGATGCCACCATGAATGCCTGTGGAATATACCAAAATACTGGCTAACAAGATGACTCCAAGTCTCCAGAAACTTGGAAGAAAAGGAACATTCCTACTGTACATGATAAGCCTTCCCAGAAGAGTGGAGCTTATTATAACAGCAAAAGGGAGACTAAATCTGGAATGGGATGTTCAACAAGCACATATGTACAGTGAGGGATAAAAGTATTTGATCCCCTGCTGATTTTGTACGTTTGCCCAATGACAAAGAAATTATCAGTGTATAATTTTAATGGTAGATTTATTTGAACAGTGAGGGACAAAATAACAACAGAAAAACACATGTCAAAAATGTTATAAATTGATTTGCATTTTAATGAGGGAAATAAGTATTTGACCACTCTGCAAACATGACTTAGTACTTGGTAATGACTTAGTAATTATTTTAAATTTTCAATGCCCTGGCTGAGGGAAGGAGGTTCTCACACAAGATTTGACAGTACATGGCCCCGTCCATCGTCCCTTTGATGCGGTGAAGTTGTCCTGTCCTCTTAGCAGAAAAACACCCCCAAAGCATAATGTTTCCACCTCCATGACAGTGGGGATGGTGTTCTTGGGGTCATAGGCAGCATTCCTCCTCCTCCAAACACGGCGAGTTGAGTTGATGCCAAAGAGCTCCATTTTGGTCTCATCTGACCACAACACTTTCACCCAATTGTCCAATGGTGGTCAGATGAGACCAAATTAAATTATTTCCCTCATTAAAATGCAAATCAATTTATAACATTTTTGACATGCATTTTTCTGGATTTTTTTTTGTTGCTATTCTGTCTCTCACTGTTCAAATAAATATACCATTAAAATTATAGACTGATCATTTCTTTGTCAGTGGGCAAACGTACAAAATCAGCAGGGGATCAAATTCTTTTTTCCTTCACTGTATCTGATGGTCAGGTGTCCATATACTTTTAGCCATACAGTGTAAGTAATTAGCATTTTCTACAGCTTCACACAAGTGAACATAATTATAATAAAAAGCATTCAAACGTTTCGCATCTAAACAGTTTATGTGCCGCAATTCACAAAACCACACTCATCAAATGAAATGCTGTCCTGAGAACATGGTAGCATTTCAAATCTGGCAGATGCAATTGGTAGACATTTTGGCACTTCTCAGAACTCTCATATCATTCACATATGAAACAGAACTGAAGCTTTAAAGTGATCACTTTAAAATGATGCTTGGCATAATACTCATGAGACAAAATTGAATGACATTTATATGAATGATTTATACAGAATCTACTGCACAATATATAAGATTGTTACATTATTATCAAATGCCTCTTTCGGCGCACATTTCTATATGTACAGTTGTTCAGATTTGTCTCATCTGCTCAACCCTAAAATGAAATACAAAAGCACGCATACATGGGTTGAAATGTATGGCAATCTAACATCAGACATGTAACTTTGTATGAGAGGTGACTGAGTATGCATCACTGCTTTAGCTGGCTCCATTAAACTCTATACACGCTCCCACTTCCAAGAATAGATCTGGTGTGCACTCTTTCTTTCTCTTCTGTCTCTCTTCCCCTTTTTGTGTTTCCATGCCTTCGTCGCGTTATTTCTATCGTTCCTTTTGATTTAGAAACCTCTATCATATCCTTGTGCGTCCCTGTTTGTTTCTTAGCTTTGCTGTGTGCAGTCACTTGTGACGGCACAGTGTCACTGTCAAGGCTTTTTACTGAAGTAACCCTTGATCTTGTGGTTCTCTATTTGAGTCATTTATCCTGAAGTAAATTATTCAGTAATTATTATACATTATTCAGAAACTACAGTCAAACAAATAGGACAGGCATGTAGTTATAAAAGAGATTAATGCAAGTCTGACTGCTTACTGGTCTTGGGAGTTTAAGGGGTTAATGTAAAATTGTGCCTAGCTTATTTAAAGGTGCCCCATTTTGTGACTGCTTCTGAAAGCTGCATGTAGCATTTATTACAAGTGGCATGTAACTGTTTTGCTGCTTGTCTGTGCTGCAGAATGGTAGATTTACTATATGGAGCCTTCTCCCTTGCGACACTCATTGTTTGGGCTAAAATATCCTAAGTTTGTGAGTATAACTGCAGCAAATGATTCATTTTCCACTCAGTGGATGGATGGAAGGACTAGATTGATCCCAAAAGGATTATTTAATCAATAATAATTTAATTACAAAAAATACATTTGGCCATTTTCAATAAAGACAATCAATGTAAATTTTGAAGGTACAAGTGGATTGTGCTGATTGCCTTCTCTTTCTTTTTCCACTATAATATTTAAAACGGCTGGACAAGTATTTCAAATATTTTACTACTTTGGCCATCGAGGCATAAAATAATTTTGTAATATCAGAGTAACGTTGACCAGTTAGGCTATTTAGCTTACCAAGCCAGAGTTTTTCACCAAGCAGGAGCCTTCAGGTGGTTTGTTTTCAACAATTGTGTTGTAATGCAATATGGTGGTGTCTGGATACAATACATTTTCAATACAGGAAGGATAAGCATTGTTAATTCCATTTTAAACTGATTACAACCTTCAAAATTATAAAAGTACAATAAGTGAAACTTAACAAAGACAATGTTTGTGTAATCCATTCAGCGTATAATGAAATAATACAGTGCACACGGTTGCCATATCTCAACACAATTTTCATCCCATGTAACTACCTCAAAATAATTAGGCGTTATGAATGGACATAGTATTAATTTTCTAAGTGTTGCAAACAAACTTTGCAATTGTGTATACACGTTTCTGGCCTGTTAAACTAGCCCAATTTAGTGTAAAAGATTGGAGTGAAAAACTTTGAGATTTGTAACGAGTACTTTGAGGGTCTAAATAAAAATATAAAATATATTTTTTTGGAAATGTAAAAAAGTTAATGTAAAATTTATTAAATTTCAATAATACTCCAATAAATATAAATACTTGTTAGTTTCAGCCTCCAAGGCTTCTAAAACAATTCTGAGCTCCTAAGCAACATGTTGTCAGTTTTACCATATCAGTTTGAGCCCGAGTCAGATTCAGAAAATGTGGATGATTGAGTGGAACCAACTTTGCAAACATGACTTGAGTAGAACCTGAGTTTTTATTTTGTCTCTCTTACCTTTCAAATATGATTTAAATTCCGATGTTGTGTTTATGTAAAACTATGCTATGTACACAGCCTTTGTGTATACATAGGAACTCATGCGATATATCTTTGGAAGCTACGATTATTGTGATTCGATTGATTATATAAAAGATACAATCAACGTTTCTGTCAGACCACCAACATACAAACAAACAAAGAAACTGAGGCAACTTCGCAAACTTTAGCTAGCATGTTAGCAGAGGTCTACAGCTGAGAGCTCAGCCACAACACAAAACTCCACGTTTGAACAGTGAATAGCAGATACTTTCTAATCACAGGTTCAATTTCAGAAGTGCAAGATTGTCTGAGCAAAGTGGGAATCACCTCACTTTTCAGGAGTAGCCTGCCTTGTACTCACCCAGGTTCAGGAAGCTGTCCTCCGTAAAATGCGCTGTGCAAAAACAAATGTTTGTTAGTTACAGTTATATTTATATAGTGCTTTTGTAGACAATCAAAGCACTTTACATTGTATGGGGGACAAGATGACTCCCAGTCATCTAGGAACTAGTGTGCCTCCAATAGTGTTTTGCATCCACCTGGATGATGTGCTGGCAGCCATAGCACGCTAGAATGCCCACCACACAACAGCTGTTAGTGGAGTGTTCTGAGTGATGTAGCCAATTCAGAGATTGGGATTATTAGGGGGCCATGATAGTGAAGGGCCAATCGGGGGATTTTGGCAGGGCACTGGGGTATAACCCTACTATTTTACGATATGTGTCCTGGGATTTTTAATGACCATAGAGTCAGGACCTTGGTTTAATGTCTCACCCGAAAAACAGTGCTGTTTTTACAGTATAGTGTCCCTGTCACTATACTGGGGCGTTAGGACCCACACAGACCACAAGGTGAGCACCAACTGCTGGCCTCACTAATACCTCTTCCAGCAGAAAACTTAGTTTTCCCCAGGAGGTCTCCCATCCCAATACTGGCTAGGCTCAACCCTGCTTAGCTTCAGTTTGTACGTTGTACTTAGTAACAGCGTTATAAATAAACAGCAACTGTGCTTCTGTGACATGGCACCTGAATTAACTGAAGCCTCGCCTTCTTTCTTAGCACCTGCTTTGGAGCAGGATTATGCTAACAGTTCACATATTGACAGACGTTTGCAAAAGTAATATCTGGACTTCGAACGATGCGTTTTGGGCAGGTCTGGAGCAGTATTCTCTGTTGGATAAAATAAATCCCTTTGGGGGAGACTATGAACTTTGTGACTTTGTAGATCTTAAGAGATACATTACACACCCAAGCAAACAGACACATTACACACCCAAACAAAAGGAAAACATTTCAAATCATGATATGACTCATTTAAACACTACATAAACCAAAACTCAGTAGTAATGTTAATGTAAACTCTGTTGATAGTCCTGAGCAGCAGTATGAAACATGTAATGTAACTTATATCATACGAAATGAAATTTCGGTGAGGTGAGGTTGGTCGACTTTCCCTGGTTCCTTGCTGATGCTGCAGGCCTTCCATATACACCACTCAGTGTACTGTAGGTGGCAGGAAAATGTGACGCAGTAATGATCTGGACGGTCTTCACGACATTTCTGTGCGCTTTCCTGTCTGAGAAGGATCACTTTCCGTAAAATACAGTGATGCAACAGGTCAAGATGCTCCTTATGACACACTTGTAGGAACAGCTCTTCCAATACCTCACTTGCTAATGGAGAAACCTGTGATCTCTTGCAGATTTTCTCAATTCTAAACAGTGTTGCAACACTGTATGTGCAATTCCTCACAGTCGGAAAAGAGTGGTGATTGTCTAGAATTGAATTTAACACACTAATATCTGCTTTGTCATGACTGGCTGCATGTGTGAGCATCATCATCTTGGACCATAATGAAATATACTGTTTGTACGTAGTAAAATATATGTAGCAATTTAATATTTTAATGAATTCAGTTAAGTTTAGTCTGTTTAATTTTGGCTTCTTACAATTAATGATGGGGCGATTTCTATATGATTTGGTACAGTTTATGTGACGATTCCCCCGTGCAGCAGCGCACCTTGGGCGCTGGCGCGCATGCGCATGCTGCTTCCAGGGTGAGTCATGTCTTCGCTCCCTCGCGCCATGTGTGATGTATGCGGAATTGCCCGCAGCTGGTAGCGGTTTCGGGCTAATGACTGTGTGGATATATACCGTGAGCCGTGCTTCGCTCGGAGCGGTTGAATGTATATAACTAAATGTGTAACTGAATATATGGACATACGAATAGGGCTTTGTATGTATGCCATTTATAGCACGAGTGCGACTATAGTAAGTCTTTGGTTCATGTTGTGTTTACGCCTTAGCCTTAGCGCTAGCCACAATCTTAGTTAGCTTAGCTTAGTGTACTGAAGGAATTATGTTGCTTGTTTCCGTTTTGGTTGTGCTACCTATCACTTTGTGAATAAAAGTCACCGTTCACTTGCGATTGCATCCTGCCTGATTCCCTTACGTCACGTTTCGTGACAGTTTAGTTAAATAAGTGGAGAGCAAAATCCAAAGAAATCCGCAAATTTCAAGCTTCTGGTGTATTTCTTTTTTAAAAATCCTCATTTATATTTTGTATTTGTTTATTGTTATTGTAACAGTGTCACGGAGGTCACGTTCCATGACATGGTGGAAGAGAAGGCGGATGCAAACACAGTATTAATGGTAGTTTTATTTACAGAGAGACAGGCAGACAAATCCAAAACATGATCCATAAACGTAATCCAAAACATGCAAGAGGTCCGGCGATCGGCAAACAGGTATACACAGGACTAGGCAGGAAACTATGTCGTGGTCACGGAAAACAAGGTCGATAAACAATACAAGAAACATGAAACACAGTAAGGGACTGGTAGCGGAGTAGCCAGTACAAACTAATCTAACAAACTATGACTATGACTATACGAAACAAAACCTAATCTATCTATGCGAATCTATGTCTAATATTCCGCATTGAGTGTTGCTAGGTACACGGTATATATGCTGACGTGATTACCCTTGTAACAGCTAACAGCTGAGGGTAATCCAGACACAAGTGACATGACAACCAATGACAGGACAAGGAGGAGACATGACATAAACATGACCCCCCAAAACCCCCCAACGTCTTTGTGGCCCCTGGGCAGAATGTCCCAAGCAGAACCAGCCCACCGCCCGGTGTTCTTGGCGGAGCAGGAAAGCGGAGCAACGTCCTCGGCAAAGCAGAACAGCGGAGCAACATCCCTGGCTGAACAGGAAGGCAGAGCGACGACCACAGATTGGTAGGCAGGCTGAGCGAAGTCCCCCATGAGGCCAGGAAGAGGAGTGTGGGTCTCCGTGACGCCAGGGAGAGGAGCGTGGGTCTCCATGAGGCCAGGGAGAGGAGCGATGTTCGCCATGGAACGGGAAGGCAGAGCGATGACCTCAGCTGAGCAGGGAGGCTGAGCGACATTCACATCTTAGCAGGGAGGCTGAGCAACGTCCGCAACTGAACAGGGAGGCTAAACAACGACCTCAGCTGAACAGTACGGCTGAGCGACGACCTCAGCTGAACAGTAAGGCTGAGCGACGACCTCAGCTGAACAGTAAGACTGAGCGACGACCTCAGCTGAACAGTAAGGCTGAGCAACGTCCACAGCTGAGCAGGGAGGTTGCAGCTCTGGAGTTGAGATCACCTCATAGGTCTCAGTCTGGGGCTCTGAGGTCACCAGGTGAACCTTGGGCATGGTCAGAAATTGGGCGGCCGTGTCAGCAGATTCGGGTATGAGCAGAACTTGGCTGTGCGTGTCAGCAGATTGGGTGTGAGCAGAACTTGGCTGTGCATGTCGGCAGACTCGGGTGTGAGCAGAACTTGGATGTGCGTGTCAGCAGACTCGGGTGTGAGCAGAACTTGGCTGTGCGTGTCAGCGTGTCCACAATGGAGAAGCAGGTGCATGCGCATTCGCACTTAGAGCACGCTGCTTCAAGGGGAAATCATGACAAACAGGGTCTGTATAGTGTTTCATATGTTCTCCATGTGTGGGTTTCCTGCAGGTTTTTTGATTTATCAACTTAAAAATTTTGAGTTAATTAGTTTCCTCAATTTAATTTTGTTAAATGAACTTATCCGGTTTTACAGTGTATACTGCAGCCCTACTAGAGGTGCACATCAGGACCAGAACATTACAAGATGGTTTCACTTGTATGCATGTAATCAGTGTGACCGCTATGTAATAATTGTGTTTCCTGTTTTTCATATTTTTTTCCAAAATGAAGAAGGGCATGTTGTTTGTTTTCTATCAGTCACTTTAAAAAATGTTAATTATGTGTACAAGTTGACCTACATGAACCTTTTCCCTTTGTTTGGTCTGATGGCTTGATATAATCTACTCACATAGCCTATATGTCCAAGTGAAATTAGTTGGTCTGTTTCTTCTGTTCATTAAAAAGACCAAATCTGTTTTAACGTGTATGTCCACCTTTACTGCAGATTTGAAATAATTATATTGTAGGGGGCGGGTTCCAGTGTGTCAGTGGAAGTGAGACTTAGTTTTACCAGATAAGACAAGCAGGTGAGTAACATTACAGCATTATATTTTAGGGATGCACCTTTGGGTCAACCATTATGAGAGGTAAATATTAATGTGGGGTAAAGCGTACTGACTGTGATGGTGTATGTGTTTGTTTTTGACAGATATAATATAACGAAATAATGAATAGAAGTATTATATGCAAACTTTTACTGAATCTTAGCTCAGTATTTGAGTTGGAAGCCCTTCTATCAATGTGCATCCTCAAATCGCTATCCTGACATCGAGTCAAATTCAAGCTTTGTGAAAGTTCTCTTATTTGCACACAGTGAGCGTGCTTCTCCTTGCATCAAAATATTACCAGACAAGGGTTTTCTTTTTCAGAGTTTCTCACTGATGTCATGTCAATGTTATGCATAATGAAAAACCGAATAGTGATTTCAGAAATATACAAAACTGTGCAAAAGTTTAAGGTACCCTATTTTTTTAGTACAAACTTTGTTATAGATTTTTTTATTTTATGACTTCTCCATTTTCGAGTCAGTACCAAAACATTTAATATTCCCAAACATCAGGTTTCCAGCACAAAATTAAATGTTACAGAAAAAATATTTGTATGTCAGCAAAGAAACCAGCAAAGAAGAGACACTTTCGGAAAAAAACTCAATGAAGGCTGCTGGGTTTTGCTGCAAAAATAAGAAGCGAATGCGACAGTCAAAGTCTCCAAAAGAACTGTGGCTGGTTCTGCAATATACTCAATAAAATTTACAGCTCATTTCCTTATAAAACTTCACTAATTGTACTAGAGACAACTATATTTATTTATGTGTTTATTTATCTATTAATGTACAGTTATGAACTGCTTTTTAAGGTATTTTTTTAAATTGTAGAAACATTTAATTCAATCTTTGCATGTTCCTAAAACTTTTGCACAGCATATTTAATTCATATATGTTTTGAAATAACACAGATAACCTTACTGTATCTTTTGAGTGATAATCCAAACCGAGTAAATCTCCCAGTAAGTGGATCAATGCCACGACAGGTACGGATTATCTGAAAAACGGTTTTATTGTCTATCCTTCAGCTGTGACTGCTAATTGTTATTTCTTCAACCTAACCATTTTTATTAGGGCTAGTTTCAGGTTTTTGTATGCTTGTTGAGGTGTAGTTAGGCTGGATATTTCACTGAAACCTGTCGACCCTGGTTAATGATATTACCTCCAACACAGTTAAAAAAAAAAGGTGCATCTAAATTTGCTCAAAATGAGGTGCTAAACTGTATGCTGGATGACTGTGTGTTGTTGTCTCCAAACCGTCTATTACACTGTTACTTTAAATATTCGCTAGATAGTATTTGGGGCTACAATCCCCTTTGAAAGTATTGGAACCACAGTGTATTGTGTGTCTGGTTGTACACCAGTGGTTTAATTCTTTTTCAGGACATTGCAAATTGTTTTATTGGCTACGTCCCATGCTTGTGCAATGGCTCTCATAGATTTCCACTCTTTTCTCTGCTTCAAAATGGATTGCTTTTTTTCTCATAGAAAGCTCTCTTTCCTTCATGTTTGTTTATCCTTTTTAAGAACAAATGCAGTCACAGAAACACCCGTCAGTCACATGTTCCAGTATTTTTGATCACTTTATAAATGGGTGGGTTCAAACAAAAGGTGCCATGTTCAAAGCTGTTTAACACATCTGGATATAAATATGAGGAAATGAAAGCTGAACTCTGATCTGTCGTCTCATATTCAATTGTCTTTTGATCTCAAACCCCAATGTCTTCAGTGTATAGCAAAAACAAAAGAATCGGCTTTGCCGTTTCAATACTTTCGGAGGAGACTGTATGTAGTTACTAATGCTTTACTTTCCACACCAGATGGTTTCTTTCCAACATCAGATTCTTTACTTAAAAGTATTATAACTCTTTACTTTTTTCTCAAATATCCACAAATTCCCGATATCTACCACCTCCTTATTTCCATCTATTCCTGACTGTAGCAGCTAGGTCTTCATCTCCTCCTCTTTATCTAACACGCTGCTCCTGTGTGTGTTTGCTGTTTCTCATTTTTTCACTCTGTCTCTCTCGTTTCTTTGCTCTGTCCCATATTCCCAGGGGTAATGAGCACTGGGTGACTTAGGGTGGGTCAGTGCCTCTCTCTCTCTCTCTCTCTCTCTCCAGTCCTCCCTCCACTTGCATCTTTCTTTTCAGAAAGCCATTAAGGGATGAGATTAGGCACATCAGACCACAGTGCCCTCAGCCCACACTGGGTATCTTGAGGTATTTTTAGATAACCATTTCACATTCTGCAAGCTAGTTTATATGCCTGCCTTCTAATACAGGAAAACACACACACAAACCTGTATATATACTTCAATACATCTTCCGCTCATGTCTGGTACTGTTTGACAGGTGGTATTGTCGGTCAGTGGATGGGGTAATTAACACTCATTAGAACTGATCTGTATATGTCTGCACATTTGCCTGTTTGCCGGTGTGAGTGTGAAGTGTAATTTGTGAATGTGCAAATGGAGAAAGAAATAGCTGTGATAATGAACAGAAGAAAGACGTGTGTGTCTGTGTCTGTGTGTGTGTGTGTGTGTGTGTGTGTGTGTGTGTGTGTGTGTGTGTGTGTGTGTGTGTGGTGTGGGGGGGTCCTGTTACTTCATCTGTCTTTCGTGCACAGACACAAAACCCCCAGCACGCATCTTAGCTAAACTGATTCAGACATGGCGGTACCATCTTATAAACTTATGTATACAGTATAGTGTGTGTGTGTGTGTGTGTGTGTGTGAGAGAGAGAGAAATAGAAATCAAACGTAGCATCTGACACGTAGAGGCAATTTACTAATACCTGATTTAATAAGGGAAACAAACTGGGATAATCATACATGATGTTGGACAGACATGTGTAGTCTGTCACAGAATATTGTTGTTTTATTATCTGTATTAATCAAGAGTCATCAATTCTCATTATACAGTACATTAGTGCAGCAAAATGTCTTCACACCCTGTCCAACACTCATAAGGGAAGTGGTGGCTCAGTGGTTAAATGCTCAGGGTTACTGATCAGGAGTTCAAGCCCCAGCACTGCCAAGCTACCACTGTGGAGCCCTTGGGCAAGGCCCTTAACCCTCCATTGCTCAGTTGTATAAATGAGATAAATGTAAGTCACTCTGGATAAGGGCATCTGCCAAATGCCATAAATGTAAATATAAATATAAGCTACTGTTTCTCACTCATGCGGAGGGCATGGTCCATAGACCATAACCTACACTTTGATGCTTTTATTAATTTGTTTGTTTGTTTGTTTACTTACTTAATGTTGTACTTACTTACTGACTAACTTAATTATACACTTACTTTCTTACTGACTTCCTTAATTACTTACTGACTGACCGACTAATTTAGTGACTTACTCATGTACTTACATACATGCTTACTTATTTATTTACTTATGGATTGACTAATTTAGTGACTTATTTAATGACGCATGTATATGTATACTTACTTGTGTGCTGACTTACTGACTGACTAATTTAGTGACTTACCACTGACTTACATACTAGCTTACTTACTTAAATACTTGTTTACTTATGTATTAATTTTTTTATTATGTATTGACGTACTGACTTACTTACGGACTTGCTTACCAATTTATTGATGTACTGATTTAGTTACTGACTGACTTACTTACTAATTTATTGATGTACTGACTCTCTTACTGACTAACTTATTTACTTATTGACAAATAATTTTGTGACTTACCCACTGACATACTTACCGTGCCTTGCGAAAGTATTCGGCCCCCTTGAACTTTTCAACCTTTTGCCACATTTCAGGCTTCAAACATAAAGATATAAAAATGTTATTTTTTGTGAAGAATCACCAACAAGTGGGACACAATTGTGAAGTGGAACAAAATCTATTGGATATTTTAAACATTTTTAGCAAATAAAAAACTGAAAAGTGGGGCGTGCAAAATTATTCGTCCCCTTGCGTTAATACTTTGTAGAGCCACCTTTTGCTGTGATTACAGCTGCAAGTCGCTTGGGGTATGTCTCTATCAGTTTTGCACATCGAGAGACTGAAATTCTTGCCCATTCTTCCTTGCAAAACAGCTCGAGCTCAGTGAAGTTGGATGGAGAGCGTTTGTGAACAGCAGTTTTCAGCTCTTTCCGCAGATTCTCGATTGGATTCAGGTCTGGACTTTGACTTGGCCATTCTAACACCTGGATACGTTTATTTGTGAACCATTCCTTTGTAGATTTTGCTGTATGTTTGGGATCATTGTCTTGTTGGAAGATAAATCTCCGTCCCAGTATCAGGTCTTTTGCAGACTCCAACAGGTTTTCATCCAGAATGGTCCTGTATTTGGCTGCATCCATCTTCCCCTCAATTTTAACCATCTTCCCTGTCCCTGCTGAAGAAAAGCAGGCCCAAACCATGATGCTGCCACCACCATGTTTGACAGTGGGGATGGTGTGTTGAGGGTGATGAGCTGTGTTGCTTTTACGCCAAACATATCGTTTTGCATTGTGGGCAAAAAGTTCGATTTTGGTTTCATCTGACCAGAGCACCTTGTTTGGTGTGTCTCCCAGGTGGCTTGTGGCAAACTTTAGATGAGACTTTTTATGGATATCTTTGAGAAATGGCTTTCTTCTTGCTACTCTTCCATAAAGGCCAGATTTGTGCAGTGTACGACTGATTGTTCTCCTATGGACAGACTCTCCCACCTCGGCTGTAGTTCTCTGCAGTTCATCCAGAGTGATCATGGGCCTCTTGGCTGCATCTCTGATCAGTCTTCTCCTTGTCTGAGCTGAAAGTTTAGAGGGACGGCCAGGTCTTCGTAGATTTGCAGTGGTCTGATTCTCCTTCCATTTCAAAATGATTGCTTGCACAGTGCTCCTTGGGATGTTTAAAGCTTGGGAAATCTTTTTGTATCCAAATCCGGCTTTCAACTTCTCCACAACAGTATTACGGACCTGCCTGGTGTGTTCCTTGGTCTTCATGATGCTCTCTGCGCTTTCAACAGAACCCTGAGACTATCACAGAGCAGGTGCATTTATACAGAGACTTGATTACACACAGGTGGATTCTATTTATCACCATCAGTCATTTAGGACAACATTGGATCATTCAGAGATCCTCGCTGAACTTCTGGATTGAGTTTGCTGCATTGAAAGTAAAGGAGCCGAATAATTTTGCACGCACCACTTTTCAGTTTTTTATTTGCTAAAAAAGTTTCAAAAATCCAATAGATTTCGTTCCACTTCACAATTGTGTCCCACTTGTTGGTGATTCTTCACAAAAAATTTAAATTTTATATCTTTATGTTTGAAGCCTGAAATGTGGCAAAAGGTTGAAAAGTTCAAGGGGGCCGAATACTTTCGCAAGGCACTGTACTTACTTACTTGCATACTGGATTACTTACTTACTGACTTACTAACTGACTTGATTAGTGACTTATTCACTGAATTATGCACTGGCTTATATACTTACTTATGTACGTACTTACTTATGTGCTGACATACTTACTGGCTTACTGACTGACAAATTTAGTGACTTACGTACGTCACTGACTTATGTACTTGCATGCATACTTACATACTTACTTACTTATGTACTGACTTACTGTGTTACGTACCTACTGAATTACAGACTGCAGCCTTATTAACCATTAATAAGCAGACTGATACCTCAGTCTGAATAAAAAATGTTCACTTGATGTACACCATGATTGGTATAGTGTAAAGTCACTCAGTTTGGGTGAGGGGTAATATTGTCAGCACAGAAGTGACACTGAAGTGGTAGTGTGTCATTATGTATAGGCACTGGCTAGAGTATGTCAAAGACAGCAGGGTGTCAAGGTTTTAAATCACTGTGTACACTTCCTGGCCACTTTATTAGACACATCTGTTTTTATAACTTGTATGTGTAAGGTTAGACAGGAGTTCTTTTTTTCCCATGCACATTTTTTTTGCTTTGCAGTATTCTACTGCCAATCCCACAAGGCTGTTACTCCTTGGTTGCTGCACATATATTTAGGCTAGCATTTGGACAGGTTGTTTTGCTGTTAATATGTTGATGCGGCATAGTGTGCAGAGAACTTCGGCAAACATAGATAATGTATTCTCAAAAAACACGACATTGATAAATAATGCATTAAACATTAAACATAGTGGGTTTTTCTTTTTTTTAACCCAAGGGCCCCCTCGGGTCGAATGAAATATTCCAGGGCTTCCATATAAATGATGCCATTATAAATACTTATGTGTATGAGTAAAATGATACAAGAACATATCTTTAGAAATACCTGAAAAATTGTTTCTGCTGAAATGACGAGGAGTACATTAGGAAACCAGCTAACATGTTTGTTGATGTTGGAGTGGTATTTTAAATGTCTGGTGTAGCCTTTAAAAGAACAGTGTATTATAGCTCAGGGATAGCATACAGTAGAGAACCGCTGGCAGACTGATTATGCATACTAATATAATATATAGAATAGGATATTAAGCCATGCTGTGTTGATAGTACACCTCTCAGAGAGGTCTCACAGGGTAAGAGCGCATGTGAGCTTTTTTATTTGTGCCCATGCCCTTGGCACAGTAGGTAAACTGTAACGTAAATGTTTAAACCAAATCATGTTGTAGCTTTCGAGCTTGCTCACTGCTGCCTGTTATGCTTTCTCTTTATTCTAGACACACAAACACACACATGCACACACAGCTCAGTGCTCAGGGAGAAAGAAAGCAATAGAGAGAGATCACATAAAAAATATGAGGGACAATAGTCATTAGTTATTACTACCTCAAGCCCTTCTTCAAACACTTCTCTGCTACACAGCATGACTGCTCAATGAATTTTGGGGAGCAAAACAAAAGGGGAGCCTAAAATTCTGCAGAATAATGCAGTGGGTCCCCACAGAGAGCCGCTTTAACACTAATAAATGCTCTCTGGCACTGCTCAGAGTACTGAATTTGATGCTCTATGCGTGTTCTATGGGGTCAGTTTTCATATCCAGAAATTTGACTAGCAACTTGGCAACCTCTACCCTTGGGCTTGGTGTTGGGGATGGTGCGAGATCAAAATGGGTCTGCAGTTATTGAACACTCTCAACTCATTTCTCTCTGTCACAGCTGTTACCAGAGCAACCAGGACCTCCTCTGTCTACTTTTTCAGGAGACTGAGGTGGTATATCTTCTATGTGTTCTGCCTTTTGCAATACCTCATAGTCAAACTCCACAGCTCAAAGATTTCCCGGTGCAAATTGTTTGTTAGAGCCACAGTTGTTTTTCCTGGGCCTGAAGCAGATTCTCTTATGATAATTAGTCAATTTTTTTAAGAGTTTTACTCGCTGGACTAGGATGTACTGATCATAATTTTTTACTGGGTTTTAGACTGTCCTCCCAGATTTCTTTCATTTCTTTAAACATCCTGTCACGTTCTTAATGTGTTGGAGTTGAGGATGAATGCAAATGCAGATAAGAGTTTTTATTAAAGGAGTTATAGGCAGACAAATCCAAATCGTGGTCCAAAAACATGCAAAATGTCAGGCAATCGGCAACCAGGCATAAATAGGGCGAGGCTACAATCAAAATGAGGAAACTAGAAAGAACGTCAATAACATGAAACGAGAAACAAGAAACAACCGCTTAGTAAAGAGGTAAACTCAATTCTGCGCAAAGTGCACAGAGACATGAGGGATTAAATGACAAATGTAATCATGGGTAAACACGGACGGCTGAAAACAATATTGACACACCTTCGGAAAACGACTAAACAGGGGCGGAGACGGAACATAATCATAACAACAGTACGTGTCCAAAATAAACAAAGTCAATGTCATTGAAGACATTTGTTGGTAGATTTGCTGATTCTGATTGAATTACTGTGATTAATTACTAATTAATGTGAATGTCCAGCCAATAAAAACGAGCCATTAACTAGTGTACTGTTTTATCTACCCCAGACGTCCAGGCATGGAATTAGAAAAAAAAATCCTTGAGGCTTATTGGGACTAACAGTTGTGTCAGAGATTCTCATGTTTGTGTGTCCCAACTCACTCTGTACGGTTTGTCATAAACAGTAATATAAACATTTCAAAACAAATGAGTGAGAGAGAGAGAGAGAAGAGAGAAAAAGAGAGAGAGAGAGAGAGAGAGAGAGAGAGAGAGAGAGAGAGAGAGAGAGAAAGAAAGAGAGAGAGATTGATCACAAAAGTATAAATGGAACAACAGGGCTCGGGTGTGCCACATTAGTTAATACCCCTCAAGCTCATCCCCAAAAACACCTCCCTCCCAGTGCAGACCCACACTAACCCCTGCCTCCGCTTGCTACATTCTCTCAAAAAGGCAATGCAGACAAAAGCTATTTTAAGAAAGACCCCTCTAACTTAACCTGTTATCCAGTGTTGTTAATATTTGGAGTTGTGAAGTTCAGTAAGTCCCTGTTCACACCTGGTAATAATAGCTGCCTCGTGTGTTCTGATCACAAGTGGACAGCCGAAAGCCATAGCCGTTTACACCTGACATTCGGGATGTGTCTCTAGAGACCACTTATGATCGGATTTCGCACATCATGCCACTCGCAGTTATTATGTCTTCCACTTAGGAAATGATCAGAAAATGAAACAACAAGATAAGCTATGAAAGGCAGTCTCTGCTGTGAAGAACTCTACTGTTCAGCTGAATTTCCTAACAGTCTCACAATGGTTACATATTTTCCGACCAAGGCAGTGACGCATCAGGACGCGTTTACATTCACGCGATAAATGTTATGCATCGCAGACGACCTCCAAATGTTGTTTGAGTGATCAGATTACAATGCATCTCTGAGACACACTGGACCCTGATCACACCTGTGCTTAGCACTGACCACTTAGAGTACAATGAGATCACCCAGGACTCATGACTGAAGTCAGCACTGTAGTTACTACAAATAACATTCAGACACATGACATAGCAAATAATCATCAGTAAAAACAGAGAAACAATTACAAACAGTCTACATATAACTCTTTAGTAAGGTTTCGAGTAGTTAGGCTGAAATTATGAGCAGTGCACGTTTATTTTCATTTCTGCACATCTGTGATATGTGGAAATAACTGTAACACAGCACATTTTGTGAAAATGAGTTGAACATAAAGCAAGTTACAACAGATTACATCAGCGCAGACCTGCTTCTCCCCATAGACACACATTGGCTTACAAACAATTCTTCCTAACACCCTGGCAGGGTGCTAATGTATGAATGCAGTTAGTAACATCTTTTGTCACATGTGCACAATATATATATATATATATATATATATATATATATATATATATATATATATATATATATATATATATATATATATATATATAACACTATAATATACTTGCATGTAACACTATAATATACTTGCATGTGCTCCTGCAGTGGTCACCAACCCTGTTCCCCAACCCTGTTCCTGGAGATCTTCCTTCCTGAAGATTTTAACTGTAAAAAGTAAACTGTAAAAAATACCTGTAAAAAGAGAAAAGTTAACATATTTTTTGTTTTTATATGCTTCTTCTTATTATTATAGTTAACAGAGTGCACTTCACCTAATCGTCCTGTAGGTGGCACTTCATTTAACCACCTATGATAGTTTCATCAAATGGTAAATTAGTACATGGTGCAGTAAGTACTTAAGAGTAAACTGCACACTACTTACCATTAATGCGATTTCCTGAAATGCAAATTTGTCTGTCCATCCATACTGGAAAGAATTATACGTCTTTTTTCTTTTATCTGTTTCACCTTTGTTACAAAACTGAGAGACTGGCTATGTAGCTTTCAACTGATTTATGAATTAGACCAGGAAATTACCACTCTGCTCCACATTGTCCAATGAAATTTGAGCGTGTTGTGCCACATCTCAATTGGTTGGTGTATACATGAGGAACGGTCATCGGTTTTGAATGATGTAATATTTTTTAAATATGTCAAGATTTAATTGAATCAACACCCTAGCTGTCATGATTTGCAATTGCTTTTGTTGATTTATTCCTGCCGTCAAGCCATTGGCAATCAGTGCAAGAGCCATAGGTTCCTGACCTCTGCTATAGTATAATACTCCTAAACTGAGTCAACCCTGATAATCCTGTAAAAGTAATCTGCAGCTCTGTGTCAGAGCATTGGGTAGGAAGATGGGTCAGACACGTCAAACATCATCAACTTTAGGTATGAAGAACGCAGATGAAATCCCTGGTATTATACAGTACTATAAGAGGAAAACAGATTCAGGTGAACGGGTATAACATAATCCTTATAAACCTAAGGGGATGATGATAATGAACTGCTGATAATTATATTCTTACAAACACCAAAGCATATTCTACCCTAGCATGTTAATAATTTATAGCAATCATCTGTAAGCAGTGCTTTCCATGGTGAAGGACATAGAGACACTGGAAAATGAAGTCCAAATGGATCCCTTTGGGCTGTGTTAGTGTAGAGAATAGACCAGAATGCTTAAAGACAACAGATGCAGAATCTTATTCAGAGACGGATTACACACACACACACACACACACACTTAAGTCAGTTTTTAAAGTCAGCCTTTAAACACAAGCACTTGCCTTTAAACACAAAAAATATGGGAGATAGAAAGTGCATACTAAGGAAGCAGAGTAGAAATTGTTTTGACTTGCTGATTCTTTACTAATATAATACAATGTAACAAAATCAAGAGACAAATCAAAAATTGAAAAATACAAAAAGATTAATACCAGGATGTATGAATGAGATGATAGCAGACATTTGAAAAAAACAAAACCCTAATAGGATTCTAATATATTTCTGTATTAATACTCCTAGTTGTAGTTTTCACCTTTACTTTAACCCTTGTTATTTGGCAGCTTATGAAACAGTACTTGAGTTGATTGTTTTGCATTGCAAAATGTGCATTGCATAGTAATAAAATGCTAATGAGCATGTTTCTGTTCATTGAGTGCACTCTCCTGTAAAGAACAGAGGTTCTCAACCTTATGGGGACCCCGATACAGAATCCCACATGGATGCGTCTGAGATGCTGATGGGCTCGCAGGAGATTTTTATTTTACCAGCCCGTATTTCTAATGTAATTCTATGCATAGACACGTGATTTAAATAATAATTAGTAACAATTAAAACTCTCAGATTTATTATTATGCAAATTTCATTAGCCTTTGTTCAATTTGGAGCTCCTCTTAAGCCCATTTTACACCAGACCGCAGGCATGAAATTCGACGAGACTGACGAATGTGTCCATTTGCAATGGAGTTATTAATGGGACGCAGTGTTCCGTGGCCTTGTGCATATCAAATCAAAGTAATGATCTAGGTTGTATGTAACAGGCGAGAAAAATGAGGTCACTGGACAATAAAAATTGGTTTAAAAGATATTCTGACCGAGCATTCATCTACTACGCTTACAGCTCACTTTAATTTGATTTAGAATTTTATCCATTAAAAAAAAAAATTGGTTTACAAGATTAGCAGCGTCTCAGAATAAGCAGTCACCTCTGATGTCCTCTGATGTTCTCAAAAACCTCTGATGCAAAAAAAAAAACTTCTTATGGATTTTAGAGGGTAAGAGTGTATTTACAGCACAAAACTCAGTCGATGATAGCCAATCACTGCATAAGTTTGCAGTTGTTATTCTTCAGCATACCTTTATGGAAGTATTGGCTTTATTACAATATAATTTCACATCAGAGTGATAACATTACTGCAGTTAGATTACAACATTCCAGTTGAAGCGAAGAAGTAGTCAGATATTCTAAAATCCAAAACAGACCGCTAACTGGTATATGCTCTTGCAGTTATTGTATTAGTGTACACGTTTGTATCAGGCCCTTTGAGGGCTAAGGATTGTTTTGCCATACTGCTGACAAAATACTGAGGTTTTCTGTACATCATTGTGGAAGCATGCTCTATCAAGTTGTTCTCCTATCTATGGATTAAAAATACACACTGACATAAATCACAAAAGGCTCTCAATGGATCGCTGCGAACAGGTACAACGGATGTTTTTTTCTACATATTCTACATATTATTTTCTTTTTCAAAGGCCACATTCATATTCCAACCTGCACTTACAGAACATGAATGACAACTAGCCTGTAGCTATCTGATATTGATGGGTCATTTACGAATGATTGGTTCGTTTTGAATGATTATTTACATGACTCAGAGAGTGATTCTCTCTCCAGTCGGAGTCTTTCGTTCATTTGGGGACGTGACAACAGCGTATAATCTGTATTGGATACAGAAATAAGTACATAATTCCCAAAGCTTCCTTAAAAGCAAGCAGGCAGTTTTGGTTTTATTTTTACTCTTACAGTTGCACGAGGTGTTACTGTTTTCAGATTTTAGCTTTTTTATTTCTTGCAATATATAAATTGGTGAATTTCTGTCCTGTTGGTTCTTTTCCATAATGCTGAGTCTGGTAATATAGAGTTATTTAATGTTTTAAATGTTGTCTGTATGATGGGGGAAATCACACTGATAAAGCAAGAGACTTGCTTACAGTGGATTTACTTCTCTATTTATCTTCTCTTCAGAAAATATCATATAATACAAAAAAAGAGGTCACTAGAACCTCAGTCTATGCGGTGGTCACGTGACAAATGATCGAATGACTCAGACCAGAAGACGACATAGCGTACATGGCCGTCACGTGACAAAAGAATGGACACCTCATACCAGGAGACCCAGTTGAGTGGTGAATTAATCAGTTCTGTTTATTTGTCCTTGACTGCTTTATCATTTCTTCCTTAATCGGAATATGATCAAAGTTCACGTGAGTAGACATGCCGGGGGGAATTTGGCTATTGAAAATGTAACATTTTAATTAATTCTGCTCACATGAACGAAATGAACAAAATGACTTGAATAAAGATTTGTTCATTTTGCTGAACAATATTTAAAGATCCAGCTCAGTGAAATGATCTGATCTTCCCATCACTGATATATATAACTAACTTTTTGTGACAGAGGCAACATTATATTTTTGTGCCACTGATTGTACATTTTTGTGTTGTCACCGTATTGTCATATTTGATTTGAATAAGACATATCACACTTTTGTCCTGTGTTTGTATCTCAAATGATGTTCTATTGGCTATAAAGTGCATGAGTTTTAGTATACAGTTGTGTTACAGTGTGAACATACTGTATATACAATACTGTCCAAAAGTCAGTTTTCATCCAAATGACCAGTCAGTACTTAATGTTGATTGTTGTTAATTGTTATTGTTATTGGTGGCAAGCAATAATGAAACATTATAAAACATCCTGTTTTTACTCGAACAGCCATGTAGTACTTATTTATGCAGGTCAACATTAAAGTTCAATATTACATATAAAATATTTTTCATAGTTTATACTGTTAAAGTCCTTCATGTAATTGTTCTATTAAATACATTTCCCCATCATTAGTGTTCATAAATCACACAAAGACGTTTTCAACAATGAAGTTGGCTTGAAAGCTCTTTGAAGCTCCCTGAAAAGTGCCTGTTAATCAAACCATGTGGAATACAATTAAGTACACATTAAGCTTAAAAACTTGAAAATGTGAATGATCTTTTTATTATCAGCTTAACTAAGCTTAAATCGGATGTGTTTTCTTTAACTTTAAATTGCATTGTAATTTTGTCAGTTGTTTTTAAGGACGCAATCTTCATTAAACAAAACATCAGAACATATACTCAGATTTCCTAAAGGTTTATGTGTACAGTAAATACCTACAAACATAAAAACACCCACAATAAATGCGCAAGCTGATTTTTAAACAGGGTTTATGGGGAATTGTGTCTTTCAAATGAGCAAAATAGTCTAGTTTTGCATGAAGATTTTGCATGAAGATTTGTAATTTGAAATTTCTACCTCAAAGTGAAAGTCACTTTGGGAACAGCATGCCCAAACTAAAGTGTCCATGTATTAAACTGACACAAAGTGCACACTGTCATGAAAGTAAAAAGGGGACATACGAGAAAATAAAAAGTTACTCATGTAAATAAAATCTTTATTCGTGTAAATATTTCAAAGATTCAACGTTTCACTCAAGTTTTTGTCAGTAATATCATTTGCAATGAAAAGTATTATATCAAATTAGAAAAGACTGTAAAATAGGAGCATTTTCACTGGTGCTCTCAGAGCCTAGACCTAATCGCTCATATGCATCTGTTTTATTCTGTCCCTTGTTTAGTTTGTTTTATCTCATTGTAATATAATTTCTCTTTTGCATTTTTCTTTTATTCCTTTCCTTTTAGTATTATTATTATTATAATTATTATTATAATTATAATAATAATTATTATTATTATTATTATTATTATTATTATTATTATTATTATAGAAAAAATGCAGCTGACCGCTACATGAACACCATCATTCTGAACCATCATACAGGCAACTACAAATAATTTTTTTTTTTTAACTAGCCAGAACACATAATCTGCTTATTCCAGGCTAGTGATTTGTCCACCCCTTCTGTGTATTCAACTGGTACAAATTAGACAGAGAAAATATAACCTTTATAGAATTTGAATACCCTGAGCTTGTCATTGTTGTCAGGGAAGCAGCCCGAAGCTGCAGCCGAATGATGTCTTCAGTGCCCTCATTATTTTGACTCTTTTTCATAGATCTGAGACAGTGTGTAAGCTTTTTCATTCCGGGAACCTGGACGGCGTGAAACGGTAAAATGTTAAGTCTAGAAAAGGATAAGGCCCATCTGCATTGGCATTGATTAAGTCTTATGGCAGTTTTGCCGTTTCAAGGTTACAGTGGTCTGTTATACTTTAAGAATAAGAAGCGGTTGTAGTGGGCCCTCATGTCTTAACTCTTTCAGCACGTGTATGACAGCAAGGAGCTCCAGATTTATTGCATCATAAATCCTCTCTGCAGAGGACAGTTTGTGTCTTCATATGGACAAGGGAAACGTTTCGGTGGATACCTTGGTGTTATGATAGGGCAGCTCCTAGTTCTACTTCTGAATGTAATGTAATGTGAATGTAATGTTCTGGAAGTTTTCTAGCAAGGGTACTATGGTGAATCTTTATTTTAGCTTCCCAAAGGCTTGTGTGGTTGCAGGTGTCCATCTTAAATTGCTACCTTTAATAGAGATGGTAATGATGCAGCCACGGTGCTGAAATTCCTACGTGCTACAATAAAAATTTACAAAGCCCAGAAATCTTTGCCATTCCTTTATCACTCATGGTTCAGGCTATTCTGACACTGCCACCAACTTTTTATTATTCATCTTCACCCCTCCTGCAGCAAAGGAAGGAAATGGTTGTCTGATGAAATGTTACAGCATTGAAAAAGATGCTTTTCCTAGTAGTCATCTCAGAACTTTACGAACATGATGAATATAGTCAGACAAAAGTGTATCAAGATGTCGTCAAAATACGTGGAGAATGTAATTCACAAGCCTGGAACACCAGGGGAGACCAGTAATGATCTCTCAGCAGTTTAGGCTGCTTTACAGTTTAGAATTCTGTGTCGTTCTTCCTCTCATTATCATGATGGTTGTTGTATCCATGCAAATGATGATTGTGTTGTGATGGCAATTACAAAGAAATGGTTACTCATTTGCCTGAATTGCCTAAAACTGTCAAGAAAACATTTAGGTATCTTAACCTGTCAAATCCAAGTCAAGGTTGTGATGCTTGTCAAGCTAATTTTTTTCCGAGTTGCTTGTGTTGACTGTTCTGCAATGGAGGGATTTATAAAAACCTCTGGCCTACTGATTTTTGTCTTTTCACTGCCAACATTCATCAGCAATGTAAAATAAATTCTTTAGCCGTCGTTGTCACAAGTTGAGAGAGAGAAATTTGTTTGCTTTATCCGTGCAGTAATTACTCAAGCCCCTGTGTGCCTAGCCCATCCGAGTCAAATTAACACACAGTGTGTTTCTCCTGTAGGCAGAATAGAACATCAGATTAGCGTTGTCCTATTTAAATGCATCATCAAAAGTATTAAACATTATCATCATCATATTGAAAACATATCAGTCTTTTGATACCAGGTACAACTTGAATAATTACAAACATTGTAAATTACTCTCTTTTATAATGCCTTCTGTTATTTTGCAAATCCTCATATATTTTGAGAAAAATAAAAACACCGGTCCAAAACCAAGAACGAGTAGAGTTACTCACTCTCAGGGAAATTGGACTATTGGAAAAGTTTGCAAATATAAATAGAATATCATTAGACTACTACACTTTAGAGTACTGTGAAAATACATGCAAAAACTAAGCCCCACAGATCAGCACTACTGCTCCTATTTCTGTTTATTGCACAATAAAAATGGACTTTTTGAAACTATTCCTCACCAATCAACATCAACAGTAATTATTTGTTAATTCATTCATCTTCAGTAAGCGCTTTATCGTGATTACGGTCACGGCGGATCTGGTTTCTATGTGGAGCCTACAGTGGGTGCAAGGCAGAAATACATGCTGGATGGGACAGCAGGGGCAATTTATGTAGCCAATCCACCTAAATGTGTGGTTCTGGATGGTAGGATTAAACCAGAGAACATGGAGGAAACTGTAAGGAATAATTTTTTTCTAGATAAAGAAGACTAGAAGTTGGCCTGGGTGCTGTGGTGCAAGACGATTAAATGATTTATAGGTTATTAGTAGTATGTCGTGATTAATGCAAGATTTTACTACTAATACTAACAGGGTTAGCCACAGGGCCTCTAGTTGGGTAGACGGTGGGGTATGTCACAAACTCTGAAGAAGGACCTGAACAATGAGGATAATGAGGTTAACTCTCAACATGAAATCCAAAGAGCTATCACTGCCAGTGTAGGAGGCCATAATTAGGCTGAAAAATCAAAACAAACCCATCAGAGAGTGCCACTGGGTCAGACCCTGTTATTCAGTATCTATTGTACACTATGTGGCCAAATGTTTGTGGACACCTGACCATCACACCCATACATGCTTCTTCCCTAAACTGTTCCCACAAAGTTGCAATTAAGTAACTACAGCAATTAGTTAATCAAGTAAATTAGGTTTTATTGTCATTTTTCTATGCAATTCATATACAATCAATTCATTGAAGAAGAAGAAACTTTTTTTTTGTCACATATACATTACAGCACAGTGAAATTCTGTTTTCTGCATATATCAGCTTGTTAAGAAGTTGGTGTCAGAGTGCAGGGTCAGCCATGATACAACGCCCTTGGATCAGCTCAATTGTGGCAGCTTGGCAGTGTTGTTGCTAGTCACCACTGCCCCATTGTTGTGTGGTAGCAATATAAATAAAATAAATTGTCTTGTAGCAGTATTATAGCATTGTCTGGGAAACAATGTTGTTATTTGAATTTTCAGTGATGTTCCTGCTAGAGTAGCGCTGAGAAGAGTTTTGATCAGTCTTGGTGGATGGTGGAAGGCACCAGTGTGTAGAGTAATTTTACTGGCCAATATATCTAACAGGGAAGAGTCCATGAAAGGTTGGAAGGCTCATCCACAATGCTTTTGGCTTTGCAGATGCAGCATTTCTGGGAGGAAGCATCAGTTGTAAAGAGGCCGTGATATCCTTCTCAGCTGTTTTCACAGTACGCTGTAGGGTTTTGCAGTATGAGACACTGTGGTTGCCGTACCATGCAGTGAGACAGCTGGTCAGGATGGTCTCTGTTGTCCTGCTGTAGAAGGTAGTAAGGATGAGCAGCAGGCAGGTGGTGTTGAGGGTCCAGGCGAGGTCCTCTGTGAAATGCACACCAAAGAACTTCAAGCTATGCCTATTTCCTTCATAATTTATTCACTCATTACCAAATATAATCACCAAGTTTTGACTTGATCCTTTTCTGTAAGAGTTCATCATATCAATAGATCACATCTCAAGCATTAGATTCAATTTTCTGGTAGGCAGTGCGACCTCCACCTGTCTGCATTAATCATGCGGCACTGTCATTTTACCTTGAGCCTATCCCAGGGAGCATCGGGCACAAGGCGGGGTACACCCTGGACAGGGTTGCACACATTCATTGATGCGCAAAGCATTCACAGCTAGGGACAATTTACCCTGATGTAGCCAATTCACCTAACGTTAGGTAGGAGGAAACTGAAGTACCCAAAGTAAAATCACATGGACATGTACAGATAGTCCACGCAGACAGTGTCCTGGAAGCTTCGGCAGTGGTGTCTGACCTGTGGGTGAACAGTTGCACACAACCTTTTATTTGAGTGGTTTGTTAAGTTATTTACCGAGTGGTACAAATACACAAAGTACACATATACAAATGTATCTCTATCTCAGTTCCATGTATCAGAAATAAAAATGATAATTTTTCAATGGGAACGCATACACTGTTATTTCTATCTTTAACATTCTGCCTTTAACTTGTCCATTCTGTCTAGTTTCTTTTGTTTATAGATTCATCTGTATTGCTGTCTTTTGAAATTTGTATATGTCCTCATAAAGAAAATTCTGAAGAACTTTGTTCTGGACACAATTAAGTAAAAATATTTGTCTTTTCTTAAAAGATAGCTCTAAAAATGGATGTTTTTTTTTTTAAAGAAAAACATGCACGTTTCTCTCTCGTTAGGCACGAATCCAAAATGTTTCCCAGATCGCTGATGTAACATCGATGTATCCATCGCAGCGGCAGAATCGGAGAGAAATGGCAGAATTTGCCTGACTGGATTTTGCTCAAACAAAGCCATGCCAAACTAACAGACACCACTGGCATTTGATAATGATTATGTAATTTACGTAGTAATATAAACTCTCCCGCTATAAATACTAATTAATAAAGCAACTGTTATTATTATTACACTTGTATATAAATCGTTGTACTTTGTACTTACCATAGTGTCCACTCAAGCAATAACAATAACGTGACATGTGATGTGACACTACCGCAGGCGGCACTCCACCACCGCAGTGGCAAACTACCACAGGTTGTCATGGCCACCATCACAGCCCTATGTGTGTATATACAATGTTTTATAAAGTAGTTAAGCCCTTTTCACTGGAACACTCCCATAAGGTTAATAATACTTAAATGTAGTTAAATTAAGACCCAGTAAAAATGAAATGCAATTAATAACGTGCAGTGGACAGATAGCATAGAAAATTCTGCAGTTTAAGTACACTATTGTTTGACGAGGAAAAAGGAAATGAATTGTGCACATTTAGAAATGCAGAGAAGGAGTGGGTGTCTTTTCTGGTCCTTATTTTGTAATTGAACAGTCATCTCATGTGGGGCCTGACCTAGAAGTTAAGTGTATTTGAGAGACAATGTTCAACAAAAAGAGGATAGTACTGGTAATGCTAACATGAAATGAATTACTGCCACCTACTGTTTAAAATGTTCTCTCACATGATTCAATTGAAAAAATTGAATTTTCAGCCTGGCATGTGCTGTAGTAACTTATTTTCTATTTAACCAGAACAAATATTATGGGAAAGGTGAACAAGGTAGGTCACCCTCAGCCTCTCTGTCAACATCACAGCAGTAGTGAAGGAGGTACAGCAGCGGCTCTTTACCTTCATCAACATCTCAGTTCAACCTAGCTTTTTGTTTAAGAATACCTGATTGTGTGGAGAGGTAAAAAGTAGTTTTTAGACTTGATGTTTAAAGTTACTGTTTTTTTTAACATGGCACAGATGCAAGAATAAGGCTTTAGATGGCAATGTTAAATATTCTATGTATTTTCATTACCTTTGATGCAGGCTGTTACCTGTGGAAAGTGTCAAAAGGTTAAACAATAAAAACAATCTTTCACAGCCTTCTTTGCTCATATTTACCAAGGGTGCCAGTATTAGTGGAGGGCACTGTAGGTATCAGATTAGCTGAGTATCGGTGCATATTCAGGCTTTCCCCCCTAATATTTTATATATTGTCATTAAATATATGAAGGTAATAACTGCTACAGATTGTTAATTTCTATAATTAATTTATGTTGTCTTTGATTAGAGTGGAGAGAGAGCTGATCGAGTAGCAAGAATAGCCTTTCTATAGTTCTCTCTAAAGCCTCTTCCACTGTGTGATTTGGAAGACTAAAGTGTGGAGTATGATTACTATAGCATGGTACTAGCTTTACCTGTAACCTAATTATTCTTCTTTTACATTGCACTGTTTAGGGTAGAATGTAATGAAGACTTTTAAGAATTCAGTCACTTGATCAAGTTTTGTGAGGACAAAACGCTGTTCAAGGTTGATACATCTGGGAGACATCCAATAAAGACAGTTACTGTGGTACACTTAATGCTAAAATTATTGCAGAGACACAGTTGGAAAAAAGAGATAGTGATCTGTTTTTCATAAATAAGATCTCATCCTCAGAAACTATGCTTTCGGAATATATACACCCGGTTGGCTGTGTGTAAATCCAAGCATTTCTGCAGATTTAAAACATTTGTAAAAACCAATATTTTACCTTTAAAACTGTTATCACTGAGCGGTCCTATCCACCAAGATAGCTTTTTGTGGGGTGTTGTATTCTCTCTGCGTGCTAGAATGTTCTTGTTAGCTAAATATGAATATGTGAATATGTCTGTAGGTGGATACTGATATTGTCTTGCCTTAAAAATATCCTGTTGTCTCTTTCTCTCTTCATATGCAGTTTACGGAGAGAGGGCTACACTGTGCAGGTCAACGTCAATGACTACCTGGACATCTACTGCCCGCACTACAACACAAGCCAGTGGGGGGTGGTAGAGCGTGGTGTGGCTGAGCAGTATGTACTTTACATGGTTAGCTACCGTGGCTATCGTACCTGTGATCCACAGATGGGCTTCAAGCGTTGGGAATGCAACCGCCCACACGCACCACACGCACCAATCAAATTCTCTGAGAAGTTTCAACGCTACAGTGCCTTCTCGCTCGGCTACGAGTTCAACGTGGGCCACGAGTATTATTACATATGTAAGCATTGTTAGCTTATGTCTATAGCACTGTAAGCATTTGATAACTATCTACAGTTTATAAGTAATTTTTTAGTGTCTACAAATGCAATTATTTATTAATGAAATATTATTAGTTAATAATAGTGGCTGAATACACCAACTTCTTTCCGGGTTCAGCGAAGAGATACACACTATTTGGTGGCCTGCAAAAATAACATGGCCACATTCCAATTTTGACATTTTCTACTATATATAGTTATGAGCATGAGGTTATAGAATTTTAATGTCTGGTTATTCCCAAAAGTAAAAAAGGAGAAAATTGCATTTAAAGATTTCATGCACTGCCTACATCTACATTTGTATCTGATGGGAAAAAAACAGCATTACTTCCACATTGTAAAGATTTTAAGTTTACAATGGGAAACGAGTTCTCACTTTGATGATCAGCATCCACATCCACATCAGTGTCTGTCTCATCACCCGAGTATCTGCCTCATCATCATTGTCTCTGTACTCCACTGATCTCTGTTCATGTTAACATCACTGGGAAAATAACTGCTGATTAAATAACGCAGTGTTCTGTTGGCTAAATATGCTGTTGTTAATGTCCTTTTATGGTCATTTAAACATTTCACATCTTTATCTGCTGAATCTTTGTCAGCTGGATCATGCTGGAACAGAATCCGGCATCTCTCAGATTTAAAGTCTTAATGAACGATAATACAATCGGCTCATTTCCATGATCACCAGATGCCTGAATTGTGGAGTAATTTGGATATTTAGTGTTATCTTGCTTAAATGTAATGTGCTTTTGTAAGACCCTGTGTTCTGAGCAACAAATATTGTGAAGCTTAACACTCAGCTGACTCCTCCAGTCCTTCCATGTCGTTACGGAATTGTAAAGGTTGTAATCTCCTGTTGTATTATGGTCATCATACCTACGCTCTTAGCCCTAGGTCTGTGATGGCACTCGACAGTACTGTATGACATGAAGCACTTGGAACACTGTTTCCTCCCTGTGTGCTTGGTGCTCCAGTAGCTAATGTTTTTCAAATTAAGCACTCTTTTAAACAGCTAATGTGTATGCAGACTAACTACCAGGATGCAATATAGTGTTTTAATAGGCTGTCTATTTAATGTAATCGGACAGCTCAGTAAGTGACATGAGATGTATTACTGTGTGTGTATTTTGCAGCCACACCCACCCATCACCATGGCCACAGCTGTTTAAGACTGAGGGTATTTGTGTGCTGTTCTACACGTGAGTTCCATTGCTTTTTCACATACAAACCCACTTACACATACACATATTTACATATATGTTGGATTATAAACTCGATCGAACGGTTTAATGTACATGTTAACTCCAGAATTACTGCCAGATGACATTTAAAAATAAGTAAATAAATAACTTTACACATAATGCTTTGCAAGGTTACCATTCAAATGACTGGAGAAACTCCTTACCTTAGCACATGCACAAACCTTATAATACAAAGGAGTTTGAAATGTTCTGCATTGGGGAGGGTCCAGGATCCCTCTACAACCTCATTAGACACTCCGTGCTGTCATTCTCTCCAGGTGAGGCTCAATGATTTTAAAGTCAATGTTAAAATAGAATCAGGGATGCTGGTGCAGGGGGAAAAAACCCCACCTCACTGCTGCATCTCCCAAGAGCTGGAGCTGGCAAACCCTGCATTTATCATAGGAGACGCGATGCTGATTTACAACACTGACCTGGATCGGTCGAGTTGACATTTTAGTTGGTGTTCATTCTTCTGCAGTTTCACATGCAGGTGATGATGCAGACCAAAACCCTCCTGACTACACAGCCAGGCCTAAAATACAGAACATCGGTGAGTACACACACACACACACACACACACACACACACACACACACACACACACACACACACACACACACACACACACACACAAAGAAAACTGAGCACTATGCATGTTAATGTTGCATTTCAAAGTTGCATTATTCATTAGATACATATTTATGTATCCAAGCACTATGGCCCATCAACATTTTCTGTAGTAGCTGTCCGATAATGCATTTATTTTAGCTTATATTAGCAATCAGTTTCATAAACACTTTTATACTGAATATCTTTCGCTCTCTCTCACCCAACACACAACTTCTTCCTTTACCTGCCAGGAGGAGATTATTGCTGTTTGTAAGTTTGGCTTATTCAAAGCGTAACGCATCCACATGACACACACACACACACACAAGCCTTAATTTCACACAGGGACTGCATTAAAAGCCTCCAGGTATGCACTGTGACATACTGCCTGGAATTCTAGGAAGCTCTGGAGTGCACATGATACTGCACATCAATAAAGACAGGATACACAATTTCTCTGGGTGTCAATAGCACTTTAGAGGGTTTTAGAGAGTTGTATGTATTAACTGCGCTTGGAATTAAAATGGACACTACCTTTACATATTCATGTATGACCCTCAAAGTGGTTTTATAACGTTGGTTAACTCATGCATATTTTCTATCTTCTAACCAACATACAGCCCATCAGTTGACCTTGACGTAAAAACAGATGACATCATTGTAAACAACTGATATTTACAATGCCATAAAAAGGGCAGAATGTAACAACTTTGTGGTCACTATTTCAAGGTCATGAAATCATAACGTGTGAGAGAGATGTAGGCTTTTTAATCACACTTATACATCTATATTTTGATTTGTCAAATGAATGAAATAATACTAACGTTTTTGCACATTTGACGTGCTCTCCTGTGCTGATGGTTTAAACAGGATTTAATTTAGCAACTCAATTTAATTTAGTTTATAATTTTATGTAAAAGCATTTGTTCCTCGTGATAACCACTGTCACTGATTAAGATGCTGTCTCCTCCCATTTCCTCTATGCGAAAAAAAAGCCCTTTTCATCTATAACATTTGGCAGATGCCCTTATCCACAGTGACTTATATTTATCTCATTTATTCAAATGAGCAGTTGAGGGTAAAAGGCCATGCTCAAGGGCCCAAGCAGTGGCAGGTTAGCAGTGCTGGGAACTCCTGACCTTTCGATCAGTAGTCCAACGTCTTAACCACTGAGCTACCACTGCTCCTGGACTTTAAATGGACAATACTATTAATTAATTATTAGTGTCATATAACTGTAGTTAATATAGGCCTTAAATGGCATTCCATATTTCCGTATTTCCAACAACACTGGCCTGAAATCTTCCTGTTTCCGTTGATTTCCGCTTCACTTCCACTTTAAGTCCAAGATCACATACGTCCCAGTTTCACACGTTACTCTGCTGCAACGCTCTGAATAGTGCTTAAGTCTGTAGTTAGGTTTAAGTTCTGAATACTAATGTGCTCAAGTTTGGTATTAAATCCTCGCTATGTGCACTGCGTGAAACTCAACTCTGAATAAGTATCACCATAAGTTAGAGGTATGACATGGCAATTTTCTGTGGTACACATTTCTGCTGAAAGGATCTATGAAAGATAATATTAATTTACAAATAATTGTTTATTTTAAGTATTTATTTAGTTATATGCATATACTGATATGTAAATATTTATCTCTTTGTTGTGAGTTGTTAATAGTTGTCTTTGATTGTTTTTCCCTTTCTCACTGGATTAGATGAGTTTAACCACAACATCCCTAAACTGGAGAAGAGCATCAGTGGCAGCAGTCCCTCTCGAGATTGTCTGTTGATGACCGTTGTGATGTTGCTCCTGGGTGCCCTTCACATCTCCTAGCCACTGTCTCCGTTGTGACTTTTCAGACCTACTAGTAGACCTAATAGGGAAATATAGCAGTAGATCTATTACACCCAAACAGTGGCCTTGGGGCCGAGGGCTGGACAATAAGGAATGAGCCAAAAATGCCCTCAACTGAATGGATGGATGATTGAATATCTGAATGTTGATATGTGAACTTGCCTTTTTGATGGAACATCAGCTACTATCTTCTCCTTAGGATATAAAAGATCAAGACCTTGAATGGAACATTGAAGCATTTCTTATCTAATTACACATACAACTACATCTGGATAATAGTAGGCTCTGTGCATCTCACATTGCTTATACAGTCTGTAAAATGGACTTTGTTGGACAGTCTCAAAAACATACTGCAACAGTGAAACTACTGGATGCATCACTTACCAGGTTGGTGATGAATGTCAAATAGATCCTCTACAGGATTGCATCCAGCTGATAGAGGTAGTCGAGGTGCAAGTCTTCCAAGACTTGGTACTTTGAGCCAATTGTGTTCCGAGTCAATGGAACAAGAAGAATTCTGCTTGCTCATGTATTTGCCAAAATTGAAAATATTGATTAGAAACACAGTGCGAAGATAGTCATCAGATTCAAAGCAAACGTCGGTATTGATGGCATTCTTGACCTTTTCAGTTAAAAGCTAAAGTCAGACATGCTGATCTTAGCTCAGCACCCAGAGCTATTGTTCAATTATATTCCCACATGCGACTCTTTCTGATTTCTCTTTCTACCTGACTTTACACGTCATACTTCACATATGGTCTTTACAGTGAATAGGAAGCAAATGATACTCATTGATAAATAAATGAACCTCTTTACAGGTGATTTCCTGTAATGTTTTACCACCCAGGAAATAACCCTGTGTAATATACCGTGCCTGAGAAGGTGTGTCACTGTTTAGCATAGCGACCATTTTGTAAAAGGATGTGAGTTGTAAACTGCATCAGCATTTTATATGAAAGAATTGCAGTTTGGAAATATGCTTTACTGTACAGTTTACATTTAGTAATAGCTTTGCGTGTCATTGGTGCTTTATTTATTGATCTACAGTATTTACTTATTAGGTGAGTGTAACACGGTTGACTTCTCAAGGTTGTTGTGTGAATCAATATACAGTGGATCAGAAAGCAAGATCCAAACATTTAGTAGGATGGAAATCAAAGAAACTGTGGGAAATTTTGTGAAAGGTCGTTTCTTCAGTGTTTCTCCCAAAGGGATATATACATATAAATATATAAATATATATATATATAAATAAATATATATATATATAAATATATATATATATATATATATATATATATATATATATATATATATATATATATATATATATATATATAATTTTGCTATGTGTGTCTTTCTTTTCCCCACTAGGTGACATGTATAGAAGTGTGCCAGCTACTTCACATAATCATTGTGAAACCATATACCAGCCAGCCATAACATTAACATTAAGCAGCTTAATATTGTGTAGGTTCCCCTTGTGCCACCAAAACAGCTCTGACCCATCGTGGCATGGACTCCACAAGACCTCTGATGGTGTGCTGTGGTATCTGGCACCAAGACATTAGCAGCAGATCCTTTAAGTCCTGTAAGCTGTGAGGTTGCCCCAACCCCCACGTGGATCAGACTTGTTTGTCCGGCACATCCCACAGATACTCGATCAGATCGAGAACTGGGGAAATTGGAGGCCAAGTCAACACCTTGAACCCTTTTTTGTTTTTTTTTCCCCCCCCTTTTCCCTTTTTTTTGTTTTTTTTTTTTTGTATTTTTTTGTTGAAAGAAGCCACTGCCATTAGCAAATAACATTGTCATGAAGGGGTGGACACAAGCAAGAACCTCCCCGGGTGTACTTGGTCTGCAACAATGTTTAGGTAGGTGCTACGTGTCAAAGTAACATCCACATGAATGCCAGGACTCAAAGATTCCCAGCAGAACATTGTCCAGAGCATCATACTGATTCCCCGGTTTACCTTCTTCCCATAGTGCATCCTGGTTCCACCTCTTAGCCAGGTAAGCGACGCAGATGCACCAGGCCATCCACATGATGTAAAAGAAAACGTGATTCATAAGACCAGGCCAGCTTCTTCCACTGCTCCATGGTCCAGTTCTGATGCTCACATGCCCATTGTAGGTGCTTTCTGAGGTGGACAGGGGTCAGCATGGGCACTCTGACCGGCTCCATAAGCAGCTCCATAAGCAGCAAAGTTCTGATAACTTTCTATCATATCCAGCATGAACTTTTTCAGCAGTTTGTGCTACATTATATATCCTGTGGGATCGGAACAGATGGTCTAGCCTTCGCTCTTCACGTGCATCATGACCCTGTCGCCGGTTCACCAGTTATCCATCCTTGTACCAATTTTGGTAGGTACTAACCATTGCATACCAAGGAACACCCCACAAGACCTGCCGTTTTGAAGATGCTCTGACCCAGTCGTCTAGTCATCACAATTTGGCCCTTGTCAGATTCACTCAAATCCTGACACTTTTTTCCTGCTTCCAACACATCAACTTCAAGAACTCACTGTTCACTTACTGCCTAATATATCGCACCCCTTAACAGGTGTCACTGTAATGAGATAATCAGTGTTATTCACATCACTTTTCAGTGGTTTTAATGTCATGGCTGATCGATATATGTCAGAATTGGGGAACAGTTGGGTTTGAAAAGAGGTCATTTAGTCAGTATGCTGCACTATAATTCTTATATACAAGTTTAAGAGCTTGGCAAGAATGTATTTAAATATGTGTATGTGAGTTACGAGCGTGCATTTTATGGGGAATGTTGCAAGTGAGTGTGTGCATTTTAGGATTTTCATATTTGTTTAGGTACACATTTGTAACTTTTCAATATGCAAGTGTATGAGACACTGGGGCAGTTTTGTGGAAGATTACACTGACAGTGTTTATTGTTGGAAACAATAGTGCCAGTCATGTTTAGAATGACTAAAACATGTCAAGAATTCATGAATGACAAGAAAAAAATAAAACTGACAATAAACCATTGTACCTTAAACTTGACTGCAGTCATCATTTGGAAACCGCAAATGGGGAGAAGCATAAAAGAACATTTTATGTTAATGACATAAAAATTTTGTATTACGCCTCAAACACTTTGCCATGCGTTAAATAGGATGAAAATTCTTCTTTCAGTGATGAAATTAAAATAAGGTTGCGCTTATTCTGCCTGCTCGGTTTTCTAGCAGAAAAATCTTCAGAAGGAATGCAAGGATATTATCACCTGACTGTGCTAACTGAAAAATAGCATTTTTAATTAGTGCTAGTGCTTGTCACAACACTAACTACCTTTCTTCTGGAAAACGGAGTTAGCCATAAACATAGATAAAAATATGAAGTGCAGTTTCTGGCAGGGTGTCAAAAATACAGTAGAAATCACGGACGTATTAATTGCTGCCAAATTTATCTTGGAGACTTGTGAACTGACCAGTTGCAATTCAGAGAAAACCAGTGTTATTGCACTTGAGATGTAGTAGCTGATTCACTCCATCAAATTACTATAAATAAACACTAAACTGATTTTTGTTTGTATGTGGAGATGGAGAGTGCTAGCCACTCTTGATTACTTCTCGTTTCTCTTGATTACCCACTTTCGCATTATCTCACAATGAATCATAGTGACCGGTCATAATGTGCTGTACCCACCACTATTTAAGTCCATGTGTGTGTGTGTGTGTGTGTGTGTGTGTGTGTGTGTGTGTGTGTGTGTTAGTGTGTGTGTGTGTGTGTGTGTGTGTGTGTATCATTCATTCATTCATTCATTCATTCATTCATCTTCAACTGCTTTATCTTTGGTCAGGGACTTGGATAAGCCTGAGCCAATATCCTGGAAACACAGGGTGCAGGAATACAGGAATAATCCTTGAGTTTGAAAATGTGCATTTATGTACAAAATTTTTTTATTTAATATTTAAATCAGTGTTATTTATATACTGTTTTAAAAATACAGATGATCTGAAAGCAGCCTTTCAGAAATCTGTATTAACCTATACAGCACTGTACAAAAATCTTATTTGTTTTTTTTTGTATGAATTTTGTTATAGATGTTTATTTTATGGCTTCTGCATTATTGGGTGAATACAAAAACATTTTAGATTTCCAAACATTTTTGCAAGGTTACAGGGAAATGTTTGTATGTTAGTAAAGAAAACAGTGTATTATGTAACAGACCACTTTTCAGACAAAAAACATCATGAAGGCTGCTGGATTTTGCTGCAAAAAATAGAAGCGAGTGTCAAACAGTCAAAGTTTCCAGAAGAACTGTGGCCGGTTCTGCAAGATGCCCAGTAAAACATACCAGCTAATTCCCTTATAAAACTGCACAAATTGTACCTGAGAGTATTCCTTTATTTATGTATTTTTTAATTTATTTAAAGTGAAGGGTCATCATACCAAAAATTGACAAACATTTCACTGAATTATTTCTAAAGGCATCTTTATGTTACATTGCATGTGCCTAAGACTTTGCATGCTACTGTAGATATCTAATCAAGAAGCCAGAGATGAGAACTTCCTGAGACAACATGAGGAAGAAACTTCAACAAGACACATATGGATATGGAATATTTGGTATGACCCTATTGAAGATGGGAGTCATCAGATCTGTAGTGTCAGGTCTGTAGGGTGAGAGGAACCACAGAAGTAATGTTTCAGGATCAGATCGAGCAGCAGGACTGTTTATAACCTTTGCTGACAGAGAGAACAGATTATTAGATGTAATAGAAGCATGTGGTGGATTTATAGGGTGCATACTGTGATCAGAGTCAAACGAGAACTCCAGCAGGTGAGCTATGACAGCAACAAAACTTTTTTGAACCACAGAGGGCGCCACAATATATCCTTCCAAGGACAGAAATGTTTAGTGTCAATTTTAATTTGTTTTATTTATTTTTTTTAATTGCAGAAATGCATGTTTACGTCATGTAATGCAACCTATTTAGGAGCTGCAGTACTGTACTCAGCAAACTTTTCAATGTATATGTCCTGATACTTTCCTTCGGGTACTCCGGTTTCCTCCCCCAGTCCGAAGACATGCAGGGTAGACTGATTGGCGTGTCTAAAGTGTCCGTAGTGTATGAATGGGTGTGTGAGTGTGTATGTGATTGTGCCCTGAGATGGATTGGCACCCTGTCCAGGGTGTACCCCGCCTTGTTCCCGATGCTCCCTGGGATAGGCTCCAGGTTCCCCCGTGACCCTGAAAAGAAGTAAGCGTTAGAAAATGGATGGATGGATGGGTGTCCTGATATAATATTATGTATTAAAGGTTGAACATTGTGTCTAAGCAAGTGACCCACCACAAAATATACTTCAGATTGTTGTGACATCTCTGACAGCCTTTAGACGAACCTTTGCTTATACTGATTAATTGCATTGCCTGAGTTTAGATTGCAAAGCCAAACAAACAAGGATGTCTTTGATACCATTTTGTAAAACAGTCTTTTGCTCAGTGCAGTTAAACCCAGTTATATATATACATATATATTTATACACAGTGTTTTAGTTTACACTGATAGTCCTGACAAAAACACAATTTCTATGTTTTGTGTATGCACCTGTTTGTTTAGGTGCTAAATCACATATTATTAATAAGTTTAGATGGACATCACAAACATCAAAAAACTAAATAAAAATATCTGACAAAAGTAAATGGAAAAAGTAAGAAAAGTGAATATTTTTCAACACATTAATAAATGAGCGCATTCTAAAGGCAAATAGTCGGCCCTGACAATGACCCTGAGACACAACAAAAATAAAACACCACAACAGTGAACGCTTCAGTTCAGTGAAAATGAGCAGGAAATGTCAGGGACATCTGAGCATGCCTTAAATGTGAAGCTCCTGGTTCCTCTTGGGCTTTTTTTGGAGCTCTAATTTGGGGCCCTGCCAAGGCACTGTGGATTTCTTGGCCCCACAATTTGACAGGCAAGGAGAAGAAAAAAGAAAAACATTAGCCTTTACAAGTAAAACACAGGACTAAATATAGCGTGAAGTTGAAAACGCCAAGTGTACCCTTAATGTACAGCATTCTTAAATGTAAATAGTATTTAAGTGATAAAAATACAATATGCACTGGACCAGATTTTGTACTAAATTCTTTTCCACAATGGGGTTTTGAAAAGAAACCCATAATTATATATTCAAAATGTTTAAAAAAAAAATGTATTGCAAATTTACACTATTTATATACACTACATGGCCAAAAGTATGTGGACATCTGACCAGGTGAAGTGAATCACTGATTATCTCATTACAGTTGCACCTCTCAATGGGGTGGGATGTATTAGACAGCCAGTTAGATCTTGAAGCAGGAAAAATGGGCAAGCATAAGAATCTGAGCAACTTTGATAGGGGCCAATTTGTGATGGCTAGATGATCTGGTCAGAGCATCTCCAAAATGGCATGTGTTCCCGGTATGAAGTGGTTATTACCTACCAAAAGTGGTCCAAGGAAGGACAACTGGTGAATCAGGGACAGGGTCATGGGCTAGCCCATCTGATCCGATCCCACAGAAGAGCTCCTGTAGCACAAATTGCTGAAAAGTTTAATGCTGGCTAGGATAGAAAGATTTCAGAACAAACAATGCATTGCAGCTTGCTGTGTATATCTATCACAGGGTTCTTTAAATCTGCAGAGTTTTAAAGCTCCAGCCTCAAAACTTACCTGCCTGTAAATCACACATACCAACATGATAGATGAGGGTTCTTCAAATCTGGCCCTTGAGGTCCTGCAGAGTTTAGCTCCAACCCTAAACAAACACACCTGAACAAGCTAACCAAGGTCTTCAGGATTACTAGAAAATTACAGGCAGGTGAGTTTGGAAATTTGAGCTAAACTCTGCAGATTTGAAGAACCCTGTGATATTTCATGCTTCACTGTTGTCAATATAAAATGTAATAACATTTTAGATTTCATTGACAAGCATAAGCTATTGTATGTCAATCATAAACATAATTATTGTAAAATACTGTTTTACATTTCTATTATGTGTTATGCTTATATTACATCTGGTCACTTCCCAAAATGCATGAATAAAGTAGGCTTTTAGCAAGATTTCTACTAGCCCTAACTTGGTAACCAGTGGGATCTCTAACTCTAAATAAGTTTTTACTATAGGGGACTTATTTTTGTGAAAATTTCAGATTTGTATCTGGTACCCCACCAGAGATATTCAACCAAAAATTTTGGGAAATGTAAAAAAAAAAAAAAAAAAAAAAAAAAATTGCCCCCATAAAAAAAATTAAATAAATAAGAGACGTCTCAAATCTGAAATGTTCTGCATACACACTATACTTACCTACATACCGCCAAAAAAATCTAAGACAGAGACTCGAAACTTTCTTGTTATAAAATGACCATTAAAGTGGATCTGTGAGCAATCTTGAGTATTACATTTTGACTTAAGTTCTAAGTCTAAGGAACACTAACGTGCAAAATATATATCTTCATGTACCTTGTAATGTGATCTAGAGATCAGTTTTTGTTCCAAGGAGCTAGGAGCATTGAGGTTTCCGTAAACAGCTGCATAATCAAAATTTGTTGTGTGCCATAACACAAAGATGGCCATCATAGTTTAACCAAGTGAAAACAAGAAAAGAAACAATGGTGGTGGTTTGCAGTGCCAATACATAGAAGTAATCAATAAATTAAAAAATGGTTAAAGCAACCAAATTACAGCTTGTTGACTGTGCTGTACAACTGTGCATGTTCAGGAGCTGAGCAAACAGCTATTTGTTGTGATAATGTGTGTAATGCAGTGCCTGTATCTGTACCTGTATATACTGTATATACACTCTGAGAAGTCCATTGAAATACTCATTCTCATGGAACCACATTAGGAGGACATGCTTTGTGACATGGTGTCTTATCATACTTATTATCAGCCATTATAAGATTTTCCTAACAAAGTGGTCAGTGATGTATTCTTTTCTCTTTTATATGTTTCTTCCTTTCAGTCCTATCATCCTTTTGTTCAAATTTTCAGTAATAATTTAAGCGCTTTCATTTCCTGTGTTAATGACCTTTAATTTTGTTGTTTTTTCTGCCTCTTGCTGGCTAATAGTCAAGGCTTTTTCTTGCTGCTACATCTGCAATGCATTCAACAGCTGGGGTGAATGCACAAAAACAACCACACCCAAACATTCACCCACACCCTTATATCCACACACACCCACACACACACACACACACACACACACACACATTAAGAATCTGCTCATACTCAGCACTGTGTAATCCTAATACTTAAGGACAGCAAAGGATCAGCAGATTTTCCTGTTACAGAACAGTGAAGCATTAACTGCCTGCAATAAAGCAATCATTAGTTTGTAATCATGGATTAGCACACTGTCCTGCTACAATATTCCAGTTTAGAGCATGGCTTTATATATACACATTTATTCTATAAATAAAAAGGATTTGTTAATTCACATTTAAATAATTTTTAAATGATTTAGCTTTGAGCTAAATGATTTTAATCAAATAGACATAAAAATAAATGATTAAGCAATAATTCTGGTGTCTGGATTTGTTTATGCACATTAAGATAATCCACTTACCTTTCTAACAAAACCTCCAAAGTATTGGTCATATAAACAAATTATATATATATATATATATATATATATATATATATATATATATATATATATATATATATATATATATATATATATATATATATATATATATATATATATATATATATATATATATATATATATATTTATATATATATATATATATACTGTACACCCACACACACAATGCAAAAAACATGATTTTCAGCACAATGTATATTTGTGTTAAATCAAACCATAAACTGTCAGAGAGTGATGGTGGAATTAATACTGCTCCACTCTCAAGTCAATAACACAGGCAAAATGGGTTTAAGTTCATGTTTATATTCACAAACAACTGAGACATGGCTTTCTGCGTGTGTAACTCTCACGTAACTTTTGACTAGCGCTCAAGCCTGTTGTTACCTCTGACGGCTGATTACTGATGTGCACAATTTTGTTATTGAATTCTCACTATGCACACTTAACTCAACTCTGAATACATCCCAAGTCTTGGGTAACAAGAGATGAGTAAGCAGCACAATTCACTGGCTTAAACTGTACAGTGCCCTCCTCTAATGTTGGCACCCTTGGTAAATATGAGCAAAGAAGGCTGTGAAAAATTGCCTTTAATTGTTTAACCTTTTGATCTTTTGTTAACAAATTCACAAAAAAAAATACCCTGCTCTCAAGAATATCAAACAATTGCAAACAAAACACAGGTTTATTTTAAAAAAAGTCTTTGTTAAATATAGGTGTTTAACAATTATTGGCACTCTTTTAGTCAACACTTTCTGCTACCTTCCTTTGCCAAGATAGCAGTTTTTCTCTATTATGCTGATGAGGTTGGAGAATACAGGGCAAGGGATCTGAGACCATTCCTCCATACAGAGTCTCTCCAGATCCTTCAAATTTCGAGGTCCATTCTGGTGGACTCTCCTCTTCACTTAACCCCACAGGTTTTCTATGGGTTTAAGTTAGGGGACTGGGATGGCCATGGCAGCACCTTGATTTTGTGGTCAGTAAACCATTTGTGTGTTGATTTTGATGTATGTTTTGGATAATTGTTCTGCTGGAAGATCCAACCACAGCCCATTTTAAGCTTTCTGGCAGAGACAGCCAGGTTCACATTTAATTTCTGTTGATATTTGAAAGAGTCCATGATGCCATGTATCTTAACAAAATGTCCAGGTCCTCTGGCAGAAAAACAGCCCCAAAACATTAAAGAGCCACCACCATATTAAACCATGTACATGAGGTACTTTTTCATATGGCAACCTCTCTGTGTGCACCAAAACCACATCTGGTGTTTATTGCCAAAAAGCTCTATTTTGGTTTCATTTGACCATAGAACCTGATCCCATTTGAAGTTCCAGTAGTGTCTGGCAAACTGAAGATGCTTGAGTTTGTTTTTGGATGAGAGTAGAGGTTTTTTTTTTTTTCTTGAAACCCTTCCAAATAACTTGAGGTGATGTAGGGGACTTAGACTTTCTGACCCCAAGACGCAAGTAACTTCTGCAATTCTCCAGCTGTGATCCTTGGAGATTTTTTGGCCACTCGAAGCATCCTCTTCACAGTGGGTTGAGACACTGAAGACACATGTCCTCTTCCAGGTTGATTCATAACATTTCCAGTTGACTGGAACTTCTTAATTATTGCCCTGATGGTGGAAATGGGCATTTTCAATGTTTGTGCTATTTTCTTATAGCCACTTCCCATTTTGTGAAGCTCAACAACCTTTTGCCACACATCACAGCTATATTCTTTGGCCTTACCCATTGTTATGAATGACTAAGGGAATTTGGCCTATGTGTTACCTCATATTTATACCCCTCTGAAACAGGAAGTCATGGTTGAAGAATTTACCTAGTCACCCAGGTGTACTACAAAATGTAAAATATCAATGGGAATGTACTTCAAGTATGTTTTTCTCATATGAATTCATAAGGGTGCCAATAATTGTTGCACACATATTTAACAAATAATTTTTTGATAAACCTGTGTTTTATTTGAAGTTGTTAGTCATTAGAGCAGAGTAGGGTGCCAATATTATTAATGGAGGGCACTGTACATATACACACATACACAAAAACATTAATCAATATATACAGTTCATATATATCATGTCACACACTCTCACACACTTTTGAGATCATACTCAATGTTATTTATCATTAATGGTGCAAAATGTTGTTTTCCTGAAATAATTATATTGAAAAGAGAAACATGAAGTGAACAAAGTAAGGAAAGCATACAGCAGACAGGAAATGAGAGATGGATATGCATGATTTAAAAACAAATCTGTATAGAGAAAATTCCTGAAAAGTAACATCATGAATGAACTAAGGAACGGACAAGAAAGAATGGCAAAAATAAAGTGATTGTAAGTGCTATAGCCAGCTAAGACGTGGCCAGAAAGGAAGCAAACAATAAAACAAGAAAAGTGGGTGATGAAGGGGATAAAGTAGTGTTATGACAAATAAAAACTGTGACTCGAGAGGGGGTTACGAGGAAGATGGTGAAAGAGGAAAACAGATGGGAGGAGAAAAGTAGAATTTAAGAACCACACTTCCCAGCCACATACTGACAGACTATAATTTGGATGTTCCAAGAATAGCCAGTAAATGCGAAGGAGGAGGAGAGGGGAAGTTGGGGCAAACATCACAACATATACTTCTCATTCATCAGCACATGCTCAACACACACCATGTATATATAGGTTTATATAATTCTGCGTATATTATACCACAGCACTTGTGTAACAATGGATGCTCAGCTGAAGTATGAGGATCCATGTGTAAGTACAATCCAAATAATAGTGTTAATAATCACCCTAGGGCCAAAACACAAGTAAGCACAGTAATCAAGGTATAAGGTGTTTTCTAATAAGCAATATTGTTGAAGCAGAGCTCAGAGATTACACAAGACACAAGATATTGACAAGGTCTCATACTGAATTAATTTCCATGAGCAGTTTATAGAGCTGGGGACAAGGAAGTGACTCGGAAGTGGGTGAGACTGGCAGAGGTTGTACTGGAACCGCAGAGTTTAGCCTCAGCTGACCAGATTGTGAAGTGACCTGAGTTCTTATTACAGTACCCCTTTATCAGACACAATGTCTTCTGGTAGGCCATAGTATCTGTACACTTCCTTAAGTATTGTTTCTGCTGTATCCATGGTAGTAGGGAGCTTTGCTAAAGGTAGAAGTTGGCAGGCCTTAGAAAAGCTGTAATTGATTACCATTATTGTTATGTGACCTTATGTTTTGGGGAGGTATGAAGTCCATGGAGGTATGAATTTGAGAAAGCACATCAGCTTTGGTGTTCTTGGATCCTGTTCAGTATATGAGAGTGAATCTGAATCTTGTAAAGAACATGGCTCATCTGGCTTTCCATGCAGTAATTTTCTTTACTGACATATTCCAGATTTTTTTGTCTGTAAGAATGGGGAAGAGATGTTCAGTGCCCTCTAAACAATGTCTCCATTCATCAAGAGCTGTTTTATTGCAAGAAATTCACGTTTTCCCATGTCATAGTTCCATTCATCAAGGCTGCGTTTTCTGGAGAAAAATGCACATTGGTGTAGTTTAGGTGTATTTTCATGACAAGATAGCTCTGATACCACTTAGTGAAGCCTCTGCCTCCATGACAAATGGCAAAGGTATTAGGGTGCCATAGAATAGGTGTGCTGAGGAATCTGCTCTTAAGGTTATTAAGGGCTTGTGGAATGCACGTACAGGTTCCACATGCTCAGTTTCTGAAGAGGACTTTTATGTTATCAATATTACAAATCATCTCTTAAAGTATTTTATGAATGAAAGTCCCTAAGACCAAAGGAATGTTTGCTATAATATAAGACATTACCAAGTATTCATAGTATCTCAAGCCCAAATAAATCTTGGCTAACACTCATCCCCTTCACGAATAATGATGAGAAAATAGACTATATGTGAGTCAAGTTGAAGGAAAATATGTATTTACTCCATGCACCTGTGCCAGCACTGAAGGCAGTAGTGGCATTGGAAATAAGTGGGTGTCTCCATGACAGTATTCAGACCTCTATAATAAATACAGGGTCTCAATTCATCTTTTTTCTACAAAGAAGAACTGCTGCTGTGAAAGGAAAGGTGGAAGGATGAATGTACCCTAAAGATAGGGGTTACAAAACATGTATAGAGTCCACTTTGAATATTCACAAGTTAGCCAAAGTTATAATGGAGAATATGTGAAAGATTAGGCACATCATCTAGTAATTTGAAATGACAGTTATAATGACAGAAATAACAGTTGGTGGATATTGATTGATACTAATATTATTGCTTATAATGTGTTTAGAACTAAATATTTTTACATAATTGGATTGTTTGGGTCTTTGCCAATGTAACAAGACTGTTTTTGTCGGGATGTAATGGATCAGTGGACTACTATGAGGATTCAGTATAGGGAGTTCCCTCAGTTTCGTAAATGTTTGTTTGTATGTTGGTGGTCTGACAGAGACGTTGATTGTAGCTGCTGTTCTAATTATATCTTGAAATGGTTTATATCAGTCGAATCACAAGAATCTTAGCTTTCCAAAGATATATCGCCTGAGTATTGAAGCTGTGTATATTGCTCAGATTTGCACTAAACAATCGGATGGCCCGGCGGAATTTTTAACTGATGCAGCTGTGCAAAATGGGATTTATTTTTAATGAATTATATTGTAATTTTATTGACATCATTAACTGTAATCAAATTATATGAATTTTAAATGTAATGCATTACATTAGTGTGTTTAAAGAAAAAGTAATTAAAATACAGGGTGGGTTTGACCACCCACCTCTGCAACTTTTTGACTGGGAGACTCCAGTTTGTCAGGTTTCTCACCTCAACAAAACACCAGTCTGGTTAATAAATAAGTCATGGGAAATCTCTCAGCCCCTTAGAATTTCTGTTTATATAAGTTTTTGGCATTTTTTGACCACCAAATATGTTTTTGTGACCTGCAAAAGGGATATGCAATCAATCAAATCAGCTCCTCTTATTCCTTTTAAAATGGAGTGTGTGTCTACATGATTGCCTAAATCATATACTGTACTTTGAACAAGAAGAAGCTAGAAATTTGAAGAAAAACTACTTCATACATTTGACCTTGCTGTGACATTGACCCTGTTTGGATCAATTGCATAATCAGTTCATCGGCTGGTTACAATCTAAATCCTATGCAACACTCCAGGTGGCAGAGGCATAAAAACTAAACTAATCATATTCAGTATATTACATTTGCATTTTTAACATTTCTGGGACACAACTCTAGAGAGTTACATATTGCCCATTCTTCTTGCTTTCAGGTAAAAATCTAGGATTCTCTGTTAAGTTTCCCTGGAAAAGGAGAGTTGTATTCTCAAGACTTAAAGTGGCATCTTTGGATGTACTTTCAGTTACATCAGAATGTAGCATTGTAGCAAGACCTTGGTGTGATTATTGACTCCTGTGTCTCATTTGAAGCTGTACATAATATTACTAGGATAGACATCTCAGAAACATTGCTAAGCCAAGAAATACAATGCTGTTGTGTGACTGTTGTAAAGCCGTGCTGTCTGGATGTTCCAGGAGGTAATTAAAAAAGTCCAGTAGTCCAATGTATTGTAGATAAGTCTCCCAATAAAAGTTCACAAGGATTATAAAATACTACAAATGGTTTCACCAAACTTATGGTCTATTGTGATCTGGAATACTGGTTTTGTCAAAAGGTGCAGGCCCTTTTTAAGTACCTAGAACAATAAAGACTGCAGCAGGTAGCAGAGTTTTTTTCCAACAAAGTATAACTTTTGTTTTGATCAAGGGATTGAAAAAATGGTGTGCACCACAGGCCCACAACTCAACATTGTCATCAAAGTGCAAACTTGAAGTGGGTTTACAGTGCTTAGGGCAGTACTTATCGCAGGACCAGAGAGTAACTGATGCAGTTTTAAATGCAAAACAAATGAATGGTTGTTTTACTATTTACTGCTCTCTGTAATAATTATATGACAATTATTTGCTTTAAAGGAATATAGTGATTTTCCATCTGTAATAACCCTTTGTCTGTCATGATAAAACTAAAGAGCTTTCAACACAAAAGAGTAAAATTGTTGTTGACATGGCAAAGTCAAGTAATGGATTAAAAATTGCTTAAACAATTAAAACTACCACTAAACAAATTTGCCTTGAATGAGACATATGAGTATACTGCCTCTGCCATGAGATTAAAGACTTGATTCCAGATGGATCTTTGAAGAAGATCATTTCAGCATCTAAATCAATACAGAGATGATTGCAGGAACACAAAATCAATGGTCATCTCAGTCTACAGAATTCAGTCCTATTGAAAACATGCATTCAGAATTGAAGAGGGCATCTACATGAAAATCACTTACTGATATAAAAGGGCTATCATCCTCAGATCAAATGTAAAATGTAAAAAAGTTGCACATTCTTTTCGCTCTGACTTGTTTTGAACATTTGAGACAAATCTGATAATTTATATATTTATATATTTGACTGATGTCAAATAATAGTTTTAAGATTCAGTGTAAAAAATGTTGAATATATATGTTAAATAGAAATATAAATGTTAAATAGGAATGTAAATATTAATATAAATATAGTATAAAATGTAAATGTAGAATTTAAATGTTTAATTCATATGCTAATGCGACCCGCCCTCTCAGACTGTGTGACATGCAGGGCCGCACTAATCCTGAAATTAGTTGAATAATTTAATTTACTTGATTCAGATGTGTACATTGGTTCTCAGTTCATTCACATAGAACCAATGTACACATTTGAATCAAGTAAAGTCGATTAAACTTTTTCAGTGTAATTTCATAGTGGACACAAATTCTAGGTTTTACTGAGCATCCAGAATCAATCTTTGCAATATATATGTTGAAAGTATGGTGAAAACCTGGCAACCTTACCAGCCCTGTGTTTATTTCATGATGCAGGGCAGGTTTAATTAGCATATGAACACATAGCATATGAACAAATAGCATATGAATTAAACAAGTTCTATATTTACATTTACTCTTAATATTTACGCTGAATTTTTAAACTATTATCTGACATAAGCTTCTATGTAAATGTATAAGAATGGCTTCCAATTTAAAAAAAATAAATATTTTTTTGATTTTTTGAGTATTTTATTTTTTACATTTGGCCCCCCATAAAATATGTGGTAACTTGTATATGTGAAGTCACATTGTAGTTAATACTGGAAAGAGTCATCATGTACAATGTCAGTATCACAGAGACATTTACATAGGTATACACTCACAAGCCACTTTAATACGAACTCCATTGTCATGTATCAAGGAAGGAACCCTGGACTTCATTTCCCAGCATCCACTGCACCATAATACATCAATATCACATGACCACCTGCACCTGTATCACTTCTGCACTCCTTATATAGCCACCTTTTGCAATGCTTCCTTGTCTTATATTAGACTTTATATGCCTTGTTTCTATAGCTGTGTTTCTGTCTTTGGTTTGTGTTTAGTCCTTGCCACAGTGTTTTGCCTTAGAGTTAGTGTCTTTGTATTTTGTTTGTTACTTTATTAAATCTTAAAATTGTGCACTTGCATCCATCTCAACTTTGTATCGTGACATCCTTACTAACTCTTTCTTGCAAATCCTACCACATCTACATTCTACCACATCCCAAAGGTGCTCTATTGGATTTGGTTCTGTTGACTGGGGAAGCCACTGAACCATTGTTGATTGCATGGAACCTGCTTGAAATGACTTGTGCTTTGTGACATGGAGCATTATCATGCTGGAAATAGCAATTATAAGATAGTAAAATGTGGCCATAAAGGGATGTATGTGGTCAGCAGCAACACTTGGTTATGCATTGGCATTCACAACAAGGTTTGATCAGAACTAAGGGGCCCAATGTGTGCCAAGAAAACATTCCCTACACCATTACACCAAAAACAGCAACCTACAATGTCGAAAAAAGGCAGGCTGTTTTTGTTGATTCATCATGCTGATGCCAAATTCTGACCCCGTCATCTGTGTGTTACAGCAGACATTGAGATTCATCAGACCTGGGAATGTTTCGGTGAGTTTGTGCCCAATGTAGCTTCAATTTCCTGTTCTTGGCAGGAGTGGAACCTGATGTAATCTACTGTTGTAGCCCATCCACCTCGAGGTAATGGTAAATGGTGCAGTTAGGCTCAACATAATGTGGTGCAACATAATGTGCATTCTAAGATGATTTTATGCTCAAACTAGTTGTAAAGAATGGTCATTTGAGTTTACATAACTTTCCTATCAGCTCCTTTCATCTATCTATCAGCAAGCAATGTTGTCACCTCACAGCATCAGGGTCCCTGGTTTGGTCCTGAACTCAAGTTATTGAAGAACTAGAAGTTAGTCAGTTTCTGTGCATGTGCTCCATATGTCTGTGTGGGTTTTCACAGGGTTCTCTGGTTTCCTCCCACCTTCCAAAAATATGCCAGTAGATTGATTGGCTATGACAAATTTCCTCTAGGTGGGCATGAGTCTGTGAACATTTGTGTGCATAGTGCCCTTCAATGGACTGGCGTCCCATCCAGTGTGTAGTCTTGCCTCTTGCAGCAGCAAGAGTCTTTACTAGAACCAGAAGATATGACCCCTATCTTATCCACATTACATTGGATCCCAGTAAAATTTCACATTGATTATAAAATACTAGTAGGTCTATTGACCTATTAAGCACTGAATGGTCTCGCACCACAGTTCCTGTGAACTTTTGGTCTTTTATGATTTTCCACGCCGACTTCGATGAAGGTGCAGGCTATTTGTTGGTACCTCAAATTGTGAAGGCTACAGCAGGAGGGAAAAGCTTTCTCTTACAAAGCCCACCAGTTATGGAACAGCCTTCCGATTAATGTTTGGGACATAGACATAGTCTTAGTGTTTAAGTTCCAGCTGAAAGTATATTTGATAAGTCAAGCATTTTCAACCAGGTCTGTTAATGGTGGCATGGCTGGCTGCCTCATGTCCCTGGATGCCCTTGTGTCTGTGTTACCTTCTGGTTAAAATAACCCCCCCCCACCTCTCTCTCTCTTTCTGTCGAGCTACACATGATACTCCTGATGTACCAGTGATTCTGACCCTTTCTGCTCTCCGGACCTGCCTGATCCATCCTCATGCCCTACTTCTGGTTGGAGTTCTCATCAATTGGAAATTATATGCTGCTGAGAATGTCCCAACAGGGTGCAGTCTAAAGATCACTTAAATTGCTGAGGATGGTACCACTGAAAATGATGAGATGGCTTTGGACCTCAATTCATATGAACAGTTATGCCATTATGGCTAGGACTACAATTGCTATTATAGCTTTGGGACTGCAATTACCACAAACAGTTTTGCACTCAAGTTTCCATCACTGAACAGTGAATAAGTTTTTTCCAGAGACTTTTCCAGAATTTTCCTGGTTACACAATTGCACTATTTGACCATGTAGTATTAACACATTTATAGAAAAGATTTACATATTTATAATAACATTATCTGTTGTTACCCAGATGAAGATGGGTTCCCTTTTGAGTCTGGCTCCTCTCAAGGTTTCTTCTGCCTATCTTCTCAGGGAGATTTTCCTTGCTACCGTCACCTCTGGCTTGCTCATTAGGGATAAAGTAATACATTTAAAATCTAGGGCTGCAACTAACGATTATTTTCATAATCAATTAGTTGGCCGATTATTATTATTATTATTTATTTATTTATTTTCACGATTAATCGATCAATCTTAGGGCACGGGGCAAACTTTCAGTGCCCTGTTTTTTTTGTTGTTTATTTAAAATAAATTCCACAAACTGGGTGTTAGAAATATAAACTTCAGACTAAAACTTTACACAATTTTTTGTCCAAAACAGAAAAGAACCCAACACACACACATACCAGAATATATATTATTAATTTAGGACTGTAGTTTCATTTGGTGCTTTTGTGCATCCATAAAATAAACCACAAATACTATATATATATATATAAAAAAAAAAAAAAAAAATATAATAAATTTATAGTATTTATGCATTGTTTTTTATGGATGCACAAAAAGCACCGAATTAAACTACAGTCCTAAATTAATAATAAAAACTCACTTTCACTGCACCTTGTGGTTACTCGCTGCCTTCAGGAATATTATTTTCCTCGTGTTTACTCTTGATCATAGTGTTTTAATTAGACATTACGGATCTTACTGGCACTACACTCTGTATCACCGTGTCTACACGGCACGCTATCAGCAACGCGGCCTCGTAACTGGAGCAGCTTGCACCAGTTTCCCCTGCCCGTTACACACAGTCGAGCATTTTGGATATAAACATAGGTTTGTCCTCGTGCATCAGTTTGATTTCCACGGTGTTTACAATGCACCCTGCCTTAGAGGACTTGGAGGTTACACACCTTCTTTCTCAGTCACGTGACGATTTCGCCTCCGTCTGATGGTGACTGAGGTCAAGTTGGGAATGAAAGGTACACTTTCTACACTGACAGAAAGTAGACTGAAGAAAGTCATTGTCCATGAATCTGGGTGACTGCTAATGCTAGCGTGCATATGACGTCATGCGCTGTCGCAGCTTATACTTCTGGCTAGTAAAAAAAACCCGCTAGTGTTATATTTGAGATGATATTACCTTTCTAAAATCCACACACTAGACGGTAGTGCAGAGTGCGCAGTGTAAGTGTACAGTACTTCATTTGGGACAAAGCTTTAGTATTTACTCTCCGAAGCATGTTTTCAAAGCAGAAGTAACGTAATGAGTAAATCTCCCCGTGCCGCGCATAGACCAATTAATCGATAATGAGATTCGTTGACCATGATTTTCATAATCGATTATTATCGATTTTATTGATTAGTTGTTGCAGCTCTATTAAAATCTATATCCTGAATGTAAATATTTCTGTAAAGCTGCATTGGGGCAATGTCCATTGTTAAAAGCACTATACAAATAAAACTGAATTGAATTGAATAATATTGTATAATTGTAGTAATGTCTTTAATAACAGCTATAGCTTCCTAATCAGGATTCAAATACAGTATGTCTTCCATCATAATATTTATACCATTATCATTTTGTTCCTAGTTTGTTGATTCTTTTCACCAAGATCCCTCACCTAACCACCAAACCCAGTCCTCGGACTCTCTATACAACACAACCAGCTGGTTGTAGTAACTCGCTCAGGCTTGGATCCAGGCAGCCATGTGTGTTTGATATGGTTTGTGCTGAAGTTTTTAAGTAACTGTATGGGGTCCTCAGGGTTCTGGCTTTAGCATTCTAGCCATCTAATACTATTGTATTGTATCTACTCATGTGTCCTAATGCAGGGTAAGCCACATTGCCACATCGCCACATTTCCATTACTTCATGGTGCATATGTTTCCTTTCGTAATATGTAAAGTAGGGATTATGTGCCAAACATTTTGCTCAGTGGTGCACCAGTGGATGTTTGACATACACAAAACCTCTCCCTACCCAAATCCACAAAATATTGCCATGGCAATTGGACTCAAAACATCATATTAAGCCAGAGTAGCATAGCATTCAATTACACTGAATTGTTATTTATATAACTTTTACGTAAACATCGGTACATAACGTTTGTGGAGTTTCAGCCTGCTCTGTAAGGAATATGATATTGCATGCAACTGGTGAAAGAACATTTCATAACATGAGCTGTGCCCACTTCCCAGTGTGGATTAATCTGATCCTTGGGAGTGGCATGTCAATATATTTCGAAGGATCTGCTGCATTTATCATTGTCTCCTTAGCACACTAGTAACAAATAAATGCACTTAATAGTTTTTAAAGTATTTTGAAATACTGACGTACAAACAGGACTCAGGAGATATATGTGAATCCATTCACAAGAGGTTATATTACAATACAAGATAAAAAATGCCAAACAAACCATCCAAAAATCACACACACACACACACACACACACACACACACAAACAAGAAAGACAGGCAGAACAGACACTATGAAATCACTCAGAACCTACACAATAAGGCATCGCATTGTAATTCTTTCAAAGATGGAGTCGGGGGTGCTCTCTGGTGACGTAGAGGTGAAATGGCTATACAGAAATAAATTTATGCTACTTAGAGACTTTTAAAAAAAAAACATTTCTTGCAAAGTGCATATACAATCACATACTATATTGCTTAGTACATACTACACATTTATTACACCTGAGTAGACTTTTAAATCAGTGAATCTTTTAATATTCTATATAAATTATAAAATAATACTATGTGAAAACAGTACTAAATTACAAAACATTTTTAAGCAATTGTTTCATTTAGATTTTATATGATCATAAATTGTTGTGTATTGTATTTAAACAAATTAGTTTTTCTATTTTGTAATCCAGGAGCATTGGATTGACATTTGAAATTACTTTCTCTGGACATACAGTAAACTGTTGTTACTGTAACAGAGTTATTTCATTTGACCTGTGTGATTTGGTCATCTGTAATGCAATGCTTAGAGCAGAAAAGAAGTATATTTGTCATTTGTATGTTATCAACATATAAGTAATGTGTAAGCAGTGTAATTTGTTTAATACCTTGTAATTCTTAGACCATCATTTTAACCGTCCCAACTCAGCAAAAACTCAATGAAAAGATATTGAAAAGACAACTTTGCTGAGATTTGGCTGAAAATCGAAAGGTGAAAAGCAATCTTATAGTCTATAAAAGGTCTAAATATACATATAAAAGGAAATATGCAATTGATATTTGTATTTAAAGACATTCAAGGGGCAGTCAGGCTCATCAAAACACCTGTAATCAAGAGTTTGCTTCCTAACAAATGTTGTGATGCTTGTCTTGCTGGTTTTAAAGAGGGATCGGATCCATTTATGCCGTTTATGCGTCAGGAATCCAGTGGAGGGAATACAGCAATGGAGTGACATTGGTGAACCTTCTGGAACCTGTAGAAAGACCAGCCAGGAGTTGCAGTAGTCAAGTTTTGAGATAACATTTGCCTGAACAAGCATTTGAGTGCTCTCCATGGAGCAAAGTGATTAAATCATCCTACTGGTTAACAGAAGAAAATTGCGCTAAGGCATGCAACATGCTAAAAATAATAACTGAAAATCTGACACTGCACTAAAGTTTGCTGCATTTCCAGAAGGAGTGATCAGAGAGTTATCGGGGAACAGAATGTAGAACTAAAATCTGCTGTGAAAATAATGAACAACAACAGATGGGTAAAAAAAAATACAGTAACAACACATTTCCACATTTAAATGCAGAGTGTGGGGAAAAAAACAAAAACTAAATATAAAAATAAGACAAGAAAATGACAACGTAAATAATTAGAAAATGGCAAAAGAGGTATAATAATGCAAACAAAAAAGGCTAAATTAGGATAGAAACAAGCCAAGCTAATAACCAGCAGAACAGGAAGTAGTCAAAAGCTAAATGAACAGATATTAGTCAAGCTATAACACAGGCTAATGACAAGACCGTTAACAGTTACAGTTAAGGAAGGAGAACAGGATAAAGAATAGGTAGCATGAGATGCTAATAGCTAAGCAAAAAGCTAAGATAACTGTAGAACAGGAAGACAACAACAAGGCAATGAGAAAGAAAAAACTGAGACACTGAAAGGTGGGTAAATATACCATCCTGAAGACGAGGCATGATAGAAGCCTCGGGTGTAAGTAATCAGTGGAGGTGGAGCGTTAAGGACATGCTGCCAGAAACAGAACCATGACAAATGACACATTTTACAGAGCATAAATCACTAATAAATGCTAAAATGTTCGTATCTGTGCTCCACACTCTGATGAACAAATTGTGATACATGCATTTGGCAATATATATTAGCTCCATGGCATCTACTAAACAGTCAGTAAATAATGTGACATCTGGCCATTATTTTTGAGACGCAAAGTGGTGAATATAAGAGGATTTTCGTGTGTGAGCGAGGTAAAGTGGAAATAATTAGTTTGGCATATGACTCATGTATGGCACCATGTGTACCTGTGTACCTGTGTACATGCATTTGTCATACAACATCTCTCTAATTCAGAACTACAATCAATAATTCTGTGTGTGTGTGTGTGTGTGTGTGTGTGTGTGTGTGTGTGCACTCGTGTGTGTGAAACATCTGTACTCTCCAGGCAGCTGGTAGTGCTTTGCAGCAGTAATTAAAGCCTAAGTGCTGTAATGTGTGAGAGCAGGACCTTGCGCTCCCAAAGAGATCCACCCTCAGTCCTGCAGGTCTCCAAGGCTGTCTGATCTGAGTTCAGATTTCTCCGTCATCATTCCTTACTGAAGTCATTATGTGCCACGAGGCCAAACATATTGTGGATCAGCTTTCAAGCGAAAAATTGCTCTATTTCCCGAGACACCACTGGACATGGTCTGCAGAAGTTGTAGTGTTCTGGCATGTTGCACAAACATTTTTGAATTTTGGTTTTGTTCTGTTCTATGTTGTTTCTCCATCCTGTGCTTTAGTGTACGGTCTCCGGGTGCTTTGCCCTGTGGTTGTGCGTCAGCTGACTGCGCTGCCACACACTATTTTAAACTCCCCCACCAAGCTCTGTTGCAAAGAAAATAAGAGAGAAATAGAGAAGGCAAAAAACACAGGGCAGGAAACCCGAAACAGTGAAGGAGTCACGGGAAAGTTCCCTCCGAGTGTGCAGTATTCGAGGTGCTGTGTGAGCATGTGTGGAAAAAGAGAATGGAAAGATTGTCTTTTGGATCATATCTAGACTTTTGTCACTCTATACACTTAAACATGAACTCACAGAACACATGCAGAAAATATGCCAGTGTCTAAAATAATACCTCCTTGTCTTTATCTTTTCATGCAGTTTACAGAAATCTTAATACGCTGTATGTGGGTGGTACACACACACACACACACACACACAAACACACACACACACACACACACACACACACACACACACACACTGTGTCAAGCCCAAATGACGAATTCCTGTGCCATCTTGTGCCAATAGGACATGAATGGGGAAAAAAAAAGAATACTACTTTAGGACACTGAAAAAAGACACCTTCTGGATATAAAATATTGTAATAATTACTTACACATTTTCATATATAGACGTGGTGACTAGCAACACTGGAGCACCTCAGAGAATTGTACTGTCTCTATTCTTGTTCACCCTCTACACCTCTGACTTCTGCTTCAATTTGGCAATGTGCCACGTACAGAAGTTTTTGGATGACTCCTCCATTGTTGGTTGTATCACAGATAGTATGGAGGAGGAGTACAGAGACCTTATCAAAAGCTTTATAAGATGATGCGACAACAACCTCTGGAAGCTCAACATCAGGAAAACCAAGGAGATGGTATTGGACTTCAAGGGCAGCATGTGTGCTAGGCTGCTACAGATGTTTTACCCATCTGTGGTGGCCAGTGTTATCTTTCTTTGTTCTGGTGCGCTGGTGAGGTGACATTGGGACTTGTGGTGCCAACAAACTGAACAAGTTGGTGAGGAAAGCCAGCTCTGTGGTAGGGATGGAATTGGACAGTGTGGATGAAGTGACTGAGAAGAGGATGAGAGGGAAACTGAAAGCTATTATGCACATTTAGACACAGATCCAGCCACGTGCCTCAAAACATCTTTCGTGCCATCAGACATCAGACTCTACAATGCAACAATACCCAATACCTCCTACTCCATCGAGACTCTCTCTCTCTCTCTCTCTCTCTCTCTCTCTCTCTCTCATATATACAGTGCCTTGCGAAAGTATTCGGCCCCCTTGAACTTTTCAACCTTTTGCCACATTTCAGGCTTCAAACATAAAGATATAAAAATTTAATTTTTTGTGAAGAATCACCAACAAGTGGGACACAATTGTGAAGTGGAACGAAATCTATTGGATATTTTAAACTTTTTTAGCAAATAAAAAACTGAAAAGTGGTGCGTGGAAAATTATTCGGCCCCTTTACTTTCAGGGCAGCAAACTCACTCCAGAAGTTCAGCGAGGATCTCTGAGTGATCCAATGTTGTCCTAAATGACTGATGGTGATAAATAGAATCCACCTGTGTGTAATCAAGTCTCTGTATAAATGCACCTGCTCTGTGATAGTCTCAGGGTTCTGTTGAAAGCGCAGAGAGCATCATGAAGACCAAGGAACACACCAGGCAGGTCCGTAATACTGTTGTGGAGAAGTTTAAAGCCGGATTTGGATACAAAAAGATTTCCCCAGCTTTAAACATCCCAAGGAGCACTGTGCAAGCGATCATTTTGAAATGGAAGGAGTATCAGACCACTGCAAATCTACCAAGACCTGGCCGTCCCTCTAAACTTTCAGCTCAGACAAGGAGAAGACTGATCAGAGATGCAGCCAAGAGGCCCATGATCACTCATGATCAATCTGGCCTTTATGGAAGAGTGGCAAGAAGAAAGCCATTTCTCAACGTTTGGTGTGACGTTTGGTGTGCCTCCCAGGTGGCTTGTGGCAAACTTTAGACGAGACTTTTTATGGATATCTTTGAGAAATGGCTTTCTTCTTGCCACTCTTCCATAAAGGCCAGATTTGTGCAGTGTACGACTGATTGTTGTCCTATGGACAGACTCTCCCACCTCAGCTGTAGTTCTCTGCAGTTCATCCAGAGTGATCATGGGCCTCTTGGCTGCATCTCTGATCATCTCTGATTTTTATATCTTTATGTTTGAAGCCTGAAATGTGGCAAAAGGTTGAAAAGTTCAAGGGGGCCGAATACTTTCGCAAGGCACTGTATATATATATATATATATATATAATATATAATATATATATATATATATATAATATATTTATAAATATAATCCAGGTCAGCTTTAGCATACATTGGACAGTCTTACTACCCTTATAATGACCTTCTAGTGACATACCTGAAACTAACCCTAGCCCTAACCATTAACCTCAGTAACCAAAAGGAAATTGTTTGTAAAGAAAAAAAAGAAAGAAAAAAAAAATGCAGGTTTTCTTTTTAAAAATGTCTCCACAAGCTCAACATTCCTATCCTTGTGCAGATATGCAGATATTTGATCCTAACCATGATATAAAAATATGACATACACACAAACACACAAACACACACACACAAGGGCCCATGTGGGAGCATTAAGGGCCCCTTAATGAATAGAGTGGAAAGCAGTAACCACAACTGGAAAGAGAGGGGGACGAAGAGAGAAGGAGACGGAGTAGTTAGCATCTGGCCTGCAGATATATTGAGGCACTGTGGTCTCCTTGAATCTGCCTTTGCAACACACACACACACACACACACACACACACACATGCTCATAAAGACACACGTGATCCTTCCTCAGATTCCTCTACAACAGCACAAGGCTCATGTGCTAAGCAAAAATCCAAACACACACGCTCACACACTCACACACTCACTCACACACACACACACACACACACACACACACACACACACTTCTTGCATGTCCTCAGCATATCTGTGGCCATATGTTAAACACAAGTCAAGGTCTATGTATTTTATGTGCAAATACCGTTTTTGACAGCTCATCTTAACCGACGGCTCCAGAGACGTATCCAGACTTGTGCTCCCTCGGGGTTCAACTAGGACTGACTAACCCTAACTTCACACCCTAATAATTAAATAATGTCTTTTTACTGCACACACAGCCATACATCATATCCTGACAGGTAGGAGTTTGCAATTTGCAAATGCATTGTGTTTGAATCAATAATTTATCTTATATAAATGTTCCACATTGTTATCAGAGTACAGTGAATAAAATGTTTGTCTCCATTTTTTATCCTACAGATAATCATCAATGCTCAGAGCCATGGTTCTGTTTTTCAGAGCTAATACAGAAATGCCAAATGACTTTCCAGCATTTTCCCCCTGAGTACTTTGAATAAAACACGCTGATTATTAGGAGTTTTTAGTGTAAAAAAAAAAAAAAAAACCAACTAAATGTATATAGCAAACTATATATACCGTTTATATAGTAAACTGTGGATCAGATCACTTTCCATAGGTTTTGACACATAATGTATTCGATAACTTCCTTTTGCAAAATTCATGAATACTTTTTTCATTCAAACGACACCACAAAAACCCCACTGTATCATTTATTTACAGCATTATGTAAATGCTAAACCATTGTTTTAATAGTTGTTTGTACAACTATTATTCTTTTAAAAACAATTCCACAGAAATTTCCTGCATCTGTAGAACAACTCTTGCAAAAATGAAAGTCTTTTTAATTTTGTTTTATTTTATATCAACTACAGCTAAGACCAATTTTAGCTAACAACACTCTCAGGTTCATAATGCCTTCATTACCATCATTACATAAGGAGATTTTTTGGAACTCTGTAAACTGCCCTGAACATGGCCTGCAAATAAATCCAAGTACAAATGGCAAGGAGGGGAGAGGGATAGAGAGAGGTACACGTATGCATTGGTAGAAGACACAGGAGGCCAACATTAAGAACTATAGGTGAAATAAGGGCTACAATCGTTGCTCATGTGGTTAATCAGGGTCTATCCATAAGAATAGCAGGCCTTGCTGTGCAGCCAAACCTATCACTCTACACTCAGCTCTATTGTAAGAATTTTTCCTCAAACCAAAAGGTAAGAAGCACATCTTGTGAGGATAACAGACTGAACAGTATTTTCCTGCAATTGTGTATATGGTAATCGGCAACAATACTTCGAGAAAGTAGAGAATCAGTGTTAGCAGATAATACCATGTTTGCAAATGCGCAACAAGTGGGTACGAAAACAACTGCAAGAATTCGAAACAAACAACAGATTCCGATGAAATAATTACACTCTGTCCCCTGTGAGAGAAACTTGGAGCGTGTGAAGATACTCAGATACCAATATGTCCAAGTGAAAAGTCTAAGTATTACAGTACTGATGTTACAGTAATCCAAACCAAAGATCAAAGCACATACAGTATTTTTTTTACTGTACTACTGACAGGGTGTGAACTTTTAAAAAAAAATTGCTGTAAGGTCATTGTTGTTTTGTGTCATGGCTTTTTTTTATATTTTAGAGAGTCATGGAGCTTGAAACCAGGGAAATACCATATAAATTCATCTTTAAAGATTATGGTTTTAAGTCGCTGTAGAGCCAGGAATTTGATTGGAAGAAGAGCAACAGTTGATGTCCCAGGCCAAAGGGGAGCCAACATAACTACATAACTGTGCAGCCATTTCAGATTATGGACTGCTATTACAAAAAACTCTCACAGGGCTGTGCAGCGTATACTTTGTGGATGACCTCTATGATATGCTGGTACCAGCTGATGGAGGGTGAAATCTTGATACATATAATCATTATTTGGGACAGTGTGTCATTTCACCAATCTGCGCAGCATCACAGAGTGGTTTCAAGTGCACAAAGGAATGATGTTGCTGTTCCTTCCACCCTATTCCCCTTCTCTGAATCCCACAGAGGAATTATTTTCCTCATGGAGGTGGAACGTATATGGCCACATGGTCAGATGTCCCTCATGTAAATATCCAGGAGTATATATGCTGTATATAGTGCATATAGTTTTGACACCAGTTTTTTTGTTTGTTTGTTTTGTTGTTGGTTTTTTTTCAAAATTATGCATTTATTTTTGATTGCTTTCTTTGAAATTCACTTTATGCAAAAAACTAAATACAAGGAAGTTTTACTGAATTACTGAACCATTTCTTTGACAGCATTACATTGTGTGCAGTAGTGGTGTAATTCCTCTCTCATTATTGAACATTTTCCTATACAACAAAACCAACAACAAAATAATTCAAAGGCTGATATACACCAATCAGCCATAACATTAAAACCACCGGCCTAATATTGTGTAGGAAGCCCTTGTTATGCCAAAACAGCGCTGACACGGTGAGGCATGGACCCCACAACACATTGACTCCATGAACTGACTGTTCAGTTGTTAGCTAATATATCCCAACCCTCGACCCATGCCAGTGTAACGAGATAATCAGTGTCATTCACGTCACCTGTCAGTGGTTTTAATGTTAAGGCTGATCAGTATATCTTGTAATGGCACTGGTATACATAGTTTTTTTTCTGTCTTTCTGATGAGTGACAATACGATCTTGGTGAATGTTAACCTTTGCTAATCTTTGAGACATGTATGAAGTATTTTGATAGCTGAGGTGCCTTTTGGATGCAAAATTAACTGTTCTGCCAGGCTGTGCTTTGTTAATGAGAACTGTGTTTAGAGTTTTAAAAATGTGTTTTCAGTATGGAGAAATGCTTGTTGTTAAAAAAACAAACAACCCCCCCACACACAAACACTCACCAGTAATAGAATGGTTACTGATTCTTTACATATTCAGAAGGTCTGAGTCACTCAGTTGTGTTTACAGAAATATGAGTTGTAACAATATTTAGCATGTGATCTGTAGGACAGCATTTTGGTATAGCAGATGGTGTTGTTGCCTTACAGCTCCTGTGCCTCTGGTTCAATCTTGAGCTTGGGTTACTTCTAGTGTGGGGTTTCACATGTTTTCTCCCCTTGGGTTTCTTCTGAGTTCTCCATTTTCCTACAATCTCCAAAAAAACATGCCGGTATGTGGACTGCCTAGGGGTGATTTAGAATGTGAATGTGTGAGTATAGTGCCCTTATGCATATGCACAATGGATCTATTATTTAATATATTCCAATACAAATTGTATTCCCACCTTTTGCCAAATATTCCCATGATAGGATGAATGAATAAATTAATCTGATTGAGTGCACTTATAATGAGTTTTTCAGAAATGCTTGAGAACTTTTACAGTGCAAAACTTTGTCAACATTGTATGTAAAAATACTGAAATTGGTTTTAAATGTTGGATTTCTCACAATAATTATACCATCTTAAATAAGAACCTTTCCAAGGTCCTGAGTGCAATGTAACACATGCAGAGGAAACATTAGGTATTTAAAGACAATTATTACAAACCTGGATTCAAGCAAGCGCACTCAGACTATGTGATATACGTGTTGTTCACACTTTTCAGTGTCTCTAACCAGAGCTGCTATTGTAACACTTAGAAGTGCTAACCAGTAGGAAGGTGAGATTCTTCACACCTACTATTTTAAATATCACTAATGTTTGCAAACTGACATCCCACATGAAACCCACTACTTATGAATTTAAATTTTTAAGATCAACGAATTAGCTGCCATCGTATGTGGTTGACCTCTGAATTGTGTATTTTGTGTATTTCCATATGAAATGAAAGAATTGATCCCAAAATAATAAATTAGGCCTCAGAGTCAGCTTAACCATTGAGGCAGATAGGACAGGTATATATACAGTGCACTCCACTAATATTGGCACCCTTGGAAAATATTAGCAAAGTAAGCTGTGAACAATTGTCTTTATTGTTTAAACTTTTGATCTTTTTTTTTTTAAAGTAATTCACAAAAATACTCTGCTCTCAAGGATATAAAACAACTGCAAACACAACACAGATTTATCCATAAAAAATCTTGTTAAAAATCTTATGTGCAACAATTGTTGTCACCCCTATGAATTCATATGAGAGAAACATATTTGAGTATATTCCCATTGATATTTAGCATTATAGGAGAAGACTCAGAGATGTTATCTTGGTAAAGGGAAATAGCATAAAGTATTTACTAAAAGGGTGCCAATAATTGTTGCAAAGCTATATTTAACATTTAATTTTAACATTTTAATATTTAAGTTTTTTTAAGTGTGTATGTATATATATATATATATATATATATATATATATATATATATATATATATATATATATATATATATATATATATATATATATATATAGTGCCTTACAAAGTATTATCCCCCCCCTTTGAACTTTTCAACCTTTTGCCACATTTCAGGCGTCAAACATAAAGATATAAAAATTTTTTATTTTTTGTGAAGAATCACCAAGTGGGACACAATTGTGAAGTGGAATGAAATCTATTGGATTTTTGAAACTTTTTAACTAATAAAAAACTGAAAAGTGGGCGGGTAAAATTATTCGGTCCCCTGGCGTTAATACTTTGTAGAGCCACCTTTTGCTGTGATTACAGCTGCAAGTCGCTTGGGGTATGTCTCTATCAGTTTTGCACATCGAGAGACTGAAATTCTTGCCCATTCTTCCTTGCAAAAACAGCTCGAGCTCAGTGAGGTTGGATGGAGAGGGTTTGTGAACAGCAGTTTTCAGCTCTTTCCACCAGATTCTCGATTGGATTCAGGTCTGGGCTTTTGACTTGGCCATTCTAACACCTGGATACATTTATTTGTGAACCATTCCTTTGCAGATTTTGCGGCTGTATGTTTGGGTTTATTGTCTTGTTGGAAGATAAATCGTCCCGTATCGTCAGGTCTTTTGCAGACTCCAACAGGTTTTCATCCAGAATGGTCCTGTATTTGGTTGCTGCATCCATCTTCCCCTTTTAATTTTAACCCTTCTTCCCTGTCCCTGCTGAAGAAAAGCAGGCCCAAACCATGATGCTGCCACCACCACTGTTTGACAGTGGGGATGGTGTGTTGAGGGTGATGAGCAGTTGTGCTTTACGCCAAACATTTCTTTTTGCATTGTGGGCAAAAAGTTCGATTTTGGTTTCATCTGACCAGAGCACCTTCTTCCACATGTTTGTGGCAAACTTTGGACCGAGACTTTTTATGGATATCTTTGAGAAATGGCTTTCTTCTTGCCACTCTTCCATAAAGGCCAGATTTGTGTAGGTTGTACGATTTTTGAGCAGTCCTATGGACAGACTCTCCCACCTCAGCTGTAGTTCTCTGCAGTTCATCCAGAGTGATTGCGGGCCTTTTGGCTGCATCTCTGATCAGTCTTCTCCTTGTCTGAGCTGAAAGTTTAGGAGGAACGCCCAGGTCTTGGTGATTTGCAGTGGTCTGATACTCCTTCCATTTCAAAATGATCACTTGCACAGTGCTCCTTGGGATGTTTAAAGCTTGGGAAATCTTTTTGTATTTCAAATCCGGCTTTAAACCCCTCCACAACAGTATTACGGACTGCCTGGTGTGTTCCTTGGTCTTCATGATGCTCTCTGCACTTTCAACAGAACCCTGAGACTATCACAGAGCAGGTGCATTTATACAGAGACTTGATTACACACAGGTGGATTCTATTTATCACCATCAGTCATTTAGGACAACATTGGATCATTCAGAGATCCTCGCTGAACTTTTGGAGTGAGTTTGCTGCACTGAAAGTAAAGGGGCCGAATAATTTTCCACGCACCACTTTTCAGTTTTTTATTTGCTAAAAAAGTTTAAAATATCCAATAGATTTCGTTCCACTTCACAATTGTGTCCCACAAAAAATATTCTTCAAAAAAATATTTGTGATTCTTCACAAAAAATAAACATTTTATATCTTTACGTTTGAACCCTGAAATGTGGCAAAAGGTTGAAAAAGTTCAAGGGGGCCGAATACTTTCACAAGGCACTGTATATATATATATATATATATATATATATATATATATATATATATATATATATATATATATATATATATATATACCTGTGTTTTGTGTGCAATTGTTTGAAATCCAGAGCAGAGTATTTTTTACATTTTTTAACTTTTTATTATCACTAGATTGTAACCTATACAACAGGTCAAGTGTGATAGCCTCTCAACTTTATTTCGTTTGAGAGTGGGTCATTATTAATGTTGGCCTGCAGCATCAAAATCTATGGTTATGAGCCGCTGTTAATTACCACATAATCAATGATTATACAGTGTGAGTCAAAGAACTGCCTTGTGAAAGACACACAAGCTGTCCAGTTAAAAAAAAAAAGGGGGGCCTGGTGGATTTATCAGACATTACCTTGAAATGACCTCTACCTTTGTAAATAGGACTATCACATACACTAAAGGGCTGGGTGGGGAAATATGCTAATGAAGACTACATAAAATGTGCAACAGATTGGTAGAGTGTGTGTGCATGTCAGTTTTAGAGTTATTGATGTCCTTCCTGATTTTCTGTGAAAGAATGGAAGGATAATGCAGCCATTTTCTACTTTATTGAGAGAGAGAGAGAGAGAGAGAGAGAGAGAGAGAGAGAGAGAGGAGAGAGACGGGTCAAATTTTTGCCAAAAGACTATTTGGGCCACTTTTTCTTTTGAAAGGTAAATCTTGGATGAGGGCCAGATGTTTCACATGTGCAGGGGAGGAGATAGAAATGATTCTTTCCGCTATTTAAAGGATCTGTGAGGCTGAGTAGTCAGTTATCTTGAATGGGGGGCCCTTTAAAATGGATTTTATGCCCCTTTTAAAAGAGTCAAGAGACAAGGTGAGTGAAAAGACCAGGAGGGAGCGAGGGAGAACAGGGGGCTATAAAACTGATAAAAAAATGTTTTTTTAAAGATTCACAACATTCAAGCCATTACAGAAAGGCAGAAAATGGAATAAGCTAGTTTTGTGAGGTCATTTTCAGGGGAGATTTAAAAAAATGTTTTATTATTATTATTGGGAAATGTGATTCAGATTGAATTTATGCATGGTGGTTTTATGGTTTTGTATTGTATTGTATTGTATTCCCTCCTGTTACAGAGGAAGGTGGAGTAGTGAAGTGTGCCATACTGTACACCATCAACTGGGTGTAATATAACCCTATTCACTCTCCTTCATTTGCAAAACAGTGACAGAAACAAAAGCTAAACACAACAGATGGAGGTAGAAATGTTGTGAAGTGTGCCATACTGGCCAGAAGTGAGCGAAACCTGCCATAAAATTGATCTTCTTTCTCTTGAGTAATGACAAAGGAACCATGAAAGTGAAAGAGCCTAGACATGTGCCACTCAAATGAAGCAAGAGGCAGCACAATAAATGTGGTTTTACCCTAACGAGTTGAGAAGTGTCGTGCGCCACTGTAGTTGAGCTGGATAGGGGATCTGGATAGTTTGAAGTAAAGCAACAGGACACTGTATGTTTAGCATTCGGTTTTTGGCCAGGGAAATAGTGAAGGTACTTTACTGTAAAGAAGCACAGAAAGATACAAAGAGAGGCAGTGGATCTAAATAATATCAACCAAAAATCCTGTTTTGCAAATGTATTGAGCTTACAGAAAAATTAGGAGGTACAAAAAGTTGAGTACAATGTAAGCAATGGAAACAATAAATGTTGCATTTTTGCAAACCTTTTAGCAAAATATTTATACTACACAATTGGGAGTTTGTTATTGTGTGTTTATATTGTGTGCGATTCAGTTTGCTGCAATGGAAACCGCTATGTTGGTCTACCAAACAGTTTAGGTCTTCTATCAGCAGTACACACATCCAGCTGTTTGTTCCACCCTTTTTCATTTTTGTCCAGTCTACTCTTTATGCCAAGCAATCCTCAATAAAATGTACAAAAGTTTCTGTTTGTAGATGAGACTATTGGGAACAGATGGCACCATTACGATAATAAGACTATTAACAAATAAGAGCTTGGTAATGTATACAATATAGCTCATTCTTCTTCTTCTTCTTCTCATTATAATTATAATTATTATTATTATTATTATTATTATTATTATTATTATTATTATTATTATTTTGCCGCTAATATTGCTACAGTGTATTCACTGTTCTGTGTATTTATTGTACTTCGTATTTAGTTCTGTGTAGGTATTATCTTGCACTCATCTCACACTATTGTATACTTGTGCTTATAATCTTGTGTACTGTACTGCTACTATAATCTATTTGCATTACATTGACACATGACATGCCTTCTTGTTTATCCTAGTATTATAGCTATGGAAATTGTGTCTGTCTGTGTGTCTTGTAAATATAACCTTTATTCTGTACACTTATTCTTTCTGATTTTTTTTTTGTAATTTACAAATAATGTTTTGCATGAATTTTTATGGACTCCAATACTGCTTTATAAAATAACTGTGATATACCATAATGAATCCTTTTATTATAGACTATTTTATAATAAAGGGATAAATAATAAACTACTTTATTGTAAATTGTATACATGTAATTGTACTGCACAGTGATTGATACTAGCATAAATTACAGAACATACATACTGTATAAAGACAACATTTACAAATATTGCAATTATGTGTGGCTCATAATGCTTAAAAAAAATATATCCCATTATTATTTTCTAAATGGCAAAAACATTCCAGATTACAGTATGTTATAACAAAATGTATTCCCTAAATAATTTATTACATGTATCATTGCTTTGTGGGCTGTTTCTGAGGTAAGTTCACAGGATGATCACAGGATTTCTGAATACAGTCTTCACAGCAAGCGGTTATTTTACCTAATTATTAGGGGTTATGGTGCATAAAAAGTAATCAGCATTTGTTTCTCTTTGATGGAAGAAAAGCTCATCTACACTTTATCTGTTTCATAGTTATGAAGAACTAAAGGCAAAATGTGCAACTACAAAAGGCAGTTCCTGGAGACCAGTAAAATGCATTTTTCTTTTTTATGTAAATGCCCATGTGGAGTCTGACAGAAGGATGTAAAGACAAAGACAAAAGGACTAGAGTGATAAATTTTGTCCTCTTCAGTAACAAAGGTAATGGTGTATGGAGAAGTGTGCCACTCTGGATGCATGGAGGGGGTTGATGGGGAAGAGTGATGTGTATTACATTTGGTTTTATCACTGCAAGTGCAGAGAAAAGACATTCAGTGCATCTGTTTACTGTAACAGAATGCAAGACAGACCACACACACATCCCACACACCCACACACACCGGTAATTGTAGTGGGCTTTTAAATCAGTGTTTACTCGCTTTTACTCTGATGACTATGTCAACCAACATTAACTAAACAAATCTCCCACAGGCTTAGATTCCTTTCTTTTTTGGTTTCTTTCTGTTTTTTTTTTTGTTGTGGGGAAGACAAACCAGTCAAACCAGCAAACAGTTCCTGGGGAGGTAATCCAAATTATACAATTTAATCAGTTTTTTTTAGTAATAATAAGCACCAGTAATGCTTTGATTTATTTTATTTTTTTTAAATGTGTAAAATATTTGTAAATATTAGAGGTATAATGCAACAAGAATGGCAAATAATGCAAACAGCAATAGAAATCAGGATCATAATATATGTTTAATTACAGTTCTAGTATTTATGGTCTCAAGTGATTTGGAGACGAAATACAGCTTATTATATATATATATATATATATATATATATATATATATATATATATATATATATACACACACACACACACACACACACAGAGTGTCACGGACCGTGAGGTAAGGGAATCAGGCAGGATGCAAATCGCAGGTGAACGGTGAGTTTTATTCACAAAGTGATAAGCAGCACAACCAAAACGGAAACAAGCAACATAACTCCTTCAGTACCATAAGGTAAGCTAACTAAGACCGTGGCTAGCACTAAGGCTATGGCCTAAACACAACATGAACCAAAGACTTACTATAGTCGCACTCGTGCTATAAATGACATACATACAAAGTCCTATTCATATATCCATATATTCAGTTACATATCCATTCATATACATTCAACCGCGCCGCTCACGGTACAGTGCCTTGCGAAAGTATTCGGCCCCCTTGAACTTTTCAAACTTTTGCCACATTTCAGGCTTCAAACATAAAGATATAAAATTTTTATTTTTTGTGAAGAATCACCAACAAGTGGGACACAATTGTGAAGTGGAACGAAATCTATTGCATTTTTGAAACTTTTTTAACTAATAAAAAAATGAAAAGTGGGGCGTGCAAAATTATTCGGCCCCCTTGCGTTAATACTTTGTAGAGCCACCTTTTGCTGCGATTACAGCTGCAAGTCGCTTGGGGTATGTCTCTATCAGTTTTGCATATCGAGAGACTGAAATTCTTGCCCATTCTTCCTTGCAAAACAGCTCGAGCTCATTGAGGTTGGATGGAGAGCGTTTGTGAACAGCAGTTTTCAGCTCTTTCCACAGATTCTCGATTGGATTCAGGTCAGGACTTTGACTTGGCCATTCTAACACCTGGATACGTTTATTTGTGAATCATTCCTTTGTAGATTTTGCTGTATGTTTGGGATCATTGTCTTGTTGGAAGATAAATCTCCGTCCCAGTATCAGGTCTTTTGCAGACTCCAACAGGTTTTCATCCAGAATGGTCCTGTATTTGGCTGCGTCCATCTTCCCCTCAATTTTAACCATCTTCCCTGTCCCTGCTGAAGAAAAACAGGCCCAAACCATGATGCTGCCACCACCATGTTTGACAGTGGGGATGGTGTGTTGAGGGTGATGAGCTGTGTTGCTTTTACGCCAAACATATCGTTTTGCATTGTGGGCAAAAAGTTCGATTTTGGTTTCATCTGACCAGAGCACCTTCTTCCACATGTTTGTGGCAAACTTTAGACGAGACTTTTTATGGATATCTTTGAGAAATGGCTTTCTTCTTGCCACTCTTCCATAAAGGCCAGATTTGTGCAGTGTACGACTGATTGTTGTCCTATGGACAGACTCTCCCACCTCAGCTGTAGTTCTCTGCAGTTCATCCAGAGTGATCATGGGCCTCTTGGCTGCATCTGTGATCAGTCTTCTCCTTGTCTGAGCTGAAAGTTTAGAGGGATGGCCAGGTCTTGGTGATTTGCAGTGGTCTGATACTCCTTCCATTTCAAAATGATCACTTGCACAGTGCTCCTTGGGATGTTTAAAGCTTGGGAAATTTTTTGTATCCAAATCCGGCTTTAAACTTCTCCACAACAGTATTACGGACCTGCCTGGTGTGTTCCTTGGTCTTCATGATGCTCTCTGCGCTTTCAACAGAACCCTGAGACTATCACAGAGCAGGTGCATTTATACAGAGACTTGATTACACACAGGTGGATTCTATTTATTACCATCAAATATTTAGGACAACATTAGATCATTCAGAGATCCTCGCTGAACTTCTGGAGTGAGTTTGCTGCACTGAAAGGGGCCGAATAATTTTGCACGCCCCACTTTTAATTTTTTTATTAGTTAAAAAAGTTTCAACAATCCAATAGATTTCGTTCCACTTCACAATTGTGTCCCACTTGTTGTTGATTCTTCACAAAAATTTATTTTTTTTATATCTTTACGTTTGAAGCCTGAAATGTGGAAAAAGGTTGAAAAGTTCAAGGGGGCCGAATACTTTCGCAAGGCACTGTATATATCCACACAGTCATTAGCCCGCAACCACTACCAGCTGTGGGCAATTCTGCATACATCACACATGGCGCGACGTAGCGAAGACATGACGTCACCCCGGAAGCAGCATGCCCAAGGTGCGCTGCTGCACGGGGGAATCGTCACACAAAGTTTCCAGTTTGTTGTTAATCTTAAGATAGATCTAGTGCCTCTTTATAAATCTGCATCATCATCAATCAGGTGCAGTGGTAAATATTTTCTAGCACAGAAGGCCGAGGGTTTTTTCTATCTCAATGTTGGAAAATTTTGCCAGCAGTTTGAGACATGTCTGAATCACTCCTAAATACTCACGCATTTAAGAGTAATTTTAAGACTAAAGAATTTTTGAACATTAGTCCAGTTCTTACACCGAGGTCTGGGAGTGATTTTTTTCGTAGAATTGAGCTTTGTCTATAGTCTACATCTTGTGTTACTGACTCATGCTATGAAAATGGAGTGTAGCTTAGCTTCTACTCCTCGCTAAGATTTGCTGCAAACTTTTATAGCACATTTTACTCACAGCGTTTAACTAAAAATATAGTGTAGAGAAAGACTAATGTCCAACACAGACACAATCGCACAAAGGGATGAAAAGATTCTTTTTTCATCTGCAGTAACCACTGTCATTTATTGCATTTCCATTTGTGTTTACTGCCCAAAGGTTAGTTCTAGCTTTACAAACACATGCCTGTTCAGAAAACACATTGTAACAGCAGATTCCTAACGTTATTCCTACATGTGGATGTTCATGTAAAGTGGTCTGAGAAATCAATCTAAGAAGTTTTAGTTACTGTTCCACTGTTCTGTTTTTATTTCTTCACTCCAAGGTCTTCCACCCCTTTCTAGTCCAAACATGAATATTAATCAGTAAATAACATCAATATTAAATCTTTGTAAAATTGCTTGTGAATTTCACTGTACAGTTTCATTGTGCATAGGCAGCACAGTTATGAATAATCAAATCTAGTAGGTACACCAGTGGATCAGTACACTTGAACCTGTACTGTTAACTTTGCATGCAATGTGAATAAATAAATGAATAAAGTGTGATATACATTTTTCAGAGAAACTAAATGAACATGGCATAGAAGGTAGCATTCTAACCATAAAAAAGTCACTTGTAATTACTTGATATTATTATAGATTATTCCCAAGGATTATGGAAAGGGACCTACCAGACACAGGCCCAGGGGCCCATGGAGGCAGAGGGCCCCAAAGCCAGAGTCTCAACATAGAGTCATAATTATTCTTAGTCACTGTCAAATACCCAGAGTCAAAGGACCAAAAAACAGATAGCCTACACAATAACTTTGAAGATGTCTCAATAAAGAAACCATTATTACACCTTTCCTATCACTGCTATGCTGATGACACCCAGCTCTATGTGTCCTTCCAGCCTGACGATCCATCTGTCTCTGCACGCATCTCTTCTTGCCTGTCAGACATCTCGGTCTGGATGAAGGAGCACCATCTTCAGGTTATCCTGGGAAAATCTGAGCTTCTCATCATCCCAGCCTATCCCTCAATCAACCAGAACTTCACTGTTCAGATCAGTTCACTTACACTCATGCCAACCAGGACGGCCAGGAACCTTGGGGTGATTCTTGATAACGGCTTGACCTTTAGGTCCTGTAGGTTCATCCTGTACAACATCAAGAAAATCCAATCATACCTCACCAAACAGGCTACACAGATACTAGTCCAGGCTCTTGTCATCTCTAAATTGGACTACTGCAACTCACTGCTTTCAGGCCTCCCAGCCAGCTCCATCAAACCCCTTCAGATTATTCAGAATGCTGCAGTGCGCCTTGTCTTCAACCAGCCCAAGACAACCCATATCACACCCCTCTTCATCTCCCTCCACTGGCTTCCTGTAGCTGCCCGCATCAAGTTCAAGGCCTTGATGCTCACCTACAAGACCTTGTCAGGAACAGCACCCTCCTACATCAACTCTCTCCTGAAGGCATACATTCCCTCTCGCAATCTGCGATCGACTAGCGACCGACGTTTAGTAGTTCCCACTCAGCGTGGCATAAGGTCCCTTTCCAGAACCTTCACACCGCGTTCCCCAGTGGTGGAATGCACTTCCGATCTCAATCCGGACTGCAAAATCTCTCACTATCTTCAAAAAACAGCTAAAGACCCACCTCTTCCGTGAACACCTAACCAACTCCTAGAGGGGAAAAAAAAAAAAAAAAAAAACACAACGCACTTACACCTCTACTCTGTGCACTTTGCTTCCTCTGGTATTCAATTAATGGATCTGTATAGTAGCACTACTTGTATTGTTCCCTGCTTGATATATCGCTTTGCTTATTTGTAACTCGCTTTGGATAAAAGCGTCTGCCAAGTGAATAAATGTAAATGTAAATGTACACCTTCATAGTGTTTATCATTTTAGTTTTAACCCCAATTTCCACCCCAATTTGTCTATGGTCCCCTAACTCATATAACAGCATGACCCTTCAGACCACGATACAACTACATTGTCACTTGACCATTGAATCTCACGTCAAACAATCTTGCCATAACAATGCTACCATAACATTTATGCAGTTCCACTGAAAATGATTAAAATAACATCAATCATAAAGAAACAATGTCTATTTTATAAATCCTGATATACGTTTCTTTTCCTCTTACCGCTGTTTATGCCACTGCACACATCTGATCTGTTTCTGTCCCACTGTCCTATAATCAGTCGCTGATCATTCCCAAGACTGGGAATCATATACAGTATGCTAACTTCCAATATTTGCCTTAATATCGTAATGCTGTGTTCACAATAATTCTATTTCACTTATTAGAACTAATTCAGTAGACTTCCAGTTCTAATAATAACAAATTATTATTCTTAGAAGGAGATACTATTCTGGAAAGAACAACATCAACAACAAAATATTTACAAAAATGTCAAATTTACTTACCACTATTAAAGCCTTGTGACAATTATTTGTGTTATTATAAAACATTATTTAAAAAAAACATTTATAAATTCTTAAAAACACAATTCAATTTCTAATTATTCTAAACAGAAAGTCTATTGAGTGAATGCAATCTAATGAAAAGATATTGTGCTTTATTGACAAGCACGTCTATTTCTATGATTTAGAGTGCAAAGGGATCATTTCCTACAATACGAAAGCTTATTATATTTCTGTCTAGAACATCCAGATACCACAATTTAAACATGGGACCAAAGAAGAATTTTTAATATTAGCTTTAACTAGTTACTATAACTAGCTAGCTCATGAGCAGTTGTCACGGGGCGTGACGGCAGGCAAGTAGGCAGGATGCAATCGCAGTTCAAACGGAGATCTTTATTTGCACCAAGGAAAAGCAAACAAAACAGAAACACGAAACGTAAAGCAAACAACAAACTAACATAAAAAACATAAAATCGGGACACCATGAACTGGATCCAGTGTTTCTCCCGAGGTTTTGGTTCACACAGACTTGAAAAATAGCTTTGGCAATCTAGTAGTAAAAAATCCGGGTAACCAAAGCAGCTGTCAAACCGATCCGGCATGTCCTCGAAAGTCCTCTGTGTGAAACGTATAGTATGGCGTACGGGGTACGGCGTCCTCTCCGTTTGCATGCTGCATCCCTGTTCAGGCGGTTCGATCTGTCACGGGCGTGGACGAGCCATGCAAGTAGCCAGGTATGAATCGCAGTTAAATTTTCAGAGAAAAGAAAAGTAAACGAACAAGGAAAGCAAAGCAGAGAGCAAAACTAAGGCTAAAGCTAGGCTAAGGCACGAGCTAGCGGCTGACTAGGCCTCTGCGCTAATGCAAGCCTATGCTAAGGCTAAGGCTATGGCTAAGGCTAGAACATGGCATGAAACTAGGACGCTCTATAAGCGCTAAACATGGCAAAACATATACACAAATCGCTAGAACTTTTAATCGAACCGCGCAGTCTCGAGCACGGCTCACGATATATATAGGTCTCTTAGTCATTAACCTGCAACCGTTAGCAGCTGCCGGCAATTCCCAAACACACGTGACCCAATGAACCCAATGACCCTTGACAAGGCGAGACGAAAATCTGACGTCAACCCGGAAGAGGTCCGCATGCGCAACAGTGCTAAATGAGCACTGTTTTACAGGGGAATCGTGACAAACAACCACCCCCACCCCCCCAAATGCACTCCTCCCGGAGTGCCAAGAGTCCACCCCTTTCATTGGCAGCCCCGGGCCCCTGGGCCGAATGTCCCAGGCAGAGCCAGGAAACCGCACACAATTCTGGGCGGAGCAGAGAAGCAGAGCAAAGTCCCTAGCTGGACAGGGAGGCAGAGCAAGGACTACAGCCGGACAGACAGCTGAGCGATGCGCTCTTCGATGCTTGTGAGCGGTGCAACGTCCTCGGCGGTGCTTGGGAGCGGTGCAACATCCTCAGCTGGACGTGGAGGCTGAGCGATGACCTCAGCTGAGCAGTGAGGCTGAGCGACATCCTCAGCTGGACGTGGAGGCTAAACAACGACCTCAGCTGGATGTGGAGGCTGAGCTATGACCTCAGCTGAGCAGTGAGGCTGAGCGACATCCTCAGCTGGACGTGGAGGCTGAGCGATGTCCTCAGCTGGACGTGGAGGCTGAGCGACGTCCTCAGCTGGATGTGGAGGCTGAGTGACGACCTCAGCAAAGCAGTGAGACTGAGCGCCGTCCTCAGCAGAGCAATGAGGCTGAGCGACATCCTCAGCTGGACGTGGAGGCTGAGCGACGTCCTCTGCTGGACGTGGAGGCTGAGCGACGTCCTCAGCTGGACGTGGAGGCTGAGCAACGTCCTCAGTTGGACATGGAGGCTGACCGACGACCTCAGCTGGACGTGGAGGCCGAGCGATGACCTCAGCAGAGCAGTGTGGCTGAGCGGTTGAACAGGGTTGCTGAGCGGCGTCCTCAGCTGAACAGGGTTACTGAGTGGCGTCCTCAGCTGAACAGGGCTGCTGAGCGGCGTCCTCAGCTGAACAGGGCTGCTGAGCGGCGTCCTCAGCTGAACAGGGCTGCTGAGTGAAATTTACCGGAACAACCAGCTTGGACGAGAGGTCAGGAGCTCGAGACAGGACTTGCGCTTGGCCTGCTGAGATCTGGGACATGACTTGGATGAATGACATGGCTTGGACTTGAGATGTGGCTTGGACGAGAGACATGGCTTGGATGAGAGACATGGCTTGAGCTTGAGACATGGCTTGGACGAACCACATGGCTTGGATGGAACGACATGGCTTGAGCTTGGACAAGAGACATGGCTTGAGCTTGAACTTGAGACATGGCTTGAGCTTGAGACATGGCTTGGACGAGGAGGACTTGGGACTGGGTCTGGATTGGGACGTCATGGACTTGGAACTGGGTCTGGACTTAGACGTTGTGGACTTGGGACTTCGATTTGACTGAGCCTTCCAGCTCCTGCATTTTGGCAGTCAGATCCTTATTCTGTCTCTCCAGCTGCTGCCGAGCAGTCTCACTCCTCTGAGCCTTGCTGCACTCACCTGCTAGCTTGGTGCTCAGCGTATCCGATTGAAGAAGGCAAATACACAAGTGGTCATTGACGAGTTCAATGTTGCCCTGTTCCTCATCAAGTTCCCCCTCCAGCTGTGAAATACGAGCCTCCAACCTCCACTTCTCATCGTTCAAAGCAGATATCTAGGAGTTGCAGCTGGTCACTTCCTTATGCAGTTCATTTCTCTCCTGCTGAACCTGCTTTTGACTGAGATCAGCTGCAGACAGAACCTCATGGAACCGCACACATTCCACCTCCATACTCTTAACTTTGCATTCACTCTCTTTGGCGCTGCTCCGTGCAGCATCTCTCGCTGCTCTGAGTTCATCCACATCCATGGCTTGGATGAGTTGAGCTTCCCGCTCGGACAGGTCAAGCTCCAGCTTCTTCTTTGCTGCTACAGCCAGAGCTTTCTGTTTCCTCTCATCCTCCAGCTCATGCCCCCATTTCATGCACCTGTTCCAATTTCTTTTCCAATTCTGACATTTGTGTTTGAACGGGGTGAAGCTGGTTCTCTGCACTCTTCCTTCTCTCCTTTTCCTCCTCCAGAAGCTCCCTTAGTCAATTTCATTTGTCCTCTAGTTGACAAAGCCGTATGCTCAGAACCCGTTTCCTGAGTGTCTCCTCTTGCAGCAAAACCTGTGTTGCTTGTAGTTGCGACTCCACAGATGAGCCCTCTTCTGTAGCTTTGACGTAGCTACTCTGAGTGACTGTGCCTGGAGCTTGAGGAATGGCTTGGGTAGGAATGTCAGGAACCTGAAACTTGGCAGGAACTTGAGCGTCTGATACCCTTGACGTGACTTGGGCCTTGACATCATAGATTTGGGACTTGACTTGGGCTTTGCAATCAGAGACTTGAGACTGAACTTGGAGGTCCGGAACTGAAGGCGTGGCTTGGATTGAACCTTGGGACTTGACTTTGACTGAGTCCTGGAACTTTGGCTATAGCTTGGATTTGGACTCGAGCTGTGGATAGGGCTTGGACGTGAGGTGGGGCTGGAGCCTGGACTGGAGGCGTGACTGTGACTGGAACATGAACTTGGAACTTAGCTTTGAGCGGAACTCTGAGAATTGGGTTAGGCAGGGGCTTGGCTGTGGCTATGACTTGGGGCTTTGCTGTGGCTGTGACTTGGACCTGTATTTTGGCCTGGACAGGGACTTGGGATATGGCTCGAACAGGGAAGGGAGACTTAAATTGAACAGGGGCATGGACCTGAGACGTGGCAGGGACATGGGCCTGGGACATGTCAGGGACTGAGACCTGGGACATGGCAGGGACCTGGACCTGGGACGTGGCAGGGGCCTGGACCTGGGACATGGCAGGGGCATAGACCTGGGTTTGGGACTGAGTCTGGACTTGGTTGTCTGGTTTAACTTCAACTTGGTGTCTTGCCTGCTCATAATGCACATGGAATGGGAGATCCGCACTTTTCGCCACATTAAATCCCTCCAATAGCTCATTCAAGTTGTAGCTCACCTCTGGTGGTCCAAACTCTCTCCGAAACAGGTCAGAAAACTGCCTGCTGTCCTCCAGTATCCAGGGTCTCGTGGCCGCTACTTGCAGCACCCACGTACGGGCTGAGCCATAAAATCGGGACACCATGAACTGGATCCAGTGTTTCTCCCGAGGTTTCAGTTCACACAGACTTGAAAAATAGCTTTGGCAATCTAGTAGGAAAAAATCCTGGCTAAGGCTAAGGCTATGGCTAAGGCTAGAACATGGCTTGAAACTAGGACGCTCTATAAGCGCTAAACATGGCAAAACATATACACAAATCGCTAGAACTGTTTATTGAACCGCGCCGTCTCGAGCACGGCTCACGATATATATAGGTCTCTCAGTCATTAACCAGCAACCGTTAGCAGCTGCCGGCAATTCCCAAACACACGTGACCCAATGAACTATGACCCTTGACGAGGTGAGACGAAGACCTGACGTCAACCCGGAAGAGGTTTCTTGGATTCGAAACTATCTTTATGCCATGGTGAAACTTCGGCTCACTCTTAGGTCTTTTTCTTAAACAGCTTTTTGGGGAGGATCATTATCAGGGAGGTCAGGATGATTAGATGAAAATGTCTTTATGCTCATGAAACAGGCATGTCCAGGTATTGTGTGTGTCCAAAGAGACACAAAACCAAGTTGAAGTCTAGTCCTTTCAGACCTTTGACCTTGCTGTGACCTTGACTCTGTTTGGATGAATTTAAAAACATGCATTGAAAATATAACAGATTAATAGATTAATCTGCTGGTTAAAAAGATAATTCCATATAAATGCCTCTCTATTTTGACATATTAGACTAAGGAGTGTCAGGGATTGTAGAAGGCGGCACATGCAAGTGCAGATTTTTAATGAATAAAGCACAAATGACCAAAACTGTGGAAGAACCATAAACGTAACAATGGGCACATGACAAAAACATGCAGACTAAGAACGATGCTGTGGCACACACGGCGAGACATACACATGACAACAACAAAAGATTGCTGAAAATAGGGTTATGTATGTATGCTTATTAGGGGTAACACAGAACAGGTTTGAGTGATCAGTGGTACATGTGACATGGTCATGTGATGTGCATGGGGTTGATGGGTAATCTAAAGTTCAGTGCCCATTTTGGCATAACCATGACAACAATAATCTCGGCTGGATGGACGGACAACTGGAAAACATAACGCCTCCACCAGTAGGAAAGCTTTGTGTTTTATTGATGGAACCCACAGTACATAAGATTGTATACAAATGTTATTAAATGACTTAACATTTGTTATTAAGCTAAAGCAGTCATGTTCTTGTCACATTCATTGTTTTTTACTTTGGAAGGTCATTTAAAATGAGATTAAAATTAAGAAGCAGGATAACACTGAAAGATGAGATACTCAGTGTGATTTGTTGTGTTGTGAAACTATAATACACTATATTATAATACAGCTTGGACTTTCTGCTAGGGGAACTCTATCTGACTAAGTGGTCAAGGTTATACGTTATCACTGCCTTTCTTGGTTGTGTTGTAAAGCCAAAAATTGAGGTCATGACTTCTGTTTTAACAAATGCCCTTATATGAGAGTTATATGAGAATAGCCCAGTGCTTTTCAGCATTGCTTCATTGACTTTCCACTTTCAGCAGAACAGGAGAAGGTAAGAAAGATCCCACGGCAGCAAGAACAAAATAGTTAAAGCAATTTGTACCATATTTACTTTCAACTATGTACAGACTTTCAAAATGTAATAAGGTGCTACACATGAACCAGCTGACATGTACAGATTGGCTATGTCAAACCCATTTAGGTGGATCAGGAGCCTATCCCAGAAACACTGTGCGTGAGGTGGGAGTACACCCTGGATGGGACACCGGTCCATCACCAGTTTCTATGGCATAGCCAATCCTCCTACTGGTTTCCTAATGTTTATTGGAGGAGGAGATCATGCAAACTACACACAGACATTAACCTGAGCTCAGGATGTTGGCTTGATCATTCAGACATCTAAGGGCTCATCTAATTCTTACATCTTTAAGGCCAGTAAAAACAGGATTATAATGTAACTTGCACCTACTTGGTGGGGAATTTAATGGATAAAATTTGCAAAGAAAAAATAGATAATAAAATGCAATGTTTATCTAGGATTTGAATGGTGCTACAGCCAACATTTAGCACTTTAACAGTCCTCTGCCTTATAAATACCTTTGTTTTTGTTTTAACATTGTTTCTTCGCAACCAAGAGTGTGAAGAAAGAGAGAGAGAGAGAGAGAGCGCCTGTAAGTGCACTCATGAACACTGAGAGATAAACATTCAGTATTAAAAATTGTGCCACATCAAGTCACACCCTGCAATACACAACACATCCATTGTGTTTGGAGGGATTGTGCAATGTGCTGGTGTCAATGTATTCAGTGATGACAATAAAGGTCAGCAAACTAGAAAAATAAAAGCCAGGAAGACAAGCAACTAAGAGAACAAACCAACCAGTACATAAATAGATATTAATTCTGTAAGTGCATAATTTTTCTAAAAGTTAAATGGCCTAAATACAGTCCCCTGTAATACAGCACGACCAATTCTTTTGTTTTTGCAATACAATGAAGACATTTTGGTTTGAGATCAAAATATGAATATGAGACGATAGATTAGATTTTCAGCTTTAATTTCCACATATATAGATGTGTTAAACAACCTAGAACATGCCACTTTTTGTGGCAGACCATCCCATTTATAGGTGAGCAAAAGTATATGCTCAAAAGTAAATTAAAGTAAATAACACTTAATATTTGGTTGCATAATATCACTTCCAGCTGCTTTTCCAGGTTTTTTACTGCAGCTTCTTTCAGTTGTTGTTTGTTTCGGGGGTTTCCCCCTTCAGTCTCCTCTTCAGGAGGTGAAATGCTGCTCGACTGGGTTAAGGTCTGGTGATTGACTTGGCCAGTCTAAAACCTTCCACTTTTTCACCCTGATGAAGTCCTTTTAGAGTTGGCAGTGTGTTTTTGATCATTGTTTTGCTGCATGATAAAGTTTGATTCTTATTTCTGATGAGTGGTTTGCATCTTATGGTATGGTGTCATATATATATATATATGTATATATATATATCAGTGCCTTGCGAAAGTATTCGGTCCCCTTGAACTTTCAACCTTTTGCCACGTTTCAGGCTTCAAACATAAAGATATAAAATTTGTATTTTTTGTGAAGAATCACCAACAAGTGGGACACAATTGTGAAGTGGAACGAAATCTATTGGATTTTTGAAACGTTTTTAACTAATAAAAAAATGAGAAGTGGGGCGTGCAAAATTATTTGGCCCCTTTACTTTCAGTGCAGCAAACTCACTCCAGAAGTTCAGCGAGGATCTCTGAACAACATTGCCTAGAATTAAAAATTCTCCAATATTACATATCTGTGAGTGGCAAAAGTATGTGAACCTTTGCTTTCAGTATCTGGTGTGACCTCCTTGTGCAGCAATAACTGCAACTAAACATTTCCGGTAACTGTTGATCAGTCCTGCACATCAGCTTGGAGGAATTTTATCCCATTCCAGAACAGCTTCAATTCTGGGATGTTGGTGGCTTTCCTCACATGAACTGCTTGCTTCAGGTCCTTCTACAACATTATTGACATGATTAGATCTAACATGATTAGATTAAGGTCAGGACTTTGACTTGGCCATTCCCAAACATTAACTTTATCCTCCTTTAAGAATGATTTTTATCTAGTTTATAGGACTTGGGTGAAAATCTGATGATGTTTTAGATCATATTTATGCTGAAATATAGAACATTCACAAACATTCAAGCACCAATGTATGTTACTGAGTGAATAAAATATTCAAATAATACAGTAGTCCTTAATTATAAATTTGAAATAAAAAAAAATGGTGGTCAACGCTTGGAATTGCAGGAAATTCATAATGTCCATTGGGTCATTTTTGGCCAGAATGTTTGTGAAAATGAAAAACCTCTGGCTGAGGTGTAAAAAGGTAGAATCATAATAAAATTAAATTAAACAAAGAAATAAATAGAGGTTCCAAAATGTATTTTTAATACTAAAAAACTAAATAATAATAATACTAACCCCCCCACCAAAAAAAATAATTTTAAAAAATGAAAACCTAAAAACAAATTACATTTTTGCAAGCAGGCAGTGGGTTTTAAATGAAGATGTGCTGTACTGATGTCTGTTGCTCAAAAATAATGAAAGGGATATGATTTATTATTATTATTATTATTATTATTATTATTATTATTATTATTATTATAAGGCACAAGTTTAATGCATATGCCAAAGTTTGTACTTTTGTGAATGAGTAATCAAAGAAAGATTGTAGACTCTCTCTCTCTCTCTCTCTCTCTCTCTCACACACACACAATAAACACAAGACGACAGTTACTTGAGAAGGCGGTAATTAGATTTAGCACAGCCTATTAACGCTTATGATGAAGGCGGCTGGGTTTGGTGCTTTAATGATCACTGTTTGTGGAATGAGAGCAGATGAAAGCGCACAGCTTGTTGATGAATCCTGCATGGCACCGACCCTTAAACAACAGCGTGTTGAGTTTCAGCGCTCTCACTGGCGTCTTCTGAATCAACTTAACGTTCAACTTAACTATTAACAGCTGGGCAAATAAGACAGAAGTCCGTATTTAAATAAACCACAGAGGCTGAATACAGGGGGCTGCGTCCCAAACTGGACATCACAGTACCCAAGCTGGCAATAACGCTATTTATAATAATAATAATAATAATAATAATAATAATAATAATAATAATAATAATAATTTTTTTTTTTTTTTTAAGAATACCCTTTAGTGTGTGTATGTGAGTGGATTGGACCTTGTACCCGATGCTCCCTGGAATAGACACCAGGTTCCCCGCGACGCAGTAGGATCAGCGGTATAGAAAATGGATGGATGGAAGAATTCCCTTCAGTGCTCTACAGTAGTATGCGCAAGTGTATGCAGCCAGGGTCTTCTCGCTGATTGGTCAGTTGAACCAGGTGGGCGTGGCCAGGCAGAGCTTCTCGGTTTAACACAACACTGCAGGCGCTGCCGGGCTTCATTTAGTTGCGCGTCTGAGAGATCAACAGTGTGCGAGCTGTGAAATAATGTTTATTTCTACCGAATGAATGACTTGAATTGGACCTGATTCAGTCTGACTGGAAACTATATAGCTGAAAAGTACTCGCACGACTCCAGGGAGAATATTGTCTTAATTCTGAGTGAGGCAGATTTGGCGATGGATTTGGTGTGGCTTCTACTCCTCTGCGTCGTAGCGGACGTGTGCGTTTCATTCTCCAAAGCAGAGAGACACAGCGTGTTCTGGAATAGCACCAACCCAAAGTAAGTCGAGGATTTACCTTTGACATGGTTTCAAAACAAACAAACAAACAAACAAACGCATACATTGTCATGGCGCACTATATTGCGCCATGGACATGGTATTCTGCTGTGCCAACAGATTGAACAACACGTCTGAGTGATAAAGCCATGATGAACTCACGTTTCCGGGATCTTATCACTCAGTAGTTCACGTGTATCAGAAGTTCACACTTGTGAGCCAGTGTTTCCCAACTCTAGAGTTTCCCAGCACTGCACATTGGACTGCTTTTGTTAATGCCATGATGAGTCAGGTGTGTAAGAGTACTAAAACACTGAGCTGGGAAATCTCAGAAATGATTGTTTCAAGACTACAATAGTATACTCCATTCTTAGCAGTCTTATCCCAATCCCTTTCTACTCCCTATGTGTACTTGTCAAGCTCTTAGGTTACATCCAAAAACACAATACTTGGTCTAAATAGCAGTAAATGTTTTGACACTATTTAGTACAACAGTATGCTGTGTTTTTTTTATAGGGAGTGTCAGCTTGAGATAGTGTGGCAATGGTGGTTGTTGTTGGTGGTGTTTTTTTTTTTTTTTTCTTTTAAAATCAACTCCAGAATCATGATCTGAGAATTTAAATCAGATGTGTGAACAGAGACAGAATGCTTAAGCAGTGCAGACTCGAGTCTGTTGTAGATTAGCGTTTACCAGTTCAGTCCTCGGGGATCCCATGTTCTTTTCTGTAAGGCAGCTGAAAGCAGGGTGACTATGCTTACTTGCTTCCAAATCCGGGGGATCATCTAGATGGGTAGGAGAGGATATGTGTGGGATGTGGTTAGCAGCTGTGGCCTGTCTTATAATTTCATTTGTAGGAAATTCACCTTCACTCTAAATCTTCAGAAGTTGTTTGTAGATCCCCAGGAACAAGGTTGGTGTCCACTGGTCCAGAGTGACTCTCTGGTGGTCTCTGAGGAGGCACGGAAGGTGGTGTCTAGTGTAGAGTGGTGTCGGACTACTACTTCATCAAGCCAACACAGTTTCACAGTGAAAATGTCAGACTGTGCATGTTCTAACCTGATTATGCTTAAAGGTTAATAATTGTAGCCTTCGATTGCTAGAATTCCACAGAATTTTATATGCGATCAGGTTGATTTAACACACCGATGAATCAGTTTTCTTTCTAGCCCCCAAACACCTTTGAGTTGTAGTGTCATAGAAGAGAGAGAACATTAATCTGTGCATGGAGCCCCAGGACCTGAGTTTGACACCCGTGATTTAGAGTAACTTGACTCTGAGCTGTAGGCACAACCTCTCAGAACGGAGGAATTAGAGCCAAAGTAACGTGGGAGTTAAGACGCCAAAAAGACAAAGTTTGACAAGTGTGTGTGTGTGTCTCTGTGTGTGTGTGTGTGTGTGTGTGTGTGCGCATCTCTCTCTCTCTCTCTCTCTCTCTCATGTGTGGAAATGAACAAAAGAAGCCCGTTCTGCATAAATAGCAAGTAATGCATGCTATTTTTGTGATTGTTTATCATGGCTAACTCTTTCTTCATTCTGTCTGTCTCTCTCTGGTCTAATCCTATAATCAGAGAAAAAGAAGCCCTGGGAAAAATGCGTTTGCTGCAATTTTTTTTGGGTTGTGTCTATTTTTCTTTACTTACTGCAAACTAGTTTGACATTCTCATCCTCACTGCAAAGCCTTTAATCCCTTTTTGCCTCCCCAACCCCTTCCAGTCATGTTTAAACTGAATGATGAAGATACCTTTAGCCAATAATTCAACTTCTGTTGGCCACAGATTGTTTTATAAAGTTGCGGTGTAATTTTTATTTTTTTTTGCAAGACTGCAAGAATGTGTGTGTGTGTGTGTGTGTGTGTGTGTGGCTGCACATGTAGGTGCAGTTATGTGTCCAGTTCCAAGAAACAAACTGTGCTGATGTGTTTATACCTGCCTCTGCTTGTGGGTATGTTAATGTTGCACACCTGAGCGTGTGTGTGTGTGTGTGTGTGTGTGTGTGTGTGTGTGTGTGTGTGTGTGTGTGTGTGTGTGTGTGTGTGTGTGTGTGTGTGTGTGTGTGTGTGTGTGTGTGTGTGTGTGTGTGTGTGTGTGTGTGTGTGTGTGTGTGTGTGTGTGTGTGTTTAGGGAGTGCCAGAATGAAAGGTTGTATTTCATCATTGTCTTTGACACATTAACCTAACTTCCTGTTCACAGTGGACTTGTGCTTAGAGATCATGACCATCAGTATTGTTTGTGTGATTTGTTGTTATAAAATTTAGCCAAAACAGTGCTGAGTGTAATATTAATATGCTTGTATTGTGACCTACAATTGAAAGACTGAATGAATATGTAATTTAACTAAATCAATAAATTCACCCTGATTTTGTTCATTCCTTTTTTTAATTTTTTTTCTCTTCCCCTTTCACTTTGCATGGTATTGAAATACGAAGGAAGTTGGGATTCTGGCTCTTATTCCATTTCTTCAAAGAATGTGACGTTTTTGGGGTTTTTTTGGTTTGTTTTTTTGTGCGCTTTCTTCCTTGCTCCTAACACCCTCTCCCTGCTACTTGTCTCGCCCTTGGCTATATGCCATTGGCACTGTTTGCCAGTTTACTGGCACTTTCTTCTTCTTTTCCTTAAACTCTTTCACTCTGACCAATTCTGTCTCCTTCCTCCTTTTAGTGATGCTTGTCCCCCTGATCTGTTGCCATTTTACTCTCAGAAAAGAACTCTTTACATGGATTAATCAGCACTGAAAGGCGCTTGCTGCACTACTTTTAACAAAGACAGACCAGAGGGCACTGTTATTTGTGTGTGTGTGGTTGTTTTTTTTTTTTTCCCCTCTTCAAATATAGCAGGGTTTTTGTTTTGTCACTACCCCCCAAGTGGAGAGAGAAAGAGAGAGCCCAACTCATGCTGTTTGTCCGTCATCGTGTGCGTGCGTGTGTGTGAGTGATGAAGTGCCATTTTCTCCATCTAAGTATTGTCACTTGCGCTGGCTCTCTGGTGGTCTCTGAATGCTGGGGTTACCCCTCAGTCCACCCCGCTCTTATTATTTCCTCTCTTTTCTTCTTGCTCTCCTTTTCTACCTTCTGTCCCCACCTTACATACACCCCTTTTTTCTCTTTTCTCTCCTTTATTTCCCTTTCACTCTCTGTACGAAGGGAATTGAATGAAAAAAGGTGTGATTTCTCTCTCCCTCTCTCCACCTTTCTCTTTTATCACACTTGGCAGCCGTAACCATCATTCAGAATGCACTCTCTTTCACCACCTCCTGAACTGTTCTTCTTTCCTTCTTCCTTTTCTTTCTCTCAGCCACTTGCTGTTGCTTTCCAAAGCTTTGACACTTTCTTTTCATGTTCTTCTCTCTCTCTTTCTTTCTCTCTCTGTTCTTCTTTGTTTGTTTGTCTCAGACACACAGAGCTTCCACTGCTTCTTCTCTTCTTCAAACCTACGTTCTTTTGAGTGTCCCTCACCGAGATGACTGCAGTGTTGATAATTACAGTTTGGTTAATATAATGACTTCTCTATTCCTCACTCTACTCTGTATAATTAAGCGCAGGCGTTATGTAAGATTGGACTTTTCAGATCAAGATATACAGCTCTCTCCCACCGTATCTAGACTATAGGTCTAATTCCAGATAGGAAATAGTAAATTAGGGGAAAGGGTTGTAGAGTAACTGTGTGTGTGAGATAGAGAGCGACTGTGGGTTCCCCTGCTGAGTGTGTGTTTCCTGGCCAGCTCTTTTCCCGGGAAAATTGCACATCCTGTACGTGCCGTAAACAATACCTTTCTCACACACTTGCGCACGCAAGAAGTCTGCTTCTTAAACAAATCAGTCTCACACGCTGCAGTTATTCACACATACCGAAAGGCTGGGAACATGATTGAACTTCCCACAGTTTGATCTCTCTCTCTCTCTCTCTTCTGTCTGTGTGTGTGTGTGTGTGTGTGTGTTTTGCTTATACACACACACACAAGGAGACACAATTAAAGGTCCTGATTTTTTGTGAACATTAAAGACCTCCTTCCACTCACTTACACACACACACACACAGACCGACCTATTCATTTGTGCTCTGTGGTATTGTTGCTCGCTTTTTAATGTTTTTGCAGGTGTGTGTGTGAGAGAGAGAGAGAAGAGAGAGAGAGAGAGAGAGAGATGGATGGATGGATGGATAGATACAATGATAGCGTCCGTGTTATCAGCAAGACAGTATCGAGTGGTTGAGTCTCTGTGTTGGCAGTGTGTGTATGTGCATGTTCACATCAGCCGAACAGGATGCTCTTTGGTGTAATACTCATTGGAAAATAACGCAAGTAATTCTCATGCTTATTTTTCTTGCCTGCATCTCTTCCGTGTTCCCATAGTCGTTCTGGAATTCCTGCCTCTGTGTATGAAGAATGTCACAAAAAGCAAGCAAAATTTATGATTGCCAGTTTGGTAGACTTGTGGCAACAACACATGTACCTGTATTAGATTACCACATTACCCTACCGTGACCAGCAGGAACTCTGGGGATTAAAAACCTGTAGGGAAGGAGAGAATCACTGCCTTTGTGAAAAGGAATGGCGCATATCAGCTCAGAATGTCGGAACAAAATGTTTTGCAATATGGAACTGTACGTAGGGGTCGTGTTTCAGGTAGAGTACGATGCTGCGTTCAACTTACCTCAGCATTGTGAACTCGGAGTGATGTCATTTTCCACCTCCATGCATTTGATCTACGGGCGGGTGACCTGGACCCCTTCATGTTTAAAGCTAATACTTGTATGTACAGTGTAACTTATTTAAAGGTAAGAAGTGCCGCTGTGTCTACAGTTCATGCTGTGAGCCGCCATGTTGATTTGATGTCACTTGCTGAACTTGGGGTTGAGGAGACCGTCTTGAGTTTCTGATTAGGTCGAATGCAGCATAACTCTCATTCTTGTTAAGCATGTTGAGAGCAAATGCAACACAAGCACTGAGCATGTCGGCTCATAGCCTGAAACCTTGGCCTACTACTAATGTGCTTGCACTGATTCTGTTTTTTTTCTTCCTTATTCTAATTCTCTTACATTTACGTGGTGAGTTAATATTAACCCTGATGCCCTGAGAACTGAGTTGAACAGGAAAAACGGGACACAAAAACACTACACTGGGCTCGTGTGATCCGGTTACAAAAGCATTTGTTATTCCCACCTGTGGAAGTCAGTGAGCGTTTTCTCAGCTCAGTGTGCAAAGAATGCTAACATCTTTATCATTGAATGAAATCAATAGAGGAAACAATCCAGTCCTTCTCTCACGAAGGGCAGACAAAGAATAAAACTTTTCTAGGGAGAAAGGGGAGTGTGACGCCTCTGAAGAATGAGGCAAGCCGGCAAGACCTGCAGCAGTGGACAAGGGAAAACAAAGAGATTGATGAGGAAAGGTGGAATGAAAATAGATGGATGATACTGGTTGGCAATCTTATCTTTAAAGGGCGAGCTGGGTTGCCATGGCAGCAGAATGGGTAAGGCAAAATGCCTTGCATTCCAGTGATCTGGCCTGTGATTGGTGGAGCGAGGACTTATGAGTGGGGGTGGAGGAGCCCTGAGTGAGGGGATCAAGCAGGCTTATTGAGCGCTGAAAACACACAGACAGGGAGGGAGAGGAGAAAACACAGTGACGGACGGATGGAGAGATGAAAGCGTGAGCCTGGCCTGAGCCGGAGACGCAGCCCGTTGTGGCGTATCAAAGCCTCTCTCAACTTTCCTTTTCTTCCCTTCTTTTCTCCTGTTCCTCAATCACTCTTCCTCACTTTCATAGTCATGTGTAACACTTCAAAGCAGGACAGTGTTGGCTCAAGTGCTTTCGTTTTGGCATAGAACAATGTACAGTCTTTTTATTTAGTTCTTTAATCTTTCTAATAAAGCATCTGCTTCTCTCACACTTTTCTCATTCATCCTGAGCACTTACTGAAACAGTCTATCTACCTTTTTTTCTTTCTTTTCTTTTCTTTTTCTTTTTTTTTTTTTTTTGGAAACTACTCCACTATAACGATCTGGCTGTGGAACAATGAGGGATCTGTCCCTGGGCCCCCCAAGCTTTTCTCTCTCTCCCTCTCTTGCTCTGTCTCTCTCCCTCATTCTCGCTCTGCATTAGGCAGGGTCTGCTGCGGATGAATAGGACCGTGTGGCCACCTCTGAAGCCCAGGCTCCATAATCCGGCTGCACAGAGTACCTGATTATCCGGCTTCGCAGCATTCCAAACCAGTCATCCAGAATGTCAAAGCTAGCACCAAAAGTTCAGAAAGGAAATATTTGCACTGTAGCACTGATTAACTAGAGATAGTGCTGGCTGGAGGTCTAAGGGAGAAAATGGGGAGGCTGTCAGTCTATTAAGTAGCAGGTGTGAGGGATAAAAGATGAATATTATATCTGAAACCTGGACTTAGTTATGTTCAAAGCTGATCAAGTTATATGATCATCATAGATATGAGCCAGATTTCTTTATCTGAGTCTGCTTGGAAAAAGGCAAAAAGTTTTAATCGTAAAACAGGTGAATCAGAAATGAATTGTGTGCATTAGTCAGCTGTTGTATGTGTGTGAGAGAGAGAGAGTCTCAGCTGCTGACTCAGAGCATTTCCTCCACCTTTCACCACTTGCTAGTCCCCCTTCCCCCAGAACATTCACATTCCAGTTAGTAGAGAGGAAGAGAGGTGGATGGACAGAGAGGGGGTAGATGTGAAGAGACACAAACTCCAACTCAGAGATTGAAAGGACATTATCAGAACTAAAGCCTTAGATTCCAGTAAAATAAAAAAAATAATTCAAAAATCAGACTTAACCAAATTGCTAAACAAAAGTACCACAGACGAAACATGTGGGTGATTCATTAGCACACACCCACTTCCTAACACATTTCTTTTGTGGTCATGTTAATCAGTTTCAGGTTGTTGATTCTCCCTTTCGAGATTAATTCGTACTGAACCTTAAGGACAAAATATATAGTTTGGAGTTATAGGAATATATAGGAATGGGGTTTTTTGTTTGTTTGTTTTTTGTTTTGTTTCTAATCACTGATGCTCTTTTTCAAGCTTTGCCCTAAAAGAAGAGAGAGCGAGAGAACACAAAACATTGACAGTTAATGAGCAGTGATGGGTGTTAGCTACTCACTGAGTTCTGCTGTGTGTAAAGAGCGTAGGAATTAAAAGCCCGAGAGTGAAAGGATTTTGCTGTATGAATAAACCCATTGATAAAGTAACTGTAAAACTCCAAAGGACACTCACTAGTCCAAAGAAGAGCCTCTGACCCCTTGCACATGGGCCGTCCCCCATCCCCCCCATTTCTCTCAGTCTCCCATCTAACTCCTCAGCCCTCAGGGGCTGGGGTGGAGCGGCATAATTGCCCCCCTCTGGGGCCACTTTAATACTCTGCTTTGTGTTTTAATTGCCCCCCTGCCGACCCTCTTTTGATGACCACATTGCGGCCATACCGCAAACAGCTTTTAATCATGACCTTTAATGGTGTGTGTGTGTGTGTGTGTGTGTGTGTCCTTGTGTCATTTTAATCCAACTCTTTGGATGAACATTTCAACATGTACGTAACCATTTGTAAAACCTGAATCAAAAAAAATCTCTCGCTTTGCTGATCCTCAGAAAAACACTTAATGTTTTATTCCATGACATGGAGAGAGAGGGTTTTATGACCGACCATACAAGGCGTTTACAGAATCGTCTATCATTTTTCAGCATCTGATCTGAAATTAGTTATGACACAAGTTCTCACTGTTGTTCGGGAGTTAGAAATGGTATGTTCCTGAGCCACGTCAACGAGCGAACTCACCGGAGGGGGTAAGCTAAACCTGATGAATGATGGTGGGATGGATGGATGGATGAACGGGTGTAATAAAGAGCTACTATACTATGAGATGAAAGGATGGGGTTCGGTAGGGGTTGGAATTTGTTTTTTTTTTAATTCCTGAAACACTGCCTTATTCTTGGCAAAACCTCCTGCAATAGCTAACGACTATAGCACAGTTCAGTGAATAAATGCTTAAAGTGAATGGAAGTGAATATGGCTTGTCAGTGTGACTGCTCTTCTGGGTGATCCACCATTTTGACAGGGTTAGTCATCTAGTCAAATAGCAAACCTATCTATTCGAGTTTTCATACTGAGTGTTTGAGTCCTTATGGTGGGAAGGTGTTTTTTTTTTTTTAATCACTGGATTTTTTCCCCTCTGATCTCCTGTGTGGAGTCAAAATTAGTAAATGTTCTGGGGGAATGTTCATGTGACGTCATAACACGCATTCAGTCAAAGCCCTCTTCGATTCACGTGCATCGAACATGTGTACAGCTAAAAGGTCTCATTTACCAACAAAAATCACTGTGAAAGACTGTGTTTTGGGTTTTTTTGGGGTGCAATTGCAATTTTGCGAATTCAAGCAGATTTCGGGGGGGGGAGCACAAACTCAAATTTTGGAGAACCCCGACCCAGCAAAATCAATAATTTTTGGATGCAACGATTACAAAAAACCTGGACGGACTGTTCTATTTTGAAACATATGGCAAACATTAATAACAACGAGGGCACTATAACGTCAGCTACATTCACGGCTATGAAAGACCATTCATAGCAGTGACGTTTTGACTTCTTGTAGCTTTGCAAGTCTTACACCCATTTGTTTGTAACCTGTAACTGAGATTTGAGTGGCTTGCTCACAAGAACAAAAACTCGAACACACTCCAGATATTCAGGCAATGCCTGCAAATGTAAGAGCTCGCATGTCCCGATCATAACTCTACTTTGTTTGGGAGTTCGTATTGATCCCCCACCGGGCAAACATTTTGGAGTGTGAAAAAGCTGTAAAATCTCTCGTGGTGCGTTTGAATTTTTCCACAGTGTTTGTGGAAAAATAAAAACAAAAAACAAAAAACTAACGCTACCAAAATGGCTGAAAGATCCCATAACATGACATCAGTTCCCAAGCATACCCAACAACATTCAGTCAGCATTTGCGCAAAAATGGCAGATACCAGTTTTATACAGTTGCTGTATGTTTACATTGCTATTGGGACAGTCAGGTTACTTAGGACTGTTAATCACCTGCAGATGTTTATTTTGATTCTATTTATTTATTTATTTATTTTTACTTAATTAAAAGCCAGTGTTATTGCAGTACTAGGATTTGGCCTGCACTTGCAAGATTTCTTGACCTGGGCTTTAAACACACACACACACACACACACACACACATTCTTTCTCTCACTGGAATGTAGGTTATAGTGAGCAAGGCAGGAAAAAAAGAGAGCGAAGACAGCCAGTAGAGTGGGAGTGAGAAAGCTGGTGGGGTGGAGGAGTGCAATAAGGGAGGACAGAAGAAAGGAGTGGAGTCAAGAGCCAGACAATCGCCTGTCTCAGCTCCCTCCTTCTTCCAGAACAGGGTGTGTGTGAGTGTAATGAGAGGGGGTGCAGACAGAACACAGATTTATACTCTGTGTGTGTGTGTCATTTCCCTGTGGGGGAATCTGTAGATCAATTGTCATCATTCTGTATAATGGCTACTCTGACTGCATTCTAATATTTTGAAGCAAACCACTTCTTGTTCTCCTGTGGGGTGTAAAATTGGTGAACATGCATTTTAAATATGCGTGCGCACACACTTTCTGAGCCTGCATTGTATCGCTCTGATGGACAGCCTCTTCCGGACAGCCTCCGCCTCATCTTTTCTGCATTATGTACATTCACCCCATTAATTGTTCCCCTTTCAAGGGTTTTGATGTTTTCTTCCACATCCATTGGGCCATTGTTCCCTTTTCAGACCTTGCTGATTTCCCAGTGCTTCTCAAGCACACATCTTACGATCAATGCCGAGTCGATTGAAATCGTGATTATGCTACACTGTTACCGTGATTACAGCAGGTTGTGTAGAAATGCGGGCGATACACACAGTGTGACTGTGAAACTATCTGGTTCTTGCAACTATTACGAGCACATTCTGTTTATTGGCTTTATTAGAAGCCTTTGTCCTCCAGCTGTTCCATGGCATACGTTATATTTAAAAAGCATATTCAGCTAACTAAAAACTACAGAATATCAATGGGTGCTAGGGATGGGTGATGTGATAAATATATCACAATACTCAAGGACCTTTCTTTGATGCACAATGTGCATCATGTCATACAGTTGCAATCAAAATTATTCAGCCTCCATTGCAAATCAATATAGTCAAAATTGACAGACTTTCAGCTGTTGCAATGAACAAATCAAACAAGCAATTGAAATAGTTCAACACAATAAATGCTTTAAGTGGTTTCCCCAAATTCAGCTGAAAATACAACTTCTGAATTCTAAAGTTTCAAAATTATTTAACCCCCTGAATAGAATCTATCACCACAGCACAAATGCAAAACGGGTGTTCTCAAGCACACCTGATGCAATGAAACAAGGGCTTCATTAGCTGCACCAGGTGTGCTTGAGCTGGAATACATGAAATACCTGAACTGGCTATGGGCAGAAAATGCATCAATACCTGGACGAGGCAGAAAAGAAAACTATTGATGGCTGCAACCAGATTTCTGAGAAGGCAGGTTGTGGAAAAACACTCAAGTGACTGCAAAATACCTGCAGCAAGAATTGGTGGTAAAAGGCACTGAGGTTTCAGAGAGCACAGTAAGGCGTGTACTAAACACACAAGGTTTCCATGCCAGAACTTTAAGATGTACACCACTACTGACCCAAAATCACAAGAAAAATCCGCTCAAACATTTCGGACGTTGGATCAGCGGTATGTCTGGAGGAAGAAGATTGAAAGAACACTCTGTCCACAGTCAAGCATGGTGGTGGCTTGGTGATGCTCTAGGGCTGCTTTGCATCCTCTGGCACTGGAAACCTGCAATGTGTGGAAGGCAAGATGGATTCATTGAAGTATCAGGAAATCCTAGGAGAAAACATGCCGTCTGTGAGGAAGCTGAAGCTTGGGTGTCATTGGACCTTCCAACAGGACAATGATCCAAAGCATACCTCAAATTCCACCAAGACTTGGTTGCAGTAGAAGTCCTGGAAGATTCTACAGGGTCATCAGTCATCTGACTTGAACCCCGTAGAAAATCTCTGGTGGGACGAAGGCAGTTGTAGCACACAAACCCAAGGATATTACTGAACTGGAGGCTGTTGCTCATTAGGAATGGGCTAAGATTCCTCAGGAATGCTGGCATAAGCTATGTATCTCATTTGTAGCAGGTCATAACAAAAAAAGGTTCTCTAATAAGTACTAAAGATGCTTGCCATGAAGGGGTTGAATAATCATGAAACTGGAGAAATCATGAAATTGCATTTTCAGTTGAATTTGGGGAAACCAGTTGAAACATTTGTTGTTAATTGCAACTGTTGGTTAACAAACTGTCTGCAAAACTTTAAACTGAGTTTAACTTTTTCGCAATAGTTGTTGTACAGAATGTTGTACAGCACCATACCAACAATAGCTCGGAAAAGTTTATCGTGTAATCATTTATCACCATATTGATGATATATCGATAGATCACCCAGCCCTAAGGGACACTATTTTTTCCCTTATCATTGACTGAGTTTGTTGTATTTATTGGTTTTGTTTATTTACAATGTTTTTCTTCTCTGTACAGTTGCTATTTAATTATTGCTTTGTACTGAACTTCATTTAAATCCTAATTCTCATTCCCACCAAATGGTAAATCAACACAGATTAATAATACATTTATTATTCATGTACAAGTTTATAATTAATATAATAAAATAAAATGTACGGAAAAGAAATAAAAAATCAGCACTGAAATTATTTTTTAACTGTACAGGTTTAAAGATGAAGTACAAAACTTTTAACATCACATCAGCTACTTCCAGTCAGTTTGTACTCATTTTTTAAATTATATATCATGTTATCTCAGAAAGCCATATTGTGATAGTTTATGATCATATCGTCATGTCACCCAGCTCTAGTGTCAGCGTTCAAAATTTTCCTTGTGATTGAGTTCTCTTACATGATCCGTCTATTGAAAAATTTCTCCAGGGTTCTGTATTTTATGCTGTCATTTGGCACTGTATGTTCTCAGTCAGCCTAACTGTTCTCTTTTTGGCAGGTTTCAGGGGGACGGCTACACAGTGGAGGTGCGTCTGAATGACTACCTAGACATCGTGTGTCCCCATTACCCTCTAGGCACAGTGCCGTCTCAGGAGGCCGAGCGCTATGTGCTGTACATGGTGGAGCGTGAGGACTACGAGGCGTGCCGACCACAGTCCTATGAGCAGATGCGCTGGGAGTGCGGCCAGCCTTTTGCCCTGCACGCACCAGAAAAGTTCTCTGAGAAGTTCCAGCGGTTCACACCCTTCACCCTGGGCAAGGAGTTTCGCCTGGGCCAGAGTTACTACTATATCTGTGAGTCATAAATAAAGATGTTGTTCTAATTATTTCCCCATTTGTTACTACTATATTTGTTCACGTGTGCGTATTTAAAATGTACCAGTCACACCATACGTAATGTTAAATGCTAAAATTAATACTGGAATCCAGTTCAGATCTCCATGGAGGAATAGCTGTTTATACAGCAGTACTTTTTGTTTGCATGGTGCACATGTCAAAGGTTTAGTTTGTGACTGTATGACCTCGTGCAGTCCACACCCATTACGGTAATTTTACATTTATGGTAACGCAGGCTACCAGAAAAGAATTGAGTGCATGAGTCAAGTATATGTGCCCTTTTAGCCCATCAGTAATGAATAGTACCCCTGAGTTGTCATACGAGTCCTCAATCTGGGCTATGTGTCTCTTTGGTTACACTATGAGCCACACATATTAAGTAATGGCAGGTAGGTTTGATGTTTGTATGCTAGGGGGTTGGAGTGTAAAATAGACTAAAACTAGGGCTTGTTCATCAATAGCTGCAACCTTTTTGTTCTATATATAAATCATTAGAATAATTGAGTCTTACACTGTTATTCTGGTTGGATGAAGGGTGGACATCATTAATACCAAGTTGCACTTTAAGGCTCTTTCACAAGGAAGCAAATGAGAAATGGAGGATTAGACCACACAAGGCTATAATTGAAGGCATGACAGATTGTTTACACATCCAGATGGTCAAGCTTTGAATTTCTGGCAAACTAAAGAAACTAGATTATACCATTACTTTCTTTCTACTGCCATCTTCATCATTCTTTTTTTTCTCTCATGCCCTCAAACAGCCAAACCTCTGCACCACTATGGACAGGAGTGTCTGAAGCTGAAAGTGGATGTCATTGCTAATGATGGTGAGTATAATTGAAAGTTAACTGACACAGTAAACGTTGTGAGATTGGGAAGAATAGATTTGTAATGTGTCTTTATGATCCTGTTCAGGATCACAAGAGGCTAGAGTTGGACCAGGCAAAGGAAGTGGAGGAGGCGTGCACACCACCTCAAACCGCTTACCAGCAGGTATAGGTTTGTTGACTCATTTATTTACCTCTTATTTTATTTAATCCCTCAATTATATTTAAAGGCAAATTTTCAGAAAGGGGTAAAACATTTTTTAATAACATGTACTGTTTATATAATAATAAAATAAAAAAAAAAAAATGCTGGCTGTCTGAGTGCTGTGGATGAGGGTTAGGTCAATTAAGACTTGAAAGCAGTATATGAGTAAGAACTTTTTTCTTTTCTTTCTGCCCTCCTCTTTTCACAGACGATCCAGTTGTGCTGCCAGACATTCAGAAAAGTGTGCGAACGAACTCCGCGGTCAGACCAGCATTTCTGACCATCCTTACAATGCTGCTCCCTTTATTATTATTATTATTATTGCTGGTTTTGCAGTAAGAACATTTTTAAAGCACTACAGTAGTCCAAGACTGAGTTGAAGGTGGAATGCATCAACCAAAACACATAAGGATTTCTCAAAAGCCCAGCGCTGGCCACTGGGTTGAAGGAACAGATGGGTTGTCTGATGCTGTTTTGGTTTTAAAGACAGTTTAACAAAATCAAGGAGGTGGATTTGCTCTCTTACTCTGCTACATGTGGCCATTTTTCTTGAAAGGATGTTTTTTGTAAAGGGAAATATCCCATATTTCACCCAGAGCACATCATTCTAACAAACCTTAAGTAAATGTACTGTGTAGTTGTAAGAACGACGGATGATAAGGACTGTTTGAGCGTGTTGGGCCAAACCGAGGCAACATTCTGTAATTGCTTATAGGACGGCCCATAATCTAATGAGCCAAAGATCACAGAGCTTATCAGTAAAGTGTACAGTGGTTTTGTTGTTGTTTTTGTTTTCAAGTGATTTCACCATGTAGCAGCAAAGAAGCACAAACCATTTTTATAACTTTACCAAATCAACTGGAATTTACAGTTTTGTCTCTCTCTCTCACACACACACACACACGTGCCATACAAAGACACTTATTGTAGCATTCACACACACCCCTGTGTTGTTGTACATGTTTTATTTGAAGGGTTCTTAAGTTATTAAATGTGCTGCAGAATGAATAGCTGTATCTGATGATGATGATGATGATGATGATGATGAGAGAGAGAGAGAAAAAGAGAAAATGAGAATGAATCCCCAGAGTGTATATTATTAGATGAGGGGAAATGCATTTGAAGCTAAAACACAGTGTACTCTGTGCTTTTCCATCTTTTGAGCATCTGAAAAGCAAAAAATTTTTATATATAAAAACAATATCTCTTAAGTTTCAGGGTTTAAACTCATTATTTGACATTCAGTAATTATAAATGCGTACATACAGTGGGGTTCAAAAGTCTGAGAGCACCAGTGAAAGTTTCTATTTTTCATTCTTTTTTATTTATTTAATACAACAATTTTCATTATGAATGACATTATTGACAAGAACTTCAGTTATTAGTAGAATCTTAGAAATATTTACATTTCAGAGTTTCTTGTTATTTGGCTCATCCCATTTCAGCTTTAATGACGATGTGCACTCGAGCTGGCGCGGACTCCACAAGTTTGTGCAAAACCTTATGAACCATTTTAGATCAAATCCATCAGCGTGTTGTCTGAAAACATGCTTCAATAAAAGAGATTACACCTGAGGAAAATCTGATCTTTTGTACAAAACAGTTAACATGGTCAATATCAATAAGAAGAATTTGCTTACATTTAAATAAGGACCTACAAATAGTGCAGAATCTTGAATATTAAATATTCAAGATCTTGAACGTTGACTTTTTGTTTTTACACGTTTCAAAATCACAGATTTTCAATGTGGTCTCAGACATCTGAACCCTGTGTGCATGCATGTATGTACAGTGTGTATAGATAAAAAAATATTGAATGTTAATTAGTGAGATTAAACTCACAATTAAGTTAAGCAAGTTAGTTTGTATGCGTTTTATAGATATGTATGCACATGATGCAAGAGAATGACAAACGTGAATTGGTTAGCGTCTACTACACAAAACACTACACAATCAGACAGTGTCATGTGTACCTCACTTGCTGCATGTACAACCCATAAATGGATATGGCTATATGACTAATTTGCTCCTTATTTTGTACGCGTTATGTACAATGTATAATATGTACATATAGATGAATATATAAAAATGTGACATTTGGTATATACTGTAAATGTGAAATAAATATTATTTTTTTGAACATTTGCATTATTGTCTTTTTTTTAAAAGCCAGTAAACAAGTGAGTATACTTTGCACCAGTAAATGCCACAACAATCACCCCTTTTGCACACACATGTACACACACAGATTTCCTACTTTGTGTTAAAACATCCAGGTTTCATTAGTTCTTGCTCAAGACAATGAATAATTCTCACATGGAGGATAAAAGTTCACTTCAGTTCGTGACTGTAAAGAGTGAAGTCAGAATATTTATCAGGCTTTATGTTCGTCTATTAGTTGGCTTTAATAGGGAGCATACCTTTGGCATGTATTAATGTGTATGTGGGTTAAATCACTGGGGTGAGTCCTCTATATGAGTGCTTGTGTAACTTGTGTGTGACCAGTAATTCGGTTGTCTTTGATTTCATATTCTATTCCTAATCTCTCTACTGAATTGATTTGCCACTTATAGCCTATGTCAGCTACATATTGTTCTCCTACTGTCACTTTATTTTTCTTTTTTCTCTCTGAGGTACTGTCCTGCCTTTTCACCCTGTTTTTGTTTTAGCTCCTTTCTCCCTCCCTCTCCATTGTTCCACCCTTCCTCTTGCTCATCTCCAGAGGCCTCCTTTTTTATGACTGTGTCTGTAAAAACAGCTGTCACACTGTACCTCTTGCCTGATCCCATGTGCCCCATGTGCTGTCAAAACAGTGGCCCTGTGACCGTAATTTCTCACTCACACACACACACACATACACACACACACACACACACACACACACTTTTTCACCCCCATGACCTCTGCTGAATGCACTGGACAGGTTCAGAGGTGCTGTAGAGCTCACTGGAGAATTGTGTGGATAAGACTTTTTTTTTCTCCATGAAAAAAACAACCCATCTTAGCAAGTGCAAATATTACATATAATCATATAATTTCTCTAGGCTTTCTTCAGTAATGAAATATAAGATTATTAACCTAATTTCTAGACTTTTTTTGCACTCAATTCATGTTTGAAATAATCTTTTTCTATTGGCAGATAATTTTGCTCATTTTAAGCATTTATTTATAGAAAAAAACTAAATGTTCTGGCAATAGACTATGAAAATAGAAATAGGTTTAATAATCCTACACTAGAAAACTAGTTAAATCTGACTCTATTCAAGATATTTCCACTTGATAAAATTAAATTTTTTGCAGTGTATCCTCCAAACTATATTTTAAAAAGTGTAATGGCTGGCTTTAAGTTGATACAGCCATGGGGAACCACTTTGGACTTTTGGAGAACCCGTCATGGATAAACTTTTCAAGTGTAAATCTTTGCAACAATTTTTACCTACTGCACAAGAACCTAAAAAAGAGAATCAGTCTTTCCTTCCTGAGTTTCCTCTCTTTACTGCAAAACAGATTTTTGTTTTCCCAACTGGTTGTTTTTTGTAATTTCAGCATGTTTTAGTGTTCTCATATTACGTTTGCTAATTCAGTTAGTTCAGCACATCTGTACCTACATATTAAGATAAATATGTTGAGTTCAAGTCCCAAAGGTACATAAATAATCTCTTGTACATAAATAAACTTAGTTTTTTTATGTAGACTCTTGTAGAACAAGAGTATTTATTTATATATATATACATACATATATATATATATATATATATATATATATATATATATATATATATATATATATCAGCTAATACATTTAGTTTTGCCATATTGTACAAATTAAAGATAAGATGGAATCATTTGACGGGAAACACCCATTTTATCATGATGAAACACGGCCCCAAGATATGAGGCCCTTGAAACACAGGGAATACAGATTTATAGAAGGTTAACTCATGAGTCATAGTATTGCTAAATGATGAGGGTAGTTGTCCATGTGTTCTTGATTAAGAGAGCAAGAAGCAGTGAACAGGAAAAATAAATTCAAGTGGTATTAGTCATGTGCCCTTCTTCATTAATCTGATCTTCTTGCAAATAGCACGACATGAAATGATTAACTATTTGCTAGAAAAATCTCAAAATCACACTGATAATGTAGCTGATGTGGCCTGGTTGTGCAATGAAACTGTGTCTTTTCTAGTGTCCTGATTATCCCCTGAGAGATATGCTTTTCTATAGACAAAACATGAAGTTTTGAAACACACTGGTCCTTAGATTTGATTCGTATATTTTTGTCTGGATGTTCCAAGAAACAACAATGGAAGAAAAATATGAAATAATAAAATGGCCAAATGTCATGTTAATAATCGTCATCCAGCATACAGTTTCATCAAAAAAAAAATGCTGAAGAGCCACTCAGGGACAAAGACAGTCGAAGCATTGACTTAATTGTATTATTTGGGTCATAAAGGTGGAACATCACACTTTTGCACTCTGGAACAGATTTTTTTCAAGGAGCCCTCTGTATTTGGCTGTATCCTACATTTGGTAGGGACAGATGGTTTCCCATCCTCGACACTCAGAAGTACCCCCATAGCATGATGCTGATACCACCATACTTCCTTTGGCTGCATTTGGCTCCTTTCCTCTATTCTGCAGTCAGAATAGAGGGAAGGAGCCAAATTCTACAGACAGAATAGAGGGAAGAAGCCAAATGCAGCCATAAGAAGCATGCTGGTGGCAGCATCAACCTATGGGAGTGCTTCTGAGTGGCAGGGATGGGAAACCACCTGTCTCAGAAGTACCCCCATACCATGATACTGCCACCACCATGCTTCCTTGTAGTGATGCTATTAGCCAGTTAATGAGCAGTACCTGGTTTTTACCAAAGAGTTACATTTCTGTTTCATCAGACAAGAGAATCTTTTTCCTCATGCTCTCAAAGTCCTATCAGTGTTTGCCGTATGCCTTTTTACTCAAGATTGGCTTCCTACCAGGGCCTGATTGATTGATTTATTTCTGAGATGGTTGTCCTTTCAGCAGGTTCTCCCATTTCTGTGAAGGACTTCTGAAGCTCTGTTAGAGTTAGGTCACCTCCCTGACTAAGGCCCTTCGAGATAAGTCCTGGTAGTTCCAAACTTCTTCCATTTCAAAAGAATAGAGCCTAATGTGCTCAAATGAACATTTAAAGTGTTAGAAATGGTTTTATACCCTTGCCTAGATCTATGTCAACACAATTTGATTGTGGAGGTTTATGGAGAGTTCCCTGAACTTCATGGTTTGGGTTTTGGTTCATTATGCACTGTGAATTGTGGGACCTTATACAGATCTTATCTAGTGCAGTGTTAGGACCAACGCTTTAGAAAGACACATGTACTGCAGCTTTTTCTTATTGGACATGGACAACTTGGAACAGTCAATGGATTTCAGGAACAGAGCCAAAAAGTCCCCAATCCAACATTATTTTCAACCATTCTGAGAAGAAAATGTATGTATTTATTCATTTCTGGCAGTGGCTATGTCTGCAGCTGCATCTGGGAGACATTTCCAGTCTAAACCGACAGTTGAACTGCGATGTTCAACACTGGCTTCTAAAGTGTGCGGAAATGAATATGAATTCGTTTCTACCAGCTTGCATGCACTGCAGCTCAGTTTAGTCCAGAAGCACAGATGATGTGCAGCTCATAGCACCATCTTGGGTGTGTGCTCTACTATAAATCATGAAGAATTTCAAGGTGGGAAATCCTGTTTGGCCAGTATTTGGCTTTATAGGCATGAATTGTATGCAGGATCTGCAGATACCAGAACACAGATCAGCAGAGCATTATTGTTAATATTTGGATGCAAATCCTTTGCAGTCAGTGAATGCCTGAAATCTGGAACCCATGGACATCAACAAATGCTGAGTTTCCTCCCTTGAGATGCTTTGCCAGACCTTTATTGGAGCTGCCTTCAGTTGTGAGCCTTTTTGCTTTCAGATTTGTCTTCCGTAAGTGAAAAGCAGCTCAATCGGGTTGAGGTCAGGTGACTGACTCAACCAGTTTATATTACGACTTAGGAAAGACCTTATAAGTTCCCTTTCACTGACAAAATAGCTAAGATCTTTTTGGTCCAAAAGGAATTAAGGGTAAAGGAGAGGTGCTTTTGGAGCACGGCCAACAGGGCTCAACTTGCACTCCGCTCCCAGCCCTTCTTTGGCAAACAGCTTGAGTATGTGCGTCGAGATCCACACCTTGCTAACAGATGTTAGCAAACCTTTTCACTAATCAGCTTAAACAATAAGGTTTACATTACCTGAAATGCTTGCCTTTGCAAGTATGTTTAAGATGTCAGCCACGCAGAAAACGACACGGTGTTCTCTAACTATTTATTTATTACATCCATGGATTTTTAGTTGCCAGAGGCACAGCATGCTTCTTCTCTTGGCATTCAGCGGAGTAGTTCTCTTTTGTTTAAACATATTTTCAGCATCTTAAAGTTGGGTGTGTCTTTCTTCTAGAGTTTGGCCAACATTTTACAATCATTTTATTAGCTAGTGCATATAAGATGCATATACAGTACATATAAGAAAAAGCAGTAGACTTTTGAATGAACAAAAATCTAGGCTCAACTGCATATACACTCTAACTGCAGCAACATGCCTAATGCATCTCGTTTCCATAGAAGGGCTTGAATAAGAATTCTTCATGCATGGTGTAACCCTTTATGACTACATTTCACTAATCATATTCACTACATTTATAACTAATGTCATGTTCTACCTTCTGATCACATGGAATTATTAAACTAATTATTGTTAACCCATAAACGTTACAGAAAATGACTTCGACTAATACAGGTCACTTAAACTAAAACACAAATGCATTTCATTAAATTTTGAGGTTGGAAAAGCTTGCTGTAAGACAAAATCCATCACGAAGTCCACCATGGGAGTTTTTATGGAGAGTTATCCTTATATAGTTGTCATATTCTTTTACAGAACCATGCACACTTTGGGGCAGCTAAAGATTTTGTGTCAGCCAGGTCAAAAACTTACTTCCTGAAACACACAGGTTCATTTAAAGAACTACAACCCTATGAGGATATAATAAATCAGCTCAAGTACAAGGTCAGGATCTGCGTACTGACTGCAATCAGTCCTCTGGAGACTACAATGCCTTGTCAGCACTTCTTGTCTAAAATTTGGTTTAAAGCAAGGCCAACAGTGTCAGCCAATCAGCACTCGGGTGGAGTCGGCTCAGTGTGAGGGGCCTGTGACTCATTCTACCCCCTAAAAACGTACTAAAGTGGTTTAGCACCCCATAATGAGCTTGTTGCCTGTGTACTCCTCCATGGGGGGGCCCACAAAATGAGGCCCCTCAGCATCCATTTTAAGTGCACTGAGTGAAATGGAGTCTAGCCAGCCAAAAACATCAGATTAATTCTGCCTTGTGTAAATATAGTGCACTTGTGTGCATTTAGTGGCTTCAGGATTAGCGCTTTAAGAGCCAGCACATGGACATGGATCATATTCTGGAATTTCCATACCGCCCTGCTCCACTTGTGCTCTCACTTGTGTATTTTTGTTTTGTCACACAGACAGACAGAACGATTGATTTCCAGCCGTAAAACAATCGAGGGATGACCACTATAATGTATAAGGTTCTGAATCAAATCAAGAGTCAACCAAACATCAGATATCTTAGGGAAAAATAATCTGTATTATACATTTGGACTCAATCTAAACACAATGTAGTTACATATGGAACACAGTCTAAAAAACAACAGTTTTCCAGTTAGATTTTACAGGAGGGACCGATTAGGAGACATTAGAAACAATAACCTAAAAAGGTAAGATGTAGTGACAGACTCAGGTTCCCTTCACCACATAGTAAAATACATTATCCGAAATCAGCACTGCCATTTTAAGACGCATTGTGAATACAGTCACTAGTTTGTGTATATGGATTACACAATCACTAACTTGCAGTAACATGGATCCAACTTTTTTTCTCTGCTGCAGACATTCCTGTGCTCCAATGTGTGTATTTCGAGAACAATAGCATCCTATTATCAAGCTTGTTAAAAATCAACTCTGTATCGAGTGCTGTGAGTGTACGCCACAGTTTTCTCACACAAGCATGGCGCTGTGTAACCACGTTGTTACTTAGTCTGCCTCCAAATTCTGATTCTTCTGACACAAAAAATACATTTTAAAAACAAACAATTACGGAGACGTCTCCATCTAGAAGCCAGTCCAATTATAGGTTACACAGAAACAGCACATTCTATATTCCCCATACTAAACATTTGTTTATATAATTTTATATATGGTCGGTTATAATGATACACACTGCATTCAAAGGAAAATTCAAAATAACGATTACATCTGATTTCAAGCTTTGACATTTTAGGATGGATCTAGCTTCCAAAGCTGAGTCAGAAAGGTGGTCTATCAATGGTCCATAATTTCTAAGAAAGTCCTCACATCTTCAGGCCCTTCTTCTTTAGGTCCTCTTTAGCCTCTTGTATCTGGCCCTGCAGCTCTCTGGCTGCATCTTCGCAGTCATTAAACGTGGCTACTCTGTAACCGACTGCTGCCAGCGAATAACACCCAAATGCCACCAGCAAGTAAATAGGCATTGGCCAAGCCACTTCCTTGTACACAGCAGATACGTGCAAGCCAAGAAGGTCAAAGGTCACAAGCCCCCAAGCAACAGCAACCAACGACACAACCAGAAGCCACTCCAGAAGTTTGGTCATGATGAAGAAAATTGGAGACCTGAAGAAGAAAACAGAACAATACTACAGGGTCATATTAAAAAAAGATTTCAATGTTTTTAATTATCAGGATTTTAGGAAGGAAACAAAAACAAGACAGGTTGTAGTTCAGGGCAGGACCAGACTTACATTCTTCAGTCATAACTACTCACCGTTTCACAGTTACTGAACTTCACCACTAATTCGACCTAATGGCGTAATCCACTGGAATATCAATTCATATATCATTCTGTTTGCACCTACTAAAGGTTCAATTGTACTGTCTTGGATTACATTCATCCATGTCTTTGGACTCATGTTTACTCCTACACCATATGGCCAAATATAGTATGTGGGCTCCTGACCATAACACCCATATGAGGTTTTTCCCAAAATTGTTGACACAAAGTTGTAAGCACATAATTGTATAGAAAAAGGTCTTCGTATGCTGTAGCTTAACAATTTCCCTTCACTAGAACTAAGCGTGTTCCAGTATGACACAAAGCAAGCTCCATGAAGACATTGTGCGTTAAGGTTGGAAGAAGGTGGAAGAACTCGAGTGTCCTGCACAGAGTCCTCAAATCAACCCCACTGAACACCTTTGGGATGAACTGGAACTGGAGCCTCCTCGACATCCCAACATCAGCACCTGACCTCAACCTCATTAATGCTCTTGTATCTGAATGAACACAAATCCCCACAGCCATGTTCGAAAAACTAGACGGAAAAACAAAGTGGGAAGAAATCTGGAATGGGATGTTCAACAAGCAGGTACGGGTCCGATGGTCAGGGGTACAAAATATTTTTGGCCATGCAGTATACTATATCATGCCATCTGGCACCATACACCCATACTAACTGTGACCCTGGCTTTGAACAATAACAATAAAGTTGAATCTAATCTCATCTAATCAGTACGCTTTGACATGAGAAAAAATATGAAGAATTCTAGATGAAATAATGTTTTTGAAAACCTGCGTCGACGCAGAATGCAGTGACAAAGGGGTCGAAATGACACGTGGACCACTTTAACCACATGCAATGTTCCTCCATAATCTACCCCAGATATCTGGCTAGCTACATGCTAACTAACCAGGACGCAAACAGCTGAATCCCGATCAATGAAATCTCTCTTTAACAAGACGTTAACGGTTTTACTCTGATGCCTCGAATTCACGGACAGATTAATCACAGCTGGTGCTAGCTGGCAAAACACTAACACTGTACAGGAAGTAAACACTGTAGAAGAACAGGAATAACCAAGAGGCTGAGTATAATGGCAACAATACAGATATAAAACCACACAAAATAATAAACAATTCTTGAATATGATAGAATATATTATACTATATATATATATATATATATATATATATATATATATATATACATACACACACACACCATATATTGCTAGCTATCCTCTTACCGCTAAACCAGCTCAGCACTTGTGCTGTTCGCGCAGAGTTATGACGTGTAAATTCGCGAAGCCTGCTGGGAATCGTAGTGCACTTTAAACGCAACACTGTTACTACACCTACTCCTACTCGTGTAATTTATAATGCAAAGGCAAATTCCTTTTAAACTGGAACACGCTACCATTCTAGGTACCTACTATTGATTGTGCGATGTGAGCTGTGGCTTTTTAAAGCCTGTGGTTTGTATCCATTTCTATACTCTCAGAAAAAAAACATTTACCATGTATATGTATTATGGTCCAATTATGTACATTTAATCATTTAAAGGTGCACTGTATACACATTTAAAGGTAAAAGATACATATTAAACTTACAAAAGGTAAAATTCCCATGTTAGTACCCCACCTTTTTTTTGAGTGTACTATACATCACAGGTGATAGGTTTAAGACTATGGCCTTCCCTAAAATTTAATTGAAATGTGGCAGTGAAATGTTCCTGTAATAAATGTAGGAAAATATGTATATTATTCATCGTTTGTGGCAAATTTAAACTTTTTTGTCAACTTATCGGGTATCTCACTTCAGTATTACGCTGTTCATTTTTTGAACACTAACTGTTTTTGGTGGACAGTGCAGCCTGACTGAAAATCTCCTCTGAAGCCCTGACACAGTGCCTGTAAAGCTCCAGTGAAACCTGGTTTATATTGGCTTCTATTGCCCTATAGTTTTAATGGGAGGACAAATTAATACTTGTTGAACAACAGGCGCTTTTTTTTTTGACAAATATGTCATTTTGGGTCACACCCAGATGCATGACTTCACTGGGGGTCAATGAATACATCGTGGGTGGGTTTCACATACAGTAGGGTGAAAAAATCTCAACATTTGTTAAACACTGCTCTTCACTTGTCCTACGGACACACAGCTTATGATGATTGAGAGAACTATAAAAGGGGCTGGACATTGTGATCAACTGATAGTAACTGAAATGTAAATGAACAGGACTGACAAACGTAAACACATCAGCCTATTAGAATCGCAGAACTTTTGATCAGTAACCTAATCCATAACAGTATTACACAACCTGTTAAAGCTTGTTATTATATCATTGTATTTGATATAATCTTATAATTATTAATCCATCTATCCATCTTCTACCACTTTTTCAGGGTCACAGGGGAACCTGGAGCCTATCACTGGGAGCAAGGCTGGGTACACCCTGGGCAAGGTCCCAGTCCATTGCAGGGCACAATCACATACACATTCACACACTACGGACACTTTAGAGACACCAATCAGCCTACCATGCATGTCTTTGGACTGAGGGAGGAAACCGGAGTACCCGGAAATACTCCACACACAGGAATCGAACCCCAGACCCTAGAGGTGTGAGGCGAATGTACTAACCAGTAAGCCGCCGTGCGCCCCTTTATTCAGTTATTGGTTATTTATTTGTATATTTATAGCTCTAGATATCTAGCTATGTTCTTCAGTGACACTGAGCTAGTTCACAGCTTAGCTATTAAAAGTGCAAACTGCTGACTTGTTTCTTTTCTGTCACACTTAGGTCAGTGTTTGCGCAGACAGGTTACATACATTCAGTAGTGTGAAATAAGCCTCCACTGCCATATTGTACCCAGAGTCAGACAGATAAATAAAGACAGACAGACTGCAGACTCCCTACATGTAAACGCTGAGGGCAAATACCATACTATTCTGGTCTGTGTTTATATTTATGAGTAAAGTTTTGTTCGGTGACATCTGCATTTTGATAAAGAGAGGAAAGAAGAGTAGTCGCTTCTATTCTGAGAGTTTTTATTCAGAAGCCAATAACTACAAGTACAAAACTGTCAATAATCATTTTAAGAGATTTCAATCACTGTATATTGTGTATAGTGTGGGATTTAAATGCATGCATTTCAACACAAGCCTCATTGTTGTCTGATCTCTGTTTGCTCTTACATCGGTCGGGAAATGCAGTAATGTCTGATTCATTCAGTGAGTTCTGTTGACTGAATTTCTTCTGTTATTTAATCATTTAGAAAAAAAAATATCTTTATGTATGTTATGTAAGAGCTCTTGGCATGGAGTTATCCAGTGCATGAGATTTATCACGGAAGAACTATGTAGATAAGCACACGAAGCTAGCAGGGTTTTTGATATGTTTAATCAGACTGACTGTTCAACTGAGCTCATGACTAACACACCAAACACACATGGAATACACATTTAGGGTGATTTGAATCCCTACCCTTACCCCTAAAAATATATAATATAAATTCAGCCACACAAAAATCACATTTTTAGTTAAAGCACTGAGCAAATCCTAAAACAAACACTCCTCACAGACCAAAAGGAGCAAGGAGATTGTTGGTGAGTGTTGAGTGAGTGAAGGAGGAGGAGGAGGAGGAGGAGTGCAGCCTTGAAAAAGGCTCCAGCCGCTACAGGTGCAAGCTGAACACCCGATGACCTTAATGGTGCATTAAATCCAGATGCTTAAACAGACTTAACATCAATCCCCTGCCACCAACCTCAGAGCCACACACAGTTTGTGTGCACGTGTACGTGTGCGTGTGTGTACGTGAAATGACTGCGTATCGACTGTGACTAATATGCAGACTGGTGGCACAGGGCTTCTGTAGTAATCTCAGGTGGGAGGGGCATCCTGACAGAGAGCATGGGAATGGGTATCCAGGATGGGATAGCCAAAATATCTTGTCATCATCTGTGTGTATGTGTGTGTGTGTGTGTGTGTGTGTGTGGTGTGGTGGGGGGTGGCTGAGACAGAGAGAGAACAATAGCACTTGG